>JARHVA010004361.1:802500-1402500 GCA_037957365.1 Torreya grandis | reverse complement strand
AAAAGAAAAATGCACTTGACGCCATTACAATTTTAGATTTTGGTACCAATAACTCTCTCGCAGGATGAGACAAAGTCAAGGGAAGAATAATACCAATAAGGGATATAGAATAAAAATGTAAAAAATGGATAGTATTATGAGGGGGCGCTTCTTTGATTTTTGGATTGTGCTTGGGAAAATGGCTCGGCCTACGTTTCTTGCCCTTCCTGGGTGAGCCGAGGCTCATCCTTGGTCTCCTTCTCCTATGATTGGTGGTGTGTCGGCTTTAAAATGCCAGAAACGTGAGCAGCTATGAAGACACTGCGAATTGGAGGGTCCGAAATCAGGTTTCGGTTAGTTAAAGAACAACTTATGGAGCCGTCGGTTGAGAGCGAGGATTTTAGGCCGCTAGTGCAGCCGTGGAGTTCCTAGGTTGAAAATATAAACTCCTTCGAGTCATTGACAGAACAGTCGACCCCTGTCAGGTCAGATTTAGAGGCTAGGGTTTCTTCGGATGTTGTCAAATATTCAATCGAAAGCTTTGAATCCCGTAGTGATTGACTTCGAAGGCAAAGCTCTGGTGAAGATTCCAGCAAATGAAGCATGGTTTTCAGAAAGAGGTTTGATTTGCTGCTTGATAGGTTTTGGCTGTCTCTTTTGGCTCTGCATAAGTGGCTTTCGCTTACCTGGAAGCTGTTATTTGTTGGTGATATAGAAATTTTTCCTTGTGCAAAGGGCTTTTTTATTGTGGCTTTCGATTATTGATTGATAGGATTCAAATTCTTCAAGCTAAATCTTGGATTTTTGATAATCACCTTTTGTTGATGAAACCTTGGTTTCCTGAGTTCAATCCTTTAATTGAAAATCTATCTATTCGACTGATTTGGGTTAAGTTGCCGTATCTACCTCTTCAGTTTTGGAACAAAACTGGGCTTTCAATGATTGGTAAAGCTTTGGGAGAATTATTAGAAATTGATGCCGCTTCACTTAATTTCTCTCAG
The DNA here is from genome assembly GCA_037957365.1 of Torreya grandis. NCBI lineage: Eukaryota > Viridiplantae > Streptophyta > Pinopsida > Cupressales > Taxaceae > Torreya > Torreya grandis. Next base: position 1,401,520 of record JARHVA010004361.1, on the reverse strand, counting down.
ACAACTTTTGCTAGATTGCTGGTTTGTTTAGATATCTCTAAATATTTATTTGAGAAAATTGAATTAAAAGTGAAAGAGAGGTGTTGGTCTCAACAGATAGATTTTGAAGGAATTTCTTTCAGATGTAGAAATTGCTTTCAGGTGGGTCATGTTTCAGCTTCATGCCCCAAATCCAAGAGAAAATCAGTTTCTTCTTGGGGAAAGGAGAATAAAGAGGAGCTTTTGATAGTGAGTCTAGTTAGCAATCCAGGTTTGTCTTCAGGGAATGTAGTAGAGTCTTTTTTAGAGAAGCTTTTAGAACTCAGTAAAAATCTAGCTATGCCGATTGCTGGAAATAGTGAGAAGAGAGAGGGATCTGAACTGTCAGAATAAACTAGATAAAGGTAAAGCGGAAAAAGAGGGTGGTTTGGTGAGCAGGGTCTCAGTTAAATTGAGTAATGAAGAAGAATGGAAAGTTGTTAAGAATAGAAAGAAAAGCTGCATCATTCCTATGTCTTCTGAAAGGGCTTTGTGTTCTAATGGTTGATAAATGATGGCGGGGTGATAATTGTAAGTTTGTTTTTATGTAATTGTGGCCTGAAAGTTAACTTTCAGGTGTTTGTCACTTTTGTTTTTAGTTAGCCATATGCCTTAACTATTATTTCGTTAAGCCAGGCTTCTTTGGTCTTTTTGAGTTATATGTTTATGGCACAGGGAATCTTTTTTTCCTTGAGCAACGATCTAAAAAAAAAAATGTGAAAAATGGAGAAAACCATTTAAGTTCAAAATGGTACCATTGTCAGATAATATGTTTTCTACAGACATCTCAATGAGATAAATAATAAGGTGTTGGAATTATTTGCATGAAAGAGTGCCAGAAGGCAAACATATGAGTTCAACATCTACATCATGTTTTATTAAATATCTCTTTATACATATCCTAGGGTCTCTGAAGCACTAATATATCTGTGTCAGCATCGGTATCTATATCTGTATTGGTAAATTAGATTTAATAACAAGCTCTGATTCTACACAAAAAAAATGTACACACGCAGAAAACTAAATGAATTCACATTTTCCTTTGCTCATGTGAAAACATGGATAGAGTTATCTCAGTCAATTATGAGACATAAGAGAATATCTAATCCAGTATTCAATAAATTTAAATTACTAATTTCTCCCTACTTCACAAGCTTATTATGTACATGCCCAATTATACTTGTACAGTGACCTATTTCTGTACGTGTACACCATGTTAGCTTCCAAGAGAATTGAGATGGTTACGGCACATTATTAAAGACTTACGACTCTTGACACCTCATTGTAACCCTTCATTTATTGATTTTGGTGTTTTACCTTGGGTGTTGATGCACTGTAGGTTGATTTTCTTGACGCGATGATTTATAATCACAGGTATAATTACATAAAACTTTAGCCATCCAGATCAAAATGTCAAAGCACAATGTTTATGTGAAGAGAGATTTGTGGCTTATTCAGTGAAATTTCTCGTAGTTTTGTAGTATAGGGCGCAATTTCTGTACGCAAAGATGAGGACAGGGTGGAAAAATGCACCCGAGTTGGTTTCATCTAAACATGTGTATTACTATTTAATTCTTGTTTCACATCAGCCAACGAGGCTTCATCTGGGTGCAGTTCAGTGTCAGCTAGCAGGAGTGGTTCAATGGCAGGTTAAGGGACATGCTTCATCGGGTGCAATAGAGTCTCAGGGACATGCTCGCTCCATAGTTTAGCCAAACATGGATGTATCATGTATTGTCATAAAGCTCTTAGAGATGATGGTTTTCTCCTCATTTCTTGATTTTATCACCAATTTCATTTTTGTTAAGTAGATGGAGCTTCCATCATACATGAGAGAAAGGCCATTAAAGAAATGTCTGCTCATGGAAATTGGTCATAAAAGAGAGGCCTTAAATATACATGGTTGAAAATCCCACAAAAAATTAAAACCTGATTTCATTTTTACTCCGGGCTTTCATGAAGTTCTTGGAATTGCACCACGTTAGCCCAAAGTAGCTCATTGGGCTACAATTTTTTTCTCATTAAACATATGCTTCTTGTATATCATTGTAAAGCATTTGCAATGTACATTGCAATTGTGGATAATTTATTCAACATTTTAGCGTTCTTGGGTTGTAATGCCAATAAACAGGGAGTGATGAAAAATAATATATTCACTTTTTTGCTTCAAATAATATCCGATTATTTTTCTTTTGTGTTTAGAACAAAGTCTTGCACATTTCAAGAAATGTATAATTACTTTAATAATGAGTAAGTATTGTTCTCTTTGATCACTTTATCCAGTGTTTTATGTGAACATAAAATTCAGAGAATGTTCTTCTTACGGGTTCCTGACATTGTATTGAATATTCATACAAAAGTTAAACATACAAATAGTTATGATGCCAAAACCATAAATATTAAAATTCGATATGGAATTATGACTTGTTAAGAATATGTCCATGTTATGCTATACAAGGATTCTTCTCTTATGTATAACTTTCTTGTTCCACTAGGGAGGTCCTATCAAGAAAGATTCTTCTCTACCAATGTCTAGAAAAGGATTGGAAGTAAATCCAACAAGAAAACCCAATCTTGAAAAGGCTACAGATATGACTAGATTGCAGCGTTGGAAAGCTACGGGGGTGATCTCACTATCTGAAAGTGGTTTGGAGGTATAGTTCGAATTTGATGCTTTTATTCTGTGGGTATATGATTATTCTTGGTAAGCATGGGATGTTTCAAATAATGTTACTATTTTCACTTAAGGTTTTTTTTTTGCTCTGTCTCTCTTTCCTATTTGGAGATTTATGGTACAGAGAAATAAGATGATATTTACCAAAATATATATTGCGTTAAAATATTGAAAAATGTACAATATGTTGTACAACAATACAAGAGCATCTATTAAATAGATGTTAGTGGGATGTATAGGTCATGGGTCACACATTTTCACTAATAATTGGTTAACATGATAGTTACCTGAGTGGGCTTGATAGTGAAGGTTGGTTTACTCCATAAAGTAGCTCACAGTTTCAAATCTAGAGGGGGGTAGGGTTGTACACTTGCTCACAGTTTCAAATCTAGAGGGAGGTAGGGTTGTACACTTGCTCACAGTTTCAAATCTAGAGAGGGGTAGGGTTTTAAATGAAAAATAATCCCCTTGCCGGCTTCTACAAAGGGGGTCTCATATGCCAAATTGGTATCCTGTTTGGCTATGACGTGAAAAATAGCTTTACCTTTATATAATTTCATTACATTTTAAAACACATTGTCTGTGGGGCTAATTTTGAATATCCTATCTGTTGTTAAATACGAGTAGACTGGGGACATGATAAACATTGTTGTTTTGCTCAGGTATCTTGTTTTTGGCTCCATTTCTTGTTTCCTATTTGGTTAAATTCGAGAAATCGTGCAGAAGGCCTAATGTAATGATGTATGGTCAATTTAGTAAACCTGCAATTAATTCACATGATATGTTGAAGATCTTGCTATGTATATTACTTCATGTATGTGTATTGTCACAGCCTGACCACTGAAATACTTGGAATCATTTGCAAGAAATTTCACATACATTTTACCATGGTATTTTGAATGATTTATTAGCTTATATCATTCTCATATCTGGATGATACTATACTACTCCTTCCTGATCTGAAATTGTACCGGATTAGTCCAATTAAAACTCGCCAACTGAAATCTTTAATTTATTTTGACTAAGTTGAGAAAACTGACTGCCGTACACCCAGAACTATGTTGCAGAATTTAACGATAACTCTCTGCTCTGATTGTGAGAATTTGCATTACATCATAGGGAACTGAACAAAATAAAGATGAAATGGAAGCACAAATATAAACACCACTTCAAAAAAACACCAATATACCTTGGAGAAACCCAACGTGGAAAAAATCCAGGCTAGAAATGGATGTGCCATGCAGTTCCTTAATACCTATCTAATTACAGTGCAACACACACAGATGGTACTCCCTATTGGCGCTAATAGATCGCTGTGAACTTAAATACAGACTTCCTACCATAATCCTCTGCCTCTCCGCTTTGCTCATTTATGTTCAAATTGCTGAACTGTCTCTTCCTTTCTCCCCATCGCCCCCCCTGCCCCACACTCACTTCCAAGAGATCTGAAAGAATGTGCTTTAATGTCCTTTGATGTTGGTTGGGTTCCAACCTTCTCATTTCTTTTTTCTTATTTGGTTAAATTCAAGAAAATGTGAACACGGCCTAATGTAACGATGTATGGTCAATTTGGTGAACCTGCAGTTAATTCACATGATCTTTTAAAGATCTTGCTATGTATAGTACTTCATATATATGTATTGTCAAAGCCTGACAATTGAAACACTTGGAATCATTTGAAAACAAATTCACATACATTTTACCATGATATTTTGAATAATTCATTAGCTTATAAGTTATATCATTCTCATATCTGGATGATTTATACTATTGCCTTCCTGATCTGAAATTGTACTGGATAATTCCAATTACAACTCACCAATTCAAATCTTTAAATTATTTTGAGTGAGTTGAGAAAATAACTGCTGTACACCCAGAACTATGTTGTAGAATTTAATAATAACTCTCAACTCCAATTGTGAGAATTTGTATTACATCATAGGGAACTGAACAAATGAATAGAAACAGAAATGGAAACACAACCACTTCAATAAAACACTTATATACCCTAGAGAAACCCAACGTGGAAAACATCCAGGTTGGAAATGGACTGTGTCATGCAGGTCCTGTTAGTAATTTGGCTTGCCAAAGCCAAGTTATTACCCCTATTATTTTAAACTTTCCTACAACGGCCTATTATTTTAAACTTTCCTACAACGGTCTAATCCCCTTTTCAGCTGGTCAATCTGTGGTCTAAAAGCATGAATGTACTTACAGCAAAGGTATTAAGAACAGTTGGGTGAAGACCTACAGCCACCATATAGAGCATACAGTTCGTTCAAGGGCAGGACACCTAAAAAAGTTCAAAGGCCATATCTCCTTTTCGAAATATCATATACAGTTATAAAGCTACAGGCCTGCAGGTTCGCTTGCAAAAGCAAGAATTGTTTCGGGTTAAGAAATGGACAATTTTCTCGAAGGGAAAGAGTTTTCAAAGGACTTTGTAAAGAGTCCCAAAGAACGTCACAGTGATCATTTACAAAAGGTTTATTTCCTTCGGACTTTTTGGCCAAAGGGAAAGAAAACGGTCACCTAGTTTTCAAAGGACTTTTCAAATAGCCCAAAGGCATTTCTCAAAGAAATAGGACACTTTGCAAAAATCCGAAGGGCACCTGCCCTTTGGAAATGACCATTTGAAGAAATCCGAGTGCCATGTGCCCTTCGGGAAGGAGTGGATTGGGAGACAAAATCCAAAGTGTCGGACAATAAATCCGAAAGAATTCAAAGAGGCAGTTCTTTGGCGGGAAAATGACAAAGGACTCTTTCAAAAAGCCCGAAGGGCATGTGCCCTTCGGGAGGGATCATTTCAAAAATACCGAAGGGTAGGTACCCTTCGGGAAAAGTTCAAAGGCCATTTCAAAATATCCGACAAGCTTCTCTTTCAAAAGAATTGTTCATTTCATTTTTTCTGAAGGGTATGTGCCCTTCGGAAGGGTCATTGACAAGAATTCTGAAGGGCACCTACCCTTTGGAAAGGCTCATTTTAAAGGCTGAAGGGTCATTTTTAATCTTCTGGAGGACAATTTCAAAAATCCTGGAGGACAATTTCAAAAATCCCGAAGGGCACTTGCCCTTCGGGAAAGTACACTTCAAGTTCGGAAGGATCATTGATAGAAATCTTGAAGGGCACTTGCCCTTCGGGAAGGCTTAATTCGAGAAAGGAAGGCACGTTTGCAACAAACCCGAAGGGCACCTGCCCTTTGGGAATGTTCATCTCATGATTTTTAAGGGGCTTTTACAAAAAGCCCGAAGGGTATGTACCCTTCGGGCAAATTACTTTACAATAAAGTCCAAAGAACAAAGAACAAATTGGCAAATGATATATGGACTTGGACAAAAGTCCGAAGGAATTCCTTCGGACAATTAATTGTCCAAAGGAATTCCCTTCGGAAAAAGGAAAGGCGAGTAGCATAGAGAAGTTTCGGACATTTTGTCCGAGAGACAAGTCCGAAAGAAATGAGACATGACGAATTTCCGAAGGTAGGCAGGGAAGTCTTAGACAAGATGAAAGTCCACAAGAAAGTCGAAGGAGAAAAGGAGATAAACAAAAGTCCGAAAGAATTCTTTCGGAAGATGAATCCGCGGAAAAATTGCTAAGTAAATCCCGAGACAAATAAGCCCGATATAAAGCATAAGATAGAGAAAAGATCTGAAAATTTTGAATGTGCAAATAAACCCGAAGGAAATAATCCCAAAGAATTTCTAAGGTATTTGACTGTGTAGAAAAACCAAGGGGAAAATTGCCAAAGAAATACACAAGAAAATCCGAGAGAATGAACAAGGAAAGGCACAGACTTTTGTCTGGATAAGCGAGGAACAAACACAGTCGAAAAAGTCATAAATAGAGAAGTCTGAGATTATAAAGCTCGGCAAACAAGCAAGACAAAGAATATACATGCACAGGGATTAGAAGCTGTAAATAGAAAAGGTCAAAAATAGATTCTTATCTATGGAAACGTGTTATTGAACTGGTCGAAACTGCTTTTTATTGTTTCACCGTGCCACATGCTTCTCTCATGAGTCCAAATGTTCTAGCAGTTCGTGTGGAGTTCATCTACTGGCTTTTTGCGTAACATTTCATGCATAGGAGAAGTTGACTGGTCAAACTTGAGTTCCTTCGCCCACTTCCACGCTATCTTGGTCATGCATGTTTGGAGTTTTCTTGGAGAGTTTTGTTTATTTTAAGAATCATTTTTCGAACTTGGCTCCATCATCTATATTCTACGCCAAAGTTTGGAGAAGCATGCAGATTTTTGTAAAGGAGAATAATTTTATTGAATATTCAAAGCATTGTAAAAGAGGTGAGGTCTTGAGTTAACCAACCAAGACTGACCTTTTCCCTTTTTGGACTACACTTAGACTGATTTAGACTATTTTTCAAAGCTTATTTAGTCGCTGAATCGAGCCATAGAGAAGGGACCTGAAGTTTGAAAAAGAAATTGTAAGTTGGACCAGTGATCAATAAGGAGTTGATTTTTCTGAATCTGATTTTTGACTACAGTATAGTGTGTGTTTGATTGTGCATTAGCATATAAGAGAGAAATTTTCTGTTTTTGCAAGTCCTTTTCTCACCTATCTCTCTCTATCTCATCCTTTTGCAGGTCATTTGAAGAGGTTTTGAACCCTTCCTCTGAAACACTTTTGCTTAGGGACAGAATATAAGTTGCATTTTGGTTATATGTGTGCATTGATTTCAGTAACTTCAGAGGATCTAATCAATTCAGGTGTATCACCTCCCTTAGATTTTCTTTCAAAGTTTACCCTTACTCTTTTCACCTCAAAAATCACTGTTTCAGACTTAATTGCAAAAATTCATAAGGGAACCAACCCTCTCTAGAGGTTCTTCTCAACACAGAGGCACCCACCCTTTGAGAAGTTCCCATTGTATTAGCTGGAGAGAAGCTGTGCTTTGCACATCTTCAAGCAGGGTGCACTCCAGGTTGATATCAGTTCCTTAATACCAATCAAATTATAGTGAAACTTACAATGATGGTACTCCCTATTAGGAGCTAATAGATCTCTGTGAACTGAATTACAGACTTCCTAGACTAATTCTCTACCTCTCCGCTTTGCTCATTCATGTTCAAACTGCTGAACTCTCTCTCCCCCTCCCTCTCTTCGTCCCTCCCTGCTCGCCCACCCCCCTTCTGTTTTTGAGAAAATGTCCAAAATACCACAGAAAAAAATCATTTGCCAATCCTCTATGGATCATACCCACCCCATTTGGGAGGCTTTTAGTCCTCCAAAAGTTTACTTTGGTAGATGAGGAAATAATTCCTCTACCTTCTTTAAACATACTTTCTTTGTTTGAAAGCTGACCTCTAATTTCAATCAACCACGATTCTTGCTCTCTCCTTATGGTATGTTTGATCTTCTTTTGTAGAGTAACACCCTCCTTAAATTCTTTTTGTGCATCTATGGTAAGTTTTCAATTGAGGGGAGCACTTGTCCCTTTTCCTCTTCTTCAAGCATGGAAGGTTCATACAGACGCATGTTCTCTACATTCATTAGTGAGTATATCCTCGTGTAGGGCTGCAAGTTTAGCATGTAGGCATTATTTCCCACCTTGTATACTACTTCAAATGGCTCATACCTTATTGGACTTACCTTCTTTGCTTGTCCTCTGAACCTTTTCTTGTTCATGTACAGCGAAGAATGTCTTCAACATACAAAATGGCTCTTTCCTATGGTTATTATGCCTAGCTCTGTACTTTTTTTGTGGCTCTTGCAACTCTTCTTGCAGCTTAAGTTGGATTTTCCTTATTAGTTTTCAGCTTTCAATGCTTCTGAATGTGCCTCTTCCCTATTTCCCTCTTGCTGCCCACACGCAACGTCAAGAGCATTAGGTGGAAAACAGCCCTAACATGTCTCAAATGGAAATTTATTTTTTGATGTATGGACTGCTGTATTGTAGAAATGCTGAATGTAAATGAGTTTCTCATTCCAAGTCTTAGGATGTTTCCAATTGTAGCCTCTCAAAAGCAAAACCAAAGTTCTATTTACCACATCTGTTTGTCTATCTGTTTATTGATGGAGGCAATTGACCTTTTTAACTTGGCATACATCCTTCTCCACAATGTGGTTCAAATTTTGCTTGAAAATCTTGAATGTCTATCTGAAATAATGCTACTTGGCAATCCAAAATGTACCCAAACATGGGCAGAGATTAAATCTGCTACTTAATGGGCTTTGATTGTATTTTACATGGCATGAGAACACATCTTGGTGAATCTCTCCACCATAAAAAATAGGTGATCCTGTCCTTGCCTTGTTCATGGCGAGCCCCCCACAAGACCCATGAAGATGCTTTCCCGTGGTTTAGTAGGAACTGGAAATGGAGTATACAATCCATATTTCTTATTGATTGGTTTATTTGAATAACAAACAATGCATCCTCTAATGAATTTAGTTGCCGCTTCTTGCATCTTAGGTCAATAGACATACCTTTGCAGGTTTGCAACTATCTTCCCAACACTGAGATGGCCTGCAACTTTGTAGGTATGTCTCTCTTTTATCAGTTCAATTATTTCCTCCTTCGGTATATGTAGCTTGCCAATTTTGTAGAGTAGCTTATCCTGTAGATACTAATAAATGTTGCCTCCTTCTTGCCCCTTATAGCCTTGGAATAGATGAAACACATCCCCAAAGTCTTCGTCATTGGCATACTTTTCTGTCTATACTTCATGGATGAATGGTTCCATTTGCATAATAGTGCCCAAAGCTGAAATTTGTGACGCTGTTGGAGGTCTTCAAATTATATCAGCCACTTTCTTTGTACTTTGTACTGCTCTTCTTGTATTTGATAACCAAGTGGAATTTCTGAAGATACCCCATCCACATAAAACTACTTGCTTGCAGCAATTTATTTCGAATTTGCAAATAATGAAGACGCTTCTGATTGATGTGCATGATTATCCTCGTTCTTGACAAATTATGCTTCCACGTTTTATCAGCTCGGACAAATGCCTGGAGTTCCTTGTCATGTGTGAGATAATTAGGGACTGCACTTGTAAACAATTTGGAATGATAACAAACTAACTTACTTCCTTGCATGAAAATTGCTCCCATTGGACACTCACTTGCATCTGTTTAAATCTTGAAGGGCTGCTGTGAATTGGGTACTAACATCAATTCCTCAAATGATTTTTTCAAATTTTCACTCCAAATGGAGGACTTATGATCTGCTATAGCTGAGAAAGATGCCATATACTCCGAAGACATTGGCTAGCTCCCACAAAGCTCCTCACTTTGGTCACATTACTAGGCGTTGGCCATTTGAGGATGGCCTCAATATTTGGATTAATGCTCAACTCTCCTCCACTAACCACATACCCATGTATATCAAAGATTGCTTGACAAAGTTACATTTCTTGTAATTTATTAACAACTTTAGCCTCTCTAATGTCTCCAAAACCTGTTGCAAATGTAGAAGATGCTCTTCCTAACTTTGCTTGAAAACTAATGTCATTGAAATGTATTATAACAAATGAATCAATGAAAGGTTATAATACATTATTCATCAATCACATAAAAGTGGCAGGTGCATTATATAAACCAATTCGTATCACAAGCCACTCGTACGGTGCTTTCCTTGTCTTGGATTCTGTCTTCTAGATGTCTTCTTCCTTCACACAAACATGGTGATAACCTGTTTTTAATTGAACTTGATAAATTATCTTACATGGTCTAGATGATCCAATAAGTCATCTGTTTTTTGGCAATGGATACTGATTCTTGATGGTGATTTTGTTTAGTGCTCTATAGTATATAATGTCTATACATATCCTCCATGTCCGATCCTTCCTTGGAGCCATGACTATTATTGATCCACATAGAGATGTACTTGGATGGATGACTCCTTGTTCCAGCAAATTTTGTAACTGATTCTTCACCTGATTCGACTCTAGAGATGATTGCCTATACAATCCAATGTTGGCAAAGCGAAATCAGGTAGCAGCTGAATTTCATGATCTACATTGTTCTTGGATGGAATTTGTTAGGTTCTTGAAATACCCTTTTAAATGCTTGTAGCAGCCCTTCCAATTTGCTGTCTTTGCACTTTTGTGATGTCCCTACTTCAATCAATCCTCCTTGCTGATTTTTCGTAAGAGAAATAAATCAAAATTTTGACTTTGGTTAATGAGCCTTTAAGCTTGGCTGGAACTTACCGAAGAGATTTTGGATTTTCCCTTCTAGTACATTTTAAGCCCTTCCTTTGGTCCTGTGCAAACTAGACCTCATGCAACAAATACAAATACTCACAGCGCCGACATATTACCTAAGCCGGAGACTTAGGTACTCACCCAACGTGCAGCAAGGGAACACCAAGAACCCTGTTATGAGAACACAACATAAAGACATACACATGCACATCATCAAAGTAACACACCACATAGAATCATTAAGTAAACTAAAACCAAAGCATAACACATTCACACTTGCTCATACCAGAATCCATCTTCATTATCATCCATCAATGTTACAAACCATACTTGCTTATTACATTACAATGGTTGTCATCCAAGGATGATACTTTCATACAATGATAACACTTATCAATCAACCAAACTCTAGCTCACATCCTTCTTCAAACGCTTTGAATATTCAGCTGCAAACGTGTAACACTTCACGGCGACATTCCTATGTATAGCATTCTTGGACCCCTTCAACCTCTGCCAGCTAGTGCTTTGTTAGTGACACCTGTTCCTTCTTTGCCAACCGGAGTTCCATTCGTCCATCTTCATCAACATATTATCTTGTGCTCTCAACATATTCCTATTAACTTGGATAGATCCCGCACAAGCCAAATTCTCCTCGCTTGGATGTATTATGTTTGTTAGCTTCTCATCAACTGTCTTTCTTCCATTTTTGTGTTTCTTCTCGATTTGTGTTTCTTTCCAACTCATGCATTGATGTTTCCTTTTACTAGTGCATTATCCTTATTTTTGCGCTTGTGCTTTCTCTTGTGCATTGCAAGTGTTTGAAGTGATTCTCCGCATCTCGTGCATGCATCATCAGATTTAGACTTGCCTTGAGTGTTTGCCTTATGTGCATATCTGGGGTCAACATTCTCCCACACTACATTTCTTGTCTGTCCTCTGACAAGTTTGTACTTGATTTGGTTGTAGCAGTTTCTCCTTCCTGCTCAATCATAACCTCTGCTACCTTCTCTTGCAATTCCTTCTCTAGCGGATCCCAATGATCTATTGCCAATTGTACTTGTGGTATCAATTCTGATGCATCCTCCATCAACTTCTTTATCACCTCCTCATTGTGTGGATTGTTTTCATAAGTTTTAAATATGGCTTGTATCTGTTGCTTTTGTTGCGTGTAAAACTCATGCACTAAAACTTTCTCGCCCATTGTCTTCATCAAAAGTTCTTCAAACAATGCATCTAACTTAGTGCACTTTTTGTTCATTTCTGCCTTAAACAGAGATGCTTCTTTAAATTTTCTCTCCCTTTCTGCTTTATCTTTTTCAGCATACATGCACGCCATTATGTTTTTGTGCGTGGCCTCATCTTCCTTCATGCGAGTGCCCACATATTCATTTGCATTTTGAAATATTTCAAACATTTGCTTTGTCTTCTTTACCTTTATGCGGAGACTATTTACCTTCTCAGTGAATTCCTTTGCGTAATTCTCGAACTCCACTTCTAGTTCTCGTTGTCAACCTGGAGCTGCGCCTTGAATTGAAGACGTGCATGAAATGGCCAGTCCTCTATCCGGTTGAAACAATGGGATCTTCTCACGAGGGTGGGTGCCTCAATGGTGAGGAGAACCTCCAGAGAAGGCTGGTTCTTGTAAGATGTATCAATGAGGATCTTTGCTCTATGCTGCGGACTACCATGGAAAAGGGAGAAGGAAACTTTAAGGGGAAATCCTACCTAATAAAGGTGATACACCAAAAGATTGATCCACTCAACTTGGAACCTAGAACACTGAACAAACAAGGGAAAAGGAAGACCTTCGATTTCAATCGATCACTATGCATAAGTATTTCGTGAGAAGGTTCGATCCAATGACCAAAACATGAGGGAGAAACGATGGAGAGAGGTCTGATACAAGACACTTTACAGCCACCTAACATCCACTTACAGCTTCAGCAAAAGACATGAAGAACACTTAACATGACTTGCATAATACGATAAGCTAGCAACTAGGTACAAATAAGAATTTGGGAAGGGAGAAAAATATACCATATATGCAAATTGCTGAATGAATATACACTATGCCAACACTTGAAATCTGAAAGTACAGTCCTATTGATCGAAGAGGTTACACAACTCACCAATGACAGAGTCTGGTCTTGCCAAGAGAGGGATAATTTTAATCAAGGCTGAAAGCCAATTTGTAGAGAATTACAAAAGCCAAAAGATTGGCGTTGAAAAATTGAAGAAAAGGATCAACTTAGATTAACTCAACGCTGACTTGGCCTTTTAATAAAAATATGTTTTCCCTTGGCTTTGCATGAAGCTCCTTGCGCTAGAGGAAGTGGACTTGTCTTTGTTTATTGAAACGCCCACCTCTCTTTGCATGGAAGATTACGCCAAGTTTCCAATTTTAGCTTCTTCGTGAGCTGCTGGAACATTTGAAGGTATGAGATGATAATATCATGCATGAAATCCAACGCCAATGTCAATTTTAGAACTCTGACTTGATTCGTTGGAAGCCGAGTTGGAACGTTTGAACCGTTGAGTTGGACGAAGAGAAAGGCTGAGTTGGACCTTCGAATGCATGAGAATGACTAGTCAAACCACAAATAAAACAAATAGTCAACCGAAACTTAGCAATCCGCCAAAAATAGCCCTTGTTCGCATGTATTTTCTCTTATTTTGGTCTGCCTGTGTCTTGTCTATTTTTGGCGGGATTCTATTTTTGGATTATCTTATCTATATTTGGTCTATATTTCCTCGGATATTTTGTTTTCAACTTTCCGTCAGATTATCTATTTTCTATCCTTTTTTGCATAGTCAAACCTCCATTCTTTTGGATTTCTTGTTGTCTCCTTGGCTTAATTCTTTTGGATTTCTGGCTGTGGACTTTTCTGTCTGCGGATTTATTTCCTTCGGCTTCTCTTCCTTGCCCTTGGCTTATTTCCTTTGGCTTCATTTCCTGCGGACTTTTCTGTTGACTTCTCCTTTGGTTTTATCATTTCTTACGGACTTTATTTCCTGGCTTTACCTTTCAGAAAAAATGGCCGAGTCTTGTTTTTTGTGGACTTTCCTCTCTTCGGAATTCTCCCTGGTCTTATCTTCTTCGGATCTTTTATTTCACCCTTCTTTGGATTTCCTTTGGACAAAGTCTCTGCTTGAATTGTCCTTATCTTTTTCCGCGGGCTTTTGTCTCTGTTTATCCTTTGAAGTATTCCTTCGGACTTTTTCCCGAAGGATATCTTCCTTTGCTTTGTGCAATTTCGGACTTTATTCTGTCGGGTTTATTTTCTCCGGCTTTTTGTGCGGCCTACCCCTTTGAATTTCTGTGGGCTTTGTGATCGCCAACTTTTCCACATTAATCCTTCGGACTTTTGTCCAAAGGTTTCCTTTGTTTTGCTCTTTTGCCTTGTCGGTTTTATTCCACGGGCTTCTTCTTTGGTCTATTGCTCCGAATTTCTTCGGACTTTTTGTCCGAAGGAATTCCTTCGGACAAAAAGCCCTGAAGGAATTAAGCCTTTGTCTTTTGTCTTTGCCTTTACCTTCAAAATGCCCTTCGAAAAATGTGCAAAGGTCTAGGCACCAACCAAGTGCCCTCTGCAAGGGCTCGTGGCTCTCCCTTTGTGCCCTTCGGAAAAATTGCAATGGTCCTGTCGTCGACCAAGTGCCCTCCGCAAGGGCTTATGTCCATCTGCGCCGTTTTTGAAAAAATTGTAGGGCACCTGGGCTTTTTGTAGGGCACCCAGGTTTTTTGCAAGGTCCTTATTCCTTTGACCATTTTGGATTTTTTAGACTTCTCTCTCGGATTTCTTTGGACAAAAAGTCCGAAGGAATTATTCCTTGGTCTTTTCTTGCATTTGGCGGACCTTTTGGGAGGCTGCGGGTCTTTCCTTTGTAATTCTCCGAAGCATTCCTTCGAACAAAAAGTCCGAAGGAATTACTTCCTTTGCTGTAGGCTCTTTCCTTTGTAATTTTCTGCGGACTTATGTCCTTTGCACTTTTCCGAAGCTATGTGACATTCTGCCTTCTTTGCTCGAAGGAAATCCTGTTGTAGCCAAGGCTTTTGCAAATGAGTTATTTCAATTGGTCTACCTCTTACCCAATGTATTATTTCTTCCTTGGCTAGAGACGTGAATTTTCCGAATGGCAAGAGACAATCTGACCTGTGGAAGAATTGTCAACAGTTCCTTCGACTTCTCTACCTAGAGCCCCTCTTGAGTAGGTTGTTCCTCCATACGAGGTGCGCACAACAGGTATGCAAATGCCATACCCAACTTTTCTAATGACGTATTCTAGCTCACCTCTGCACTCTTATATATTTGCAGCCCCTCGTTCTCCACCAATTCTATCAACCTTTGTTCTTCATCCACGTACTTATTCAAGGTTCCTCTCTCTCTGATCAGATCTTTCCTTGTATCTTCTACCTCCCTGTCAGTCATTGGATTGTGCTTTGTCATCTCTGTGGCTAGTTTCACCAATGCTAGCTCAGCTACCTCGATAGTCATTATCCTCGGATCGACTGTTGTGATTCCACCTTCCTCTTCCCCACTGGGATCTGCATCCTATTTCTTCAATGGAACTATTGTCTTTACTGGAATCTTAAACTCCGTTCTTGTATGTGATTATCAAAAATAGTCTTCAACCTTTCTCGTGCATTCTCTGTCACATTCTCCTATCTAATCATTTCCAGTCACATTTCTGAAGATGATATCTCTATTACAGGACTTTCGTTCATTGCAGAATGTGTTCCTCCTCTCTCCAACATACTCTCCAATTCTTTCGTTGTTCTCTTATCGTGTTGTTCTTTGCGCACTCTTTCCTCCTTTTCATACTGCTTTCCATATGCATTATCTTCCTCATTCTATCTCGCATTCTGTACATTCTCAATTTCATCTTTGTTTGATTCTTCCTCTCTATTTTCCTGTTGAGCTGCCTTCTTTGGCTTAGTGTTGGCTCCTCCCATTGGTTTTTGAATGTCTGCCCTAACAGGTGACATATCTCCATCAATTGCATCTTTATGCATTGTTGCCTCATCATATCCTTGCGCAACATTTCCTTGTCCTTGTAGAATCGGTATACTCATTGGCGTGCTTGGGTGTGGAATGTCTTGGACAACTGGACTTGTTCCACTAGGAGCTTGTGGGCTCATGCTAGCAGCAACAGATTCCTATTGTCTAGTTACTCTGAAAATTCCTTGTTGAGCACGCACAGTAGTAGTTCCTCCCCCTGTTGCTTGAACTGGAACCCCTGTTCTAGTTTCTCTTTTGATAGGGATCTCCACTCAAGCTTCTCTTTGGACAGGACTTCGAGATTGTGCAACACCTTCTTCCAATGTTTCAAACAAATTTATTGTGGTTATTGAAGTCCTTTCTCATGCACAAACTTGGGGATTCTTCTTTTAAGGATCATCATCTGAAGATGACAAATTCTCATTTGGTTCTGTAACCTTACCCTTCCCCTTTCCTAATGCAGCTTGATCTTGCTGTACCTTTCTTCTTCTCTTCTCTGCGCAGTAGCTTCAGCTATCACTAACGGTCTCTCCACTGGCCTAGCTTGTGTTGGGCTCTTTACATGTTTCATACCTTTCCTCTTTGACAGTGTCAAGACACCCAATATTAAAATTATACCTAACCTGCACAAATATCATAGGTTTGATTTCCAGACTTTCGCTATCCGAGTCTTTGTCATCTGATACCACACTCCTACCAGGAGGCTTATACTTGCTACTCAAAGCATTCCTGGAGGCTTATAACCCAATTTTTTTATTCTCTCAAGATTTCTTTGGGAGGGGGCATATACGTGGTTTCACTATGTAGTTTGTGTGAACTAGTAACTTTTATCATTTCACATCATTTCTCCCCAACAATGTAAGCACGTCCAAATTTTTAGTATTCCCCCCCAAAAAAAAAAAAAAAAATCTAGAAACTTTAACTTTAATAACTCTTTTACACCTCTACACGTTTTAAACAGGTTGCAGAATAAAACACCCCTGCTGCTAGGACACGTGTATACATTTTGAACAGGCTGCAGAATAAAACACCCCTGCTGCTAGGACACGTGTATCTGTGTGCCAGATATGGACACGGGTATGACGAACTCGGATATAGTACCCAACCGTATCCATATTCAAGCCCATAAGTGGGCTGTATTGGATATGGCCTGATAGTATATGCAGGCCGTCTGTAGCCATATCTGATTTTAAAGCAAAAAAAATTAACTTGATTAAAAAAATCTTTCAAAGGTTAAAATGTATGATTAATAAACTGAAGACGACCACCTAAAATGCATTTTAGCAGCAACAACTGAAGATGTGGAGGTGAATGATTGTTGATTCCCTCTTTTCCTTCAAAATTTCACCTTGGCTCTGCTCAGCGTGCCATCCTTTCATTTGATCTGTTTCCGTTGGCCTACTCTGCTTCTTTTCTTTCAATTCATCTATTTTCCTTTCGCCTGCACAACCTGCATATTTTTCAATCCATGGAATACCCAACTTCCTATGTTTCTCGCGCTCTTGCATTCTGACGTGAATAGAAAAAAAGAATTTATTAGGTTAATGTAATATTTGATATTAGATTATGTTAATATATAATGTTTGATATTAGATAATGTTTAGTAGAATGATTGAAAAAAATAATTAAACATCAAAAAAATTAATATTAAATATTAGATAATATCTAACATTGGATATTAGATAATTTAGGAATTCTATGCTCAATAAAAATAATAAAAATTAATATAGTTAAATTTTAATTAAGCATTGACATTCTTGAAATATAGAATAACACATTCGTCATTTAGTATTATATGTTTTCCAACATTTAATTTATGCTTAACAAATTTGATTGTTTGTAAGATATAGGTTAATGTTTTTAATTTTGAAGTAATTATTGTCTAAGTTTAAATTTTAGATTTTCTATACTTCTATTTATAATCTAGTTAAACTTACACTGCTAATAAATATATGACTATTAGTGAAATTTAATTTTGATCTAATGTATAAATTTGTTTATAATTTTAAATTGAGGATTATTATGAAGTTATTTATAAGTTTATTATCTATTTCTTTTAATTTATATTTTAGATAAAATCTATTATAATATATATATGCCGCATCCAATTGTGTTCATATCAAGGGGTCTTAAAAATTAATCGTAGCCATTACCGTATCTGTATCCATGCAAATCTGATTTTAAAGCAAAAGAAAATATGATTTTAATAAATATTCCTTATCCAATTGTATCCATATCAGAGGGTCTTTAAAATTAGCCGTATCCAGTACTGTATCTATATCCATACAACTATGATTTTAAAGCTAAAAATATATGATTTTAATGTATAAAATAATTCAAAATATTAAGTTCCATAATTTTAATTGTGACATGATAAATCAGTCATTTTTGGGAAAAAAATTCCATTAATTTGTTATCTTTTTACATTTCTTTTTCCAATGAAGTGTATATTTCCAACTACTCCCCATTGGCATGCACTTTGCAATTTTAGGAGCAATTGTTAGTTCATTTAATGTTAATTGGGAGTTAGGGTGGTGGAGGTAACCATCCAAACTATCACAAGTCTCCTATATATTAGGAGACTCTACGGAGCCACTTTTTGCAAGAAATCTATCTAAGGTGGCAGTTAACGTCAGGCATCACCAATCATTACTGATGTCATTATGTTTCTCCCTGTTTTGTTTTGTCACTGAGATATTTTTATGGGTGCATATTTCTAGATATAACACCATTTTATCCTCCTACAAATTATACAACCCCTCATTGACAAAAACTCCACATTTAACAATGTGCCTCTTAAGAAGCATCCTAGATCAAGGTCTGAGTCTTTATGGCTTATTCAAATGTATGTATCAAAACCATATTTTAAATTGCCCAGTGGAAAGGATGCATGTTTCACACTAGAAAGGGGAAAGTCGCAATCATGCCAATGTATGAATCAAGTATTAATTTTTACTATAATGAGGTGAGATCGTGAGCAGGGTAACTTATGTGTATCTTCAGCCTATTGGATGAAAATCTAAAGCAGGAAGAAAATCTTCATCTTAAGGATGACTCACAACTGCTTATACTAGAAGGAAACATTTTCATAATAGTAACAAGTACAACCTCTTTTGGAGGACCAATCACCTACCAAACCTGGTAATAGCAGGCAGCTAGTTCCTGTCGAACCTGATTGAAACATGAAATAACCACCAACAATAGTTCTTAACTTCTTACTATTTCTGGTTGAAATGACTATTTGGAACAGCTAGTGTGTCTGAACCCTTACGGAATCAGTAGAACTTGGCACTGAACAAGCCAAAGAAGGATGAAAATCTAAAGCAGAGAAGCAACAGGCCAGTTGGAAATGAGTGGTGAAATTTGCACTTATAGCAGTCAATATGCTATTTTCCACTCATAGTTATGTTATAAATTGCCATGTGCATATGCTATGTTTATCATTTGAAGATCGTACGGGAATTTCTTCTTAATATTTGTCACCATAACTGTGATTTTCTTTTATATTTTTTCATTTGTTTTGCCATCTTTGAAGGTTTCCTTTATTTTTGGTTAACTCTTTTGCCTTGTTCCCCTACTTAGTGATAATTGTATATTACAATCCCTTCCATTGTATCGCTCATGGTTTTATCTGTAGTGCAAATCTGCAGGTAAATGTTTTAGATATTATACATGATTTTACTGGGTCTCTGGTTTTTAAAATTTATAGGTTTTACCAGAAGATGTTTTTGCTGTCGGGGTTTCAACACGAGTACTAGATATACGTAATAACTGCTTACAAGAAGTACCAGTTAAAATTGGAAACCTCAGCAATTTACAAGTAAGGAATTTTCTTGTTGCCATTCACCATATTTTATTCCATGAAATCTCTGTTCTTTTTGCAAATCTGTTTTAGTCATTTGTTAAATAGCTCTAGGCCTTTGACCCGTTTAGATTGGTTGTGCTCATGTACTTGTTATGAAGTTTATAACTATGTTTACTTTCAAGCAGAAAATAGTTTAGAATGGATGTTGAAACTTTGGTTATGCTAATTGCAGAAATTACTTCTCACTGGAAATAATCTCTCAGATGAGAGACTCAAGTGGCAAGGTCTTGTTTCTTTGAAATGTTTGACGGTTCTTGCATTAAATTGTAACAGGTTAATTCTCTTTACCAAACACAAATGTTGATGCCTAACACACTTGCATATAATTTTTTTTTTTTTTTTTTGTTTTCAACAAAGCATGCAATGAATACCTAGTACCCACATGGACATGCCACCATTATATGCAAAACGAAATTGCACTTATGCACAAACTACACAAGAACATATGCACATGCACGTTGGTACTTATCAGATATACACACAACTGAGACACATGCACGCCTTCACTTGAATTAACATTTCCAACAAACATGCACTACTTCATCTTTGTTGAAAATTTCCTCATAACTAAAGATACATGGAGCTGTGTACAGGGTTATGCCAGCATGTTTTTGGGGTCCTTGGAAAATTCTCCAAAGGATTAGATATGCAGGCATTGTGGTGTATTGCAAGTAGGGTGTATACACACACACACACACACAAATACACACCCTCCTTAGACGCAGGAAATCTGAAAATTTTTTGAGGACATTTTGTAACAAGTAGAACAATAGTAGTATCTAAACAGGGCCGAACTGTTTAACCAAAATTACATGATCACTGAAGCATAAAATAATGAAAAATTAGTCATGTAACTAATGACATGGCCAAAGCATGGCCAATACTCCAAGGACATACAGTTGAAGGGAGTTTTAAATAAATTTAACTTAATAGTATTTATGTCCATTGAGCTCAAATAAATATCAAACCGCCCCCCCAACCTTTGGGGGAAGATAATATTGCAAGTGGGACTGCCTGGCATGTGTTGATGTAATGAAGAATGCCTATTGCACAACATACTGCCGAATAATGCCGGAAAATCACATAACACTGGGCAGTACTGCCTGAATAATGCCGGAAAATCACATAACAGTGGGCAGCCTCCACTCAGTGATATTTATCTTTGTCCTATGTGGAGACTCCATTACCTTATTGAAGGAATCTTCCATGTGTAAAAGATATTCCAAGGATATATAATCATTCATGTTCGTTGAGACCAGAACCACACCACAGATCATTGTTGCGAGATTTTGTTTTTTGTTGTTGAACAAATGCATCTTATATTACATAAATGAACAATAGGATTACAAGCATAGGATTACGTGGAAAATCTATCCTTAAACAAGTAAGGAAGGAATGCACCTGAGCTTGAGGACCAGTGGGCAAAGAGTTGACATCTTTGCAGAACCACTCAAACTTAGCTTAACAAGGAATACCAATTCCTGCTTAAAAAGTCTGAATTTCCCTAAGCTAATTGAGGAATCAACCTCCTGTTAAACTGCTTTACACCTTGCCTTCCACATAAAGCTTATATCAGCCAATCGATTTGTGTGCCATAATTTTTTGCAGCTTTGCCTAGAGAGGGGCAACAAAGAGGAAGTTAAATGAGAATCAGCCTGCAACCACTTTCAAAAGTTCTTAGCTGCAGAACCCTCCAAAAAATATGTCCATCTGCTTCCTCAGTCCCACAAAGAATGCAGGAATAATCTGATTTGATTGTTAATCCTTGATGAATCACTTATCAGCCCAACAGTTGATTGTTAAAACTTAGAAGACTCAAGAGGCTTTTGCTTTCCAAATAGTCTGGCAGTACCATGTCTATCTCGCTTCAGGATCATTGACCCCCCATTGCTTCTTCAAGCGTGGCACAATAGCTGAACTGTCCCTCACCAGGTCATACAAGTCCTTTGTCATATAATTGTAGAAGGGCTTCCTGCCCCACTTCCAGTCCCTCCAATAAGGATCCAGTCAATGTACATTAAATTTAAAAAGTCAATTTCTAGGATTTGTCTTGCAGAACTCATGAAAGGCTGGCTGGTCCGTCACATTTGGAACTTGAACCCTATTCAAGTTCTGTCAAGTGTGCCAATGTTGTAATTCATGGTTCTAAAGATCTCACCAACAAAAAAGACTAAGCTGCTTGTGAGTGGACTGGACATATAAGGATTGCAAGATGGGATGCATAAAATAATTACCAAAATTAAATGATCACTGATGCATGAAATAAGCAAACATTAGTCATGTAAGTAATAACATGGATGAAGCATAGTCATTATTCCAAGGACTTATAATAGATAATTGCATAATCATCCCTATGCAATATTTGAAATGGATTCTACATTAATCTTAAACTTAGCATCTAGAGCAATCAAAAGGTGAAATAAATTTTGAATTCCACGACCTTTACATGGAGACTTCACCACCTTACTTAACAAATCTGCAATTTGTTAAAGCTTTTTCAAGGATATAAGATCATACATGTTCGCTGAGATGATAACCATTTGCCGAGATGATAACCAAGATGCAAATTCTCGTGCCAGACAGTTAATAATTCAGACCATGGTGGAACATTGATAATCTACAGGATATCAACTCCACACCAGCCATGATTGAGGTGGCTTATCAAGGAAGAGTGTAGAGGCAACAAGATTTCATGTTCTAAACTTATAACTAGTGCCCAAACCAGTGCCAAAGTCTCAAAACCAGCATCTCAACAAAAATGGCATTTCCCCCATGGTTTTCAAGATTGCAGATTTTTTTGAGTTTGAAACAGAATGCCATTAATACCAAAAGACAGAGTTTCAGGCCGTTCAACTATAAATGTTTTGTCCATGGCAAAGCTCAGAGCACACAGGAACAGAGACTGGATGATGTGGAAGGAAAGAGTGGTTCATCGGCAAAGTAGACCTCAAGTACACTGTAGCTTGGCTAAGGGCTGCACCAAATATGCAAACACAATGTCCAATACTAGTAGAGGATTCCACACTCCACAAGGAATTATTGAAGGGTTTACCTCACCCAAGCACTCAAGAGGCTTACAGAGTATCGTTTTGAGCAATGAGGGAACTGTCACTATGTCATCTACACAGCAAATTTCAAATATGACACTAGCCATACATATTGCCAGTTGAATGAGGTGGAGTATGCAACCTGTAGTTTATCCTATATGCCATAGCTGGCAGACTCGCATATTTCTTCACTCATACTTGGATGCCTCGACCCTTGGTAGAAATTCCTCATTTTCCTAGAGATCTTGACACGACTATTTTGCAGGGCACGTATATGACCATAAAATGCAATTTTTGCTCAAACCTGGTGAGAAAATGGACCAACTCTTTTAAGTACAATAGCAGTGGCAATTGCTCAAAAACTTCTAGGAGATGGAAACAATGCATGTTGACATTAAGGCTCTGCAACCTACTTAGCTGAAAAGTCAGGAAGAGACCAAGAAATGTTTGGTAATCCGAATCAAAGCAGAGGTAATCAAGTGAGCTGGAATTCTGTATTGCCCCTCCGGCATTAAAACAATCTGTACTCTCACGAGGGACCTGTAGTTCTCACCAAAGCAGCATGCTTGTCTCCCAAAGTTTGGATGTCTCTAGCTCCGCAATCCAACAAAGGTGTCATCAATAAATGAAATACTGATGTCATGTTTTCCTATGTCAACTTTGTTTTCAGAAAACTAGTAGTGTAGGTGAATTCTGTAGCTCTACAAGGTATCCAACTGGCATTAGCTAATGGGTATATTTCTTTACTTGTATAGAGAAATTCATATGTTACTATATCTCTCTTCCTTGATGAAGATCCATGACAGAATTTCAGTTGGAGACCACAGCAGATATGGGATGAGGTCAGAGTTCTATGGGAAATATTTCATTCCCGTACCTTTCACATCATGAATACTAGTAATACATTGTTTGGTTTCTTAACAACATAGTTTAACAACTCGTACTCGACAATGACTCGGCAGCCCAAAATTTTGACTCATACTCGGGACTCGGGAGTTTCTCGGCAATTACTCGGAATTTACTTGGAAACTTTATCACTACTAAAAAAAATATAAATTCATAAAATAAACCTAAATAAAATGTAAAACATTGTTAAATGACACGAGATATGAATGTAGAGAATGCATAAGTGTATTTTCTATTAATTTTCGGCCAAAAAATAGTAAAAAGTGCAGAGTTACAAACTACAATGCTTATAGAGTCATATGAAATATCAAATATATATCTAGAACCTGGTATAAGTCTGTTGCAGCTGCCTTGCGGAAGTGGAAGGTAAAGATTCCTCCTCTGCAATAACATTATTTGCAAAGATATCATCAGGATCCTCACCAACCCCTCTTGATGCCTCTATTGCCCTTGATGCTATTGCTTCTTTTGCCTCCCTCTCTAAATTTGTGATCTCCTTCACGGTAAACATGGGCTCCACATCATTAGCAATCCATTTGGCTTATGGATGGATATCATCCAAGTCAATTCCCTTATAACTCTCTTCCCGCTCCACTATAGGCAACTGTAGGCTGTATAACTATGTATACCCTTGGGCCTTGTTAATCACTGTATCAATATATATTCCTTGAGAAAGCCTTGAACAATGAAAACCCTAGGCTTTTGTACTTGGACCATTGTCAATCACTCTGAGCATAAATTCAAAAATCGCTGGAAAACCCTAGTTCCATTGACTATGCACTATATTTGTGAATTGCAGAGAAAAATGCAGACAAGCATAAAATTGATTTTTTTCATTTTGTGCTTTTATCCTCTACCTAGCCGAGTCATGGCAATTTAGTTGGCGATTTTTGCCAAGTAATTGCAGTTATGACTCTGCAAGAATCACCGATAAATCGCCAAAACTTTGCCCATGATTTTGAGGAAATTAATTGTCTGACTATCAACTCTTGATTTCTGGGTTTTTTGAATCTATGCTTCACGATACTAGGCATCAACCTGTCACGAGTTAAATCCAAAGTTTTAATGGGCAGATTCTTTTCATGAGACGATTTTTCTACCCACCCCAATGTGATCAGTTATATTTTTATAATAAAACAGTTGATTCACAACATTGTTTCTTGTTGTGCTATATAATTTTTCAATGGTCATTGTCTAAGTCACAAGGTTCGAGTTCGACGAGGAAAAAATTCGGTTCAAGTTCGCCAATGGATAAAGTTCGGAAAAAAATCTTCATTAAATTCAAACCATAGAAAAACATAAAAACATACAAAAATAAATCAAAACAATAAAAATACATAAGATATAAATAATATAATAATATAAATATAAATATAAATTATAATTTATAAACATAAAATTAAAAAATATATAATTTTTAAAATTTATAATAAACAAAAAAACTATAAAATATTTAAAAAATAAACGATGAAATAAAATGTTACAAACATTAAAGATAATTAAATATAAATATTAATTTATATAATAAAAATAAACAAATAAAAAACATTAAAAGCAAAAACAAAAAAACATTATGAAATATTTAATATACATTATAAACTTAAAAAACATTAAAATAAACATATCAAAATGAATAAAGATCAACGGGATTTAAAAATATTTAAAAAACATAAAAAATTAAAATTCAAATCACCGATTGACAACATTAAGAAGCATTAAAATGCTATAAAAAATAAAAAGTAAAACCACCAAGATCTACTTGCTTCTTTGCGACCGTCCTTCGCTCAGCGCCTGCTCAGCGGCCCAATGCTCACCATGCTCACTCGAGACATAGGTCACCCCAACTTGATGACATACACAGGGAAGCTCACATCTTGGGTGACAACTTTGCTCGCATCTGCACAGAACATCGTTCGCTCAATTCATGTCCAGGCTTCATGACCCTAGGGTTTTCATGTTGGCATGCAGTATGCATAGGGAATTAAATCTCAGCGAATACATCTCGCATTTTTTTTGGCAGCGTTTAGTTTTTTCCCTAGTTTACTATGTATTTTTTCCCTGCATTTTTTTGGGTGAACATTATCGAACTTGCCCAATTTTTCCTACAGCTCAAGAAGTTCGGCGAATTTTGAACTTCATACAAGAAATTCGCCGAACCTTGTGACTTAGGCCATAGCTATCTTGCATTCCTATAAGGAAAAGGGTGTGACTGACTTTGTACAAAAATGTCAAGTAAAAGTCTATAGTAAACAACAGAAACTGTACTTTGCAAACAAATGCAAAATTGACAACAAAAGCACTTTGCTTGCAAGGCGGTATATAATAACATTTCTTCAAGATTTAATCTCAAATCCAAACAACTTGCGTGCAGATATTATGGCCCTTGAGCTGCTTCATTGTTTTTCTTTTGCTTCTTTGGCCTCACCGCTTCCAACATCTTTACACAAGATATTCCTTCCCCCAACTTACGGTACCATTTCCATTTGTCTTCAAACCCCACTTTCCATGCTCTGTGTTTTTCCTGCATTTCACGTTTGTTCATTTTATGATAGCATACCACTGAACAACCACTTTTTGGTCAGACTTTGGAAATGATTGTGTGAGAAACTTGTTTAAAATATATAGTATTGCAGGGTATGTATGTTGGAAATCAGCCGTCCATTGCTTGATCATCCATTTCTTGGTATGGAGAGCATCAAGGGAAGAGGTTTATTGAGGTTGAATTTAAGATGGATCCTCTTGCTCCAAAGATCTACCGTCTTCCTATCATCCATGATTTCAATACTATGGAGGCTAGCATCCTGTGTCAATTAATGCTTCTACTAATGTAGCCTAAAGAACTGTTATGCCAACATCCAGTCTCAGCTTCGATTTCTCATGCAACTATATCATTTTGGGTGTGACTAGAAGCTGCCCTCCATCCCCAGTTTTAGAGCCTCGCCCAGACATTAAGCATCAAGAATTCACCTTTGTCATGGAAATACTCCAGAAAATAACTACATCAAGTCATCTTTTAACACAACAATCACATTTAACCATAAGTTGTGTTTTAGATGGTTGTGGAGGACATATCACGTTTGTTTTGCTATGTTATCTTATATTATGGAAGATGGTCAACACGATGTGTTTTGATATTTTATATTTAGATTTTATAAAGATAATTATATCTACAGTTTTCATTTTAAGAATGTCAGTTTATAGGCTTGATATCGTATTTCTTACCGTTCTGATAGCTTACAACAATACTTTGGATTTTGTTATTTTCAATCATAAACTGTTATGCAGGTGTTTGTTGGGCCCCTTTTTGGCTAAGTATAGATCCGTGCCAACTCAATAGACATTTCAGCGCGAGGCAATCATTCGGGATGATTGCTATTTTGATATCTTTTGTCCCAGCTGGATGAATCGACGCACACCTTGCGCCAGCTGGCAGGCGGCTAACAAATTCTATGAAGTAATGGAGCCGACGAAATGATTGAGAAAAGCTCCAACTCAGCAACCGGCGTGCACAGCTCCACCCTAACAGAAGGTGCTCCTGTAGGTTATAAAAGCAAGCTCGAACTAGTATGCAAAGGGGTGACTTTGATATAGCGAAGCCCTAAATTGGTTCCAGACATAGCGAAGCAATTGCCATTGAAACTTAAGATTAGCATGGATGCCCTTGAGGCTCCACATTGTAGTGCCCAAACTCGCCCGTGAGCCTCTGGGCCTTTAGTAGTTTAGATAAGCTATTACTGTATTTTCGCCATATGAATTGTACTCTATATTTGGAGCATTAAGTATATGAAGAATAGTTGAAGTAATACATGGTGTTCCTGGGTTAATATCTTATTTTTGTGATTGAAATGTGCAACGAATGCTATGATTTTAGTGTGATAAATTCAATTTGAATGATGTTGTTTGCAAGCTTTGATTCACGACATTCATGGCGTCTTTGTAGTTTACGATGACATTAGCATATTATGTGGAAATCCTCTAAGTGTAGGAAAGATCCCATGCCAAGCCATGATACCTGTGCTTAAAGCGCTAACCCAGCATAAATCCTTGATCTAAGATATTCCATTGAACCCTTCAAGCGCTTGAAGGACGCTAAGCATGATAAAACATTGGCTTGCGCCCGTAAGACTACAAAGCAAGCCGATATAGGATTGCACCCATATGACTAGAAGTAGCTGCCTAGATAGGCTTTTCGCCTATAGACCCTTAGCCTAGCCTAGAATGGCTTGCACCTACGAACTTGCAAACGTCGTTGTTGCAGATGACCAAGTCCCTTGAAGAATGAGTTGCGCCATGGCACGACTAGCCCAACATGGGCCCCGGTTATTTCTCTGCTGCGCTTTGGGTGAGCGCATAAGGCTTGCGCCTTATGTGAATTGATGTCGGTGCAGTCGAGTGACAAATGTTGAGTGCCACAGGTTTATTCCATGATTGTGCCTAGTTGTAACAAGTATAGAACCGACTTGGACAACCACTTAGACAACCAACCCTTTTCTACAACATTTTGGTTCCGTTGTTGGGACTTGTGTTGAATTTTGTTGCTGCAATGGTGCAAAAGAACAATGCTCTGACTCTCCCTCGAGAACATCGAGCGCTGGCTGGAATAGGTGGAAGATAGCTTTGCGCTGAAGCATCCATCTTGTAAAGAACAAAAGCTGAGGAAGTGGGTCTAGAACAACCTGTATGATGCTTTGTATGAGGTCTTCTTTTGCGAACTACCTGAGCATGTGTACCGATGGTTGGCTGCTTATGCGACCCACAGAAGACGAAGCTACGGACAATGTTTTGAGTGGACGAAGGAGCGCTTAGAAAAGCTTGAGAACCTTGATGCCACTTGGACTAGAGCTGTAGACAAATGGTGGCAAGGAGCGTTGAATTGTTACGTGCTTGAGTTCGTAGTATCGACGTACACCTGCCCTGAAGAAGCAGAGTATCAATTCTTGCACGAGCCTAGAGGCACATTTGTGAAAGAATTTGGCATAGAGCTTAACAAGCTAATGGTGGATTACGGCTTTGAAACCATAAGAATGGAAGGCTAAAGGCCTCTCGCGTATGAGCAGCGCAACAGGGAAGAAGGGGATGTGTAGGTGAAGCGCAATGGAAGGGGACATGCAAAGTGACACTCGAGAGCTCAGGCGATAGACTTATAATAAGAGGTGTAGGCTAATGGAAGATCTGGAACCTGGAAGTGCCGAGAGAACTCGTAGCGAGCGGGAAGGGCATTGGCAAGGATCTCTTGAATTGCAGCAGCGCGAGGAGAGGAATAATGAAGCCATAGATCGAGCTCACTTATTGACGGGTGAAGAATGCACTGGGTCTCTACAGAATTTGACCATTGAAGATGCGTCGGAAGCACCTACACCCTTTGAACTTGCGGCGCTAGCTAATGCACTGGATCTCCCACAGTAAGAAAGAAGAGTGATAACTGACCCTATTGTCCACATTGACTTTGATCGGTTTGTAGATTTGGAGTATAATTTTGTGATTGAACAAGCTGTCCCTTACGAGGAGCTAAGTGAAGGTACCTCTAGGCCTTTGGGCACTGGCTAGCACAGAACATGAGCGCAAGCATTCCAGGTCAGCAAATGTCAGTGGTGCAGACTGGGCAACAACCCACAGGAAGCACCCCGTCACCACAAGTGAGTGGCATCGCGCCATCGACTTCAATGGTGCCAACCACAACAACGGGGTCGACACCAAACCCAGTGATCGGAGGCATTGGAGGACCACCGCTAGGACAAGTACCAAGGGGGCAAGCACCTCAGATGCTAGCACCACCCCCACAACAAATATATTATGAGATGGCAATGCACTTGCCAGAATATCGCGATGTGAAAAATGCCGCAGAGCATGCGTTAAAATATGAGCTTCAATGGCGTGTTCTAGGTATAACTCAGTTGGAGCGCAAGGCAACACAGTTTGTGACAACTCTCCTTGATCGCGCTCATACCTGGTATAGGAAATTTGATCATAACCAGGCTATGATTGATTACGACACCTTGAAGGAAGCATTCTTGAAGGAATTTGACAAACCCAAGTTTGAACAGCAGAGCATCGCCGCACTCAAGGAAATTAGCCAAGGGCTATGAGAGAGTGTGCCCCTGTATGATGCTAGGTTTAAAACTCTTCTTTCCAAGCTTCCTTATGACATTCACCCCTCCCAACACGTGCAATGGTTCGTTGGAGGATTGCTAGTACCATTTAGAAGAGTGCTCTCTATGAAGACATTCACAGATCCTCGAGAAGCGCTTGAAGTTGCACTTAGAGCCGAGGCAATCGAAAGCGCCGACACTTGGATCAACCCATTCATGGAAGCACATATTGCATCCATGGCCCGCCAACTCCAAAAACTGACCGTTAGTTCGTCGTAAGATGCTCGAAGCAGATTATGGTGCACCAATTGCGATACAGAAGGCCATAACAAGAATAACTACTCTCGACGAAATGTGCACACATTGCTTCAAAGCTGCGAGGTTTGTTGTGAGGTGCATGATGTTTGCAACTATCCTTTGTTGCAATGTGCCATTCAGTGTAACACAACCATATATTGTCGGTTGTGTGACGCCTACACTCATACCACAGCTGATTGTCACGTAATCGACAAGATGTGCAAAAATATGGAGAGAGGTGCACGACAAGCAATTGCAGCAGTTAGAGGGTAGGCAATCCAAGGAAATGAAGGCTATGGCCAACAGAATGCAGGCTATGGGATGCAAAGAGGCACCAAAGGGCGAGGTGGAGGAAGATTCCCACCGCGATCATGTTACAAGTGCAGTTCGACCGAGCACTATCAACACGACTGCCCTACACATCCAACGTATGGGGATTGTCGAGGAACACACAAGGTTGAGGAATGCCCCAACTTGTATGAAAAGTTGACAAAGGCACAGGAATGATCAGGTGTGAGCCTAAAGAGAAGTGGACTCCAAAGGTGCGACCTACATGCATAGAGCCAATCAAAGTATAGGCAACTACTCATAGTGGATTCACCACTTAGCCACTAGTTGCGCTAGTACCAGAGTTGTGCTTGGAATATGGGGAACCGAGTCGCACTGAGCGCATCACACAGTCATAACCCAAAGTTGTGCCTTACCCTAACCCTACGTGCCAGAAGGATGTCTTGCAACAGGTCATGAGCGTCATTCAAAACCTGCAAGGAGAACTCCAACTGGCACGAGATCTAGAGGCGCAAGCTGCTGTCTCCCGCCAGAAACAAGATAACTGGGAGGCTGAGGTACAAGAGCTAACGGAGATTCTGCACTTCCTACAGACAGACGGGATGCTACCCTTGTTGAAGAATTTGCTTTTAGAGCATGTCAGGCAGAGGCCAGTTGAAATTGTTGCGCCACACATGGAAAGGGTGAGAGAGGTTAGGCATACACAAAATGTGAAGTACGATCAAGAGCCCCTGGTGAATGCCACCATTGATGGATGGTCTGTATGCGAGGTCCTTGTGGACATAGGGGCCGAGGTTAATATCTTGACAAGGAACGCATGGGAGAAGATGGGTAGGCCAGCCTTGAGGCCTTCCCCTCATGCTTATCATGGCCAACAAATCTAGGATGCAACCAATTGGAATTCTAAAAGGTGTTGTTGAAGATATTATGGGTACAGAGTTCCGTGCTGATTTCGAAGTGATCAAGTTCGTTGAGCAAGATAATTATCCAGCACTCTTGGGCAGGCCATGGTGCTACACGAATAATGTTGACATGCGCTTCAAGAAGCGTTATATGACATTTGAAAACAAGGAGAGGGTTGTGATCCCCCTCTCAAATGACTAAGGACCCCCGTATGTAGAAAGTGTTGATCTTGAGGATGAGATCAACCATATCTACAACATCATGGCACAAGGTGTTGAGACTGTCAACCCCAATGACCAAGGAGTTCTTTCTTGGGATGATGGATAGTCGGCCTCAGACACCACTGACGTAGCTTGCGACCAATGGGTCGAAGAAGCTTATGAAATCACTGGCCAGAGCTGCCGTGTTGTGAGCACCAAGGCACCAAAACCTATGAGGACTGGCTGGGTCCAGATCGATCACACTTCGCAAAGAGGGGTCCCTTTCAATAGAAAGAAGGGAAACAAAGTGTTTTGCCTGACCAAAGGTAAACTCGT
Organism: Torreya grandis; assembly: GCA_037957365.1. Taxonomy (NCBI): domain Eukaryota; kingdom Viridiplantae; phylum Streptophyta; class Pinopsida; order Cupressales; family Taxaceae; genus Torreya; species Torreya grandis. The sequence continues at coordinate 1,369,735 of JARHVA010004361.1, read as the reverse complement.
AGCGCTCCCACGATATGAGGGGAGCAATCCTGTAGAAGAATATGTCCGCGACCTAGAGTCCTGCATCCCGAAGGAAGTAGACAGGATGGGTGCATTGGTGTATACTTTGAGAAGCACTGCCGCTCGTTGGTGGGCAGTGCAAAGGTCTAGCTTGCCAACTTGGCAAGATGTAAAAGCAGCCATCTGCACCAGATTCGGAAAAAGCAATGAGGACCTGGACATTTCTGCATTCTCTACCAATTCAGATCCAATAGCGCACATACGCTTGTGTGAAGAAACATGGATTGACTATGGCGCAAATTCCCTGAGGAACCTATGGGTGCACGCGTTATACAAAACCTTGAAGATGTGGCTGCAAGCTTGGTATGTGGTCAACGAAACGCACCGCGAGACAGTCAATTGGGATGTCCTGAAGGAGAATTTTGTGCACACCTCCTTTTCCTCACATAACCTGGAATTGATCGAGGCATTGTAAATCATTCGAAGGGCAGTGTTTGAGGACACTGCAATCTTGGAGGAGCACCTACAAGATATGTTCGGGGAAAAAGAATTAGCGCTCCCAACTTTCTTTGAGGAGAAGGCACTAAACAGTGACTCTAGTGATGAAGATATAGATGTCTGAAAAGCGTGAAATTGGATGTCCTTGACAAGAAAGAGAAAGATTGTGCGCCAAGTGGATGATAGTGCCCTTGACGAGGAAGACCCTACCCATCTCCACATTGAAACAACTGAGGGGAGTAGGCAAGTTGAGGACACACATCAGGAGAGAAACGAGCCCTACCATGTGTTGCTCAAGACCACCCAGGTTGATATCAACGCGGAAGGAGAACCAAAGGTGGCTACTCTGGGTGCATATCGGTCTGATACGAAGCTAGCTCGAATTGTGGATCTCCTGAAGGAGTTTCAAGATTTGTTTTCGCGCAATTACCGGGACATGAAGGGCACCCACCCATCCCTTGGAAAAATGAGCATAACGCTGGTGCACGACATGCGACCTGTCAAAAAGTGCCCCTATAGAATGAACCCCAATCTCCGCTCTAAGGTTAAAATGGAGATTCACAGTGTGCTGGCCGCAGGAGTGATCTACCCAGTGCAAGAGTTAGAATGGGTGAGCCTCATGGTTATTAACATTAAGAAAGATGGACGCATTCGTATTTGTGTGGATTACCGACTGTTAAATGCCGCCTGTGTCACTGACCCCTTCCCGACTCCATTCACTGATGAAGTCTTGGATGGAGTCGCAGGTTGCGAAATCTATACTTTCACTGATGGTTTCTTTGGATACCATCAAGTCCAAATTGAAGAGGATAGGCCTAAGACAACCTTTGCAACAAAATGGGGTTGTTTTGCCTATAACGTGATGCCCTTTGGGCTTGAGAATGTGCCAACCGTATTCTCCAGAGTGGTCATCACTGCATTCAAAGATTTATCCATAAGTTTCTCTAGGTGTACCTTGATGATTGGACTATGTATGGGCTCGTGAGAGACCATTATGACAACTTGCGCCTCATGTTTGAGAGGTGCCGACAGCTACAAATATCCTTGAACCTTAAGAAGTGCGTCTTCATGACACCTTTTGGAACCTTCCTCAGGCACAGCGTCTGCAAAGATGGTCTACTTGTCGACCCCGTGAAGATTGCTATTATCATTCAACTCCAGACTCCTTCCACACAAAGAGATGTTCGTGCCTTTCTTGGCCATTGTGGCTATTATAGAAAGTTTATAAGGAGCTATGCAAGGATCGTAGCGCTGCTAGAAGAGCTGTTGCGCAAGGATGGTCCTTTCTACTGGGGTGCAACGCAATAGGATGCCTTTGAAACTCTGAAACTCAAGTTGGCTAGCACCCCTATCCTTCAGTTTCCTAACTGGACGACCCCATTCCACGTCCATGTCGACTCATCCGGCTCTGCAATTGGCACTATTTTGGCGCAACCCAATGAAGGTATGATGGATCATCCTATCTCCTTTGCAAGTCACAAATTGACCCTGACAGAGCAAAATTACACAACTACCAAGCGCAAGGCGTTGGCAATGGTCTACGCCCTCCAAAAATTCAGATAATACTTGTTGCCGACCCCATTCATCTTTTTCACCGAGCATGAGGCACTTAAGTACCTTGTGAATAAGCCCACTCCCCATGGGCGCGCTTGTAGATGTATAGTTGTATTTCAAGAATTCCAGTTCTCAATTGTGGTAAAACTTGGGAAGCAGAACTTGGGACCAGACCATTTGCCCTGCATTGACTTTGGTGATGCGACAACTCCCATTGAAGATGACATGCTGGATGCGCAACTCTAAAGAGTCTTGCACGTTCTCGAAGACTTGGCAGAAATAGCCACATTTTTGACATCTAGGTTTGCGCCCTAGACCATGACAGCCAAAGAGAAGAAGCAACTCACCGTTCTCGTCGCCCCCTTTCAGATCATTAGTGGGGATTTGTATAAATTAAGTCGAGATGAAGTCCTGCGCCGATGTGTATTGGAACACGAAAGGGACTCTGTCCACGCGGGGCGCATGAGGGGATCGTAGGAGGCCATTGTGCTGGAGATGCAACGACACGTAAAGTGCTGTAATCAGGCTTGTGGTGGCCAACCCTGTTCCAAGATTCAAAGGATTGTGCTAAGGCATGTGACATATGCTAGTGCATAGGGAGGCCAAACCGATGGGACGAGATGCCTCTCATCCCCATTCTTGCCTAGGTGCCATTTGAAAAATGGGCCATTGATTTTGTTGGGCCGATCACTCCCGTAACAATGCGCAGAGGCGCAAGATATGTTTTGGTGGCCACTGATTATTTCACAAAGTGGGCCGAGGTAGTGCCTACTAAAAACTACACAGCTGCCACAGTTGCAAGGTTCTTATGGGAAGACATTATAAGTCGCTATGGGTGTCCACTCAGTTTAACTAGCGACAGAGGAACACACTTCCTCAATGAAATTGTGAAAATCCTACTAGCTGAGTACATGGTGGCGCACCACAAGACCACCCCATATCATCCCCAAGCAAATGGCACCACTGAAGCATTCAATAAGATATTGGGAACGTGCCTCACAAAAATATGCGACGTTGGTCACAAAGATTAGGATGATCAAGTCTTGGCAGTTCTATGGGCACACCGCACAACCTACATGCGCCTAAACAAAACTACACCATTCCAATTGGTGTTTGGCGCAGAGGCGATTCTCCCGATGGAGTTCTTGGTGCCATCATTGTGCATTGTACGAATTGGTCGTTTGGATGACCAAAAATCATTGAGTGCAAGGCTGGAGGACTTGGAGCATTTAGATGAGGTGCGTGCCCAAGAAAGATGGAGCCATCAGATTGAGAAGGTGCGCCAAAAGTTGTGGCATGATAGGCATATTAAGCGCAAGGTACTAACTTAAGGAGCATTGTTCTTGCTCTATGACTCCAAGTACCTCAAGCACTCGGGAAAGCTACAAATCAGGTGGATGGGCCCATATGTCATCCACAATATGTTGGAAATTGGTGCATGCAAGTTGCGCATGTTGTCGGGTGAGATGCTCCTTGGGCATTTCAATGGCAACCGATTGAAGCCATATTGGCAATAGAATGGCGCTCGAGCCATGAGACATCGACTTCTTGGTCACAAGTCAGTTGTGTTGTGCTGACCCGAATGACGTTTAGCGCAAGCCAAACATTTCCTTGAATTTTGTGATTGTTGTTCTTGTAGAGTGAATAAGCGGCACTTTCAGGCCTGCAAGAGAAATATTCTGGCACTTCTACGCATAACTCTAGTTGGGTGAGTCGAGCACGGATGCTTTCCAAAGTGCTTGAGGCCAGACACCTAAGTTTTTGGGTGCATGGAATTCGCCAAACTTTGAACATATGAGCACCAAGGGAGAGAGGCACAAAGGGTGCTTGTGCACATAAGATGAAGCAAAGGCGCATAGGATGCTAGTGCGCAACGGATAGAAAGCAAGTGCACAAGATGATCGTGCGCAAGAGATCAAAAGTAGAGAGTGAAGTGTTGGAGGGCTAGTGCAAGGGATTTGTATGGGGTAGGACATGCAGAGGCAAAAAGATGAAAGCGCATAGAAATTGACCAAGACAGGAAAGCGCGTTTGAAATGAAAGCACAACAGGAAAAAAAGATGGAACTGTGGACGTTGAATCGCGCGCATGTGAGGTGCTGCACTTAGGTTGTCATAAGGAAGGCGAAGGCCGCGTCAAGTGAACAAAGCGCAGGAGAAAGATCGTCAAGACACGTTGGCATCCACCCAAAGTGAGGCGGGAAGTGACTGTTTGAACTACACGTCACTTCACCAAAAATACCGTTAGAGGATTTATTGAGGTGACGGCCGAGGCACAAAAGATCTGCATTGAATGCGTAGGTGGCAATGATTTTTTCTGGATTTTGTGGTATTTTGCGATTTCCAAGAACTCTAGATGCCGCCACGCCATTAATCACCTGCAATCAAGACGGTAGATGAAATTAAGGGTATAAAGCAAACAACCGTAGACCAACGAACTAGAGCCAAAGCAAACAACTACTACCGGAGTGAACCCTTGAGCACCCACAAACGCCAAAAGTGAACGATTGAATAGAGAGAAGAATTGCGTTTGCTTTGAGATTGGCATAGAGAAGTGTGGGGCACGAATTCTGTAAAACCCAAGCATTAGAAAACTGGAGCGATGTCAAGGCCACCATTAACGACATGTGAAGCTCGAGAACCAAAGTCATAGTAGCAGACCTTGCGACTGTGAGAAGTGCCAACAAACATTAGAGGCTTCAACAATGTAAATAGACCATGCTTTAACACTAGCTAGTTTAGAATGGGGAAGAGGCGCATGAGTTTCGGCTCATCGCAGGCACAAAAAGATGCCAAGAGGGTGCGGATGATAGAAGAAGCGACCATGACAAAGAAGAAAGCACAGTCGGTAGAGGGAGTTAGCGTCGTCGAGGTTGATCCAGAGGCACTTGCAAAAATGTCCATCCAGGAGATGCAGTTTCCTAAGGAGGTATTGGTAGGAGAGAGGTGGGCATCATTCGTGCACACCTGTCAGCTTAAAGAATACAACCACCGCACCTCAAGCAATGCACAAGATCTAGCGCAAGACTGGGTGGTTGATATGGGGCCAAGACTAAAGCGGGTGCAGCTTTATTTGATGTCTCCGTCCGAGACAAACTTGCAACCACTGGTGCAACTCAACTCTATGAGTTGCCATGTTTCAGGAAGCCAGAGGAACTCGTACAGTTCCTCCTCTCATGCGTCCATGGAGATCGCATCTATTTTGCAGGGTGGCGCATGTGGATATCAGCATGCTTAATAGGCAGAATTACCGGGCTCCCAGACTCTGGCGCAGACATCCACCAGATGATGGCAGATGATGTTGAAATTGAAAGGGTCAGGAAACTTCTGGGGTGATACAAGGGAGGTTTCATGTTCCCAATCAAAGACATCAAGGACCCTGAAACGAGGGCAGCTGCGCGCCTCGTGAGTTCAAAACTTTGCCCTGACGGTTGATGGACAAACATCACCAAGGCCTACCTATGCATCGCCTATCACATGGCGCAGGGGGTTAAATTTAATATAGCAAAGTTCATTGCAGAGGAGATGGTGAAGAACGCGCTTGAGTGTCATACAGAGCGAGAGACCTTTCGGTGGGGGTCTATGTTAATAATTCTAATTGTGATGGAGATTGATGTGCTCAATGGCGACGAGGACAACCTTTGGGTCTTCTCGGAGCACAAGGATGCCCTGGCACTGAAGTAGCAAAACTTCACTTGCCCTCTTGTCTTCTCTCAAAAGTACAAGACCAGAGTAATGGGGTGGTGTGCCCAGAATATTGAAGCATTCGGGGAGGAATGGCACATCAAAGAAGCGCTGGCCTTCACGCCAAGGATTACTTTGCCCAAGACAAGGGAGAAGAAAAAGAAGTAAAATGGGCCAGTTGCAATGCCCACAATAACCTTGGTGGAATTGGAAGCGCAAGAGGCGTGTGAGGAATTGGAAGCGCAAGAGGCGCGTGAAGAGATGGAGGGAGGGATGAAAGTTTACATCGGCCAAGAAGAAGCAACAGAAGAAGAGATTAGTGCCAAAGAAGTTCAGGAGGCCCTCCAAGGCAGCACTACCGCCGCGCTTAGAAAGACAGAAAAGTTGCCTAGCGCCCCATCAAAGGAGCCCTCCACACAACCTATGCAAACTGAGGAGGAAAAGAGAAGCCGATGGAAGAAAATGTGCCTCAACGAAGAACATATACAGATGGCGTTAGAGCTAGAGAAAAAAAGAACGGCATGAAGGCATCCGACATGACCCAAGAAGAGATTGATAAGTTCAAAGCCTAGGAAATAAGGGCTGAGGAGGAAAAGACTGTGACAATAATAAAAAGGAGGAAGAGAGAGAAAAAGAAGGCCTAGGAGGAAAGGCCAAGAACAAAAAGGAAGAGAAGAAGGTTGCCGCAAGCGCACAACCAATGAAGAAGAAAGCAGCAAAGGCGCCTAGTGCCCCCACCAGCACAATAGAGGAAGCTGCACAACTGGCGTGCCCTAGTACTGAAGGGGCGCCTAGAGACAAGGAAGATGATGTGGCACCTTGAAGGAACAAACAAAGAGCGCAATGGACCTAGCGAAGGCAAAAAGAAGGCGAAGATGGCGTCGAAGAGACACCCATGGAGGTTAGTGCTGAAGAGCCATAGGAAGAAGAAACGGACCAAGGGGACAAGTCCGAGGAAGAACCCCTATAGGAGCAAGTAGAGGAAACCTCAGAGGGCAGCGTCGAAGAAAGTGCTAGCACCGATGAAGAGGAACAAAAGCAGTCGGAGCTGGCTATCATTGAAGAAGAGAGCACCGAGCCAAGATTGAGAGAAAAGGCGCAGAAGGGGTGGACTGACGAAGACTATTATATGTTTGAATACATGCCGCCTAGAGCTGCCAAACAAGGACGCACCAACAACTGTCATTTGCCTTTGACAGTTATATGGATGAGCCTCATTTTGAGGTGCCACAGAAGGCTTTACTGGGAGCAAAGAATCTAGAAGGGCAGGATTTCCTTCTCATAAACCCCTGTGCAATGAACCCAGTGAGGTCGGCCAACACACTCATCCGAATGGGCTTCAAAGTAGCGTGGAATAACATTGTCAACGATGTTAGGGCTTCAAAGTGGAAGAAGATCATGCTGGAAGCAGTAGAGGAAATAAAGGCCATGAAGTTTAAAATGCAACAACTGGCTGAGCACGTAGAGGACGCTGAGCCATCCCTCTTGGATGGCATCAACACTTCGAATCTTTCGGAGGTTGACAAGGTTTGCGTGCTAGTGGAGCAGATGCTCCCAAGGTTGAAAGCAGACCCGATGTAGGAAGAAGATGAGGAAGACCCTTGCGCCATCCTACAGAAGGAGCTAGCGGACAAGCTCAAAGAGGTGGAAGACCTCTTTGCGCAACTATAAGAAGGCGCAGAGGCAGCCGATGCCATCTTCATGAACTTCTCCAACCAAGTGTCGATCATCGATGCATGCCTCAAGCAGACAAAGGGAGAGAGGGAAGAGCTGATGGCAAAGGCGTACACTGTTAGCAGGACTGAGCGCGCACATATCATGGCAAAGTCAATACCCTGAGCGACCAGATCAAGAACCAAGAGCAGAACCTGGAAGAACTCTTTTGCTCCTTACAAACAAAGGCCAACAATCAAGGAGCAATCTTAGACGGAGGAGTGACGAGGGCAAAGGAAAGGCTAGAGGCCTTTAGAAAAGAGTTAGAGAAAACCGATGTGCTCGCATTTAGCATTGCCTCAATAGAGATTGACAACACCGTTGAAGAAATCAAGCTCGCCATCAAGGGCTTTGAGGACTACAGCGCTGAATTAAAGGAGAACGTGTTGGAGTTCTACGCACCTAGGGCATTGAAAGACTAGTCCGAGGACGGACTAACAATGTTGTATGGGGTTAATGTTGGGCCCCTTTTTGGCTAAGTATGGATTCACGCCAACTTAGTAGACACTTCAGCTTGAGGCAATCATTTGGGACGATTGCTATTTTGAAATCTTTTGCGCCATCTGTATGAATCGACGCACACCTTGCGCCAGCTGGCAGGCAGCTAACAAATTCTATGATGTTTTGGGCATCTTCAAAGAATGGAAGCACGTGGTGATCACAACACGAAGGGTGCAAAGTAATGGAGCCGGTGGAATGATTGAGAAAAGCTCCAGCTCAGCAATTGGCATGCGCAACTCAACCTTGGCAGAAGGTGCTCTTGTAGGTTATAAAAGCAAGCTCGAACCAGTATGCAAAGGGGCAACTTTGATATAGCGAAGCTCTGTAGAATTGGTTCCAAACATAGCGAAGCAACTGCCATTGAAACTTAAGATCAGCATGGATACCCTTGAGGCTCCACATTGTAGTGTCCAAGCTCGCCTGTGAGTCTCTGGGCCTTTAGTAGTTTAGATAAGCTATTACTCTATTTTCCCCATATGAACTGTACTTTGTATTTGGAGCATTAATAAATGAAGAATGGTTGAAGTAATACATGGTGTTCTTGGGTTAATATCTTAGCTTTGTGATTGAAATGCGCAACAAATACTATGATTTTAGTGTGATAAATTCAATTTGAATGATGTTGTTTGCAAGCTTTGATTCATGGCGTTCATGGCGTCTCTGTAGTTTAGGATGTGTTATCACTCTGGAGTGCACCTTGCTTGAAGATGTGCAAAGCACACCCTCACTCCAACTGATACAATTGGAACTTCTCAGAGTGTGGGTGACTCTGTGATGAGAAGAACCTCCAGAGAGGGCTGGTTCCCTTTAGATTTTTCAATTATATTTGACTAATGTGATTTTTGGGGTGAAAAGGGGAAGGAAAACTGAAAAGAGAAATCCTAGCTAATGGGGTGATGCACCTGAATTGTTCAAATCCTTTGAAGTTATTGAAATCAATGCACACATATAATCAAATGAAATCTATAATTCTGTCCTTAAGCATGAAGATTTTAGATGAAGGGTTGAAAACATCTTCAAATGACTTGCAAAAGGAGAAAAATCTCACTTATACACTGATGCACAATCAAATACACACTATTCTTTTTTCCAAAACTCAGAATCAGAACATAAATTCTTTATTGATCATTGGCCCAGGTTACAATTTCTTTCTTCCAACTTCAGGGATCCTTCTAAATGGCTTGATTAAGCCAATAAATAAGCTTTTTCAAAATCTAAAACAGCCTATGTGGAATTTTCTAAAAAGGGAAAGGGTTAGTCTTGGTTAATTAACTCAAGACTTAACCTCTTTTACAATGTTTAGAATATTCAATAAAATCTTTTCCCTTTACAAAATCTGCATGCATCTCCAAACTTTGGCGTAGAAAATAAGTGGAGCCAAGTTTGAAAGATTAATTCTTAAAATAAACAATACTCTCCAAAAGTCTTCAAACATGCATGAATCCAAGGTTGGCATAGGAGTGTGAATGGTGCGCCCATTAAGTCAAACTTCTCCTTTGCATGAAAACTACACCAAATCTCTAAATAAGGAACTCCATTTGATCCGTTTGAAAGCTGAGCTGGAAGAAGAGATTATTCCCCTTTGCATGGAAAACAAGGAAGATGTGTTACAAGCTTGTCCAATCAACTCCAACTCAAGATCAGTCAACTTCCAATGGTCTCCACTTGCATGAAAAGCTATGCCACATCTTGAATGGAGAACTCCGTTGGAACTGCTTGCAACGTTGAAATCTTTGGATTGCATGAAAATCAAGGAGAAGTGTGATTTCGGTCAAACAGTCAACTGAAACTTTGACCAATCCACTATAAATAGCCCTTGCTTGCATGGACAAGGATCTTGACGAGTGGGAGATATATTCAGATTGAATTCCTAGTCTATTTCCGCGTTCTGTTCGTGGTTTCTTGTTTCTATGCATGCATTTCTTGGCACTTATCTGTTTGTGGCCTTACAGGGCTTTGGCTATTTGTTTGTCTCGGACTTTTGTCTCACGAACAAAAAATCCGAGACCTCTTTCCTATGCACTTTTCCTTGGCTATTTTCTGCAAGAATTGCCCATTTCCTTATTCCTTTGGTTCTTCCTTGGGCTTTTGCATCGGATTAGTCCTCTTGAAAGAATTCTTGTCTTCGGGTTTTCGTCACTTCACTTTCCCGTGGACAAAATGTCCGCGGGAATTGTCTCTTCCCTTCATTACTCGGATGGAATTCCCCTTTTCAAACCCTCCGAAGGAATTCCTTCGGACTTTCTGTAAAGTCCTTTGTCATTTTCCCGCGGACAGAAAGTCTGCAGGAATTCTTCTCCTTTCTTTGCCAGAGACCTTCCTTTGGATCTTCCTCTCGGACATTCCCTCGGACAAAAAGTCCGAAGGAAATGTCCCTTTCGGACTTCCTATAATTGAACTTTCCCGAAGGGCAATTACCCTTTGGGATCTTTGTAATGTGCCTTGGCCTTCCGAAAATTGGCCTTCCGAAAATAGCCCTTTGGACTTTTCGTCTTGGTACACTTACCCTTCGGCTTTCTTGTCAAAGGACTTTCCCGAAGGGCACATACCCATCGGGATTCTTGCAAACGTCCCTTGAAATCTTGAAGTGAACCTTCCCGAAGGGCAAATACTCTTCGGGATTCTTGGCAATGACCTTTTCGAAGGGTACATACCCTTCGGGTTTTCTGAAAATGTACTTTCCCAAAGGGTAGGTACCCTTCAGGTTTTTTTGGAACTGCCCCTCGGATTTTTGACTTGGACTTTCTTTCGGAAAAGTTGGTAAGTCCTTGAATTTGTCCCTTCGGACTTCGGCAAAATGTACCTTCGGAATCATGATGTGAACTTTCTCGAAGGGTACATACCCTTTGGGATTTTTTGAATGGACCTTCCCGAAGGGTACATACCCCTCGGGCTTTTGTGAGGACTTTCCTTTGAAAAAGAACTGCCCTTTGGAATTGAAAAGGTCCTACGGAAAAATGTCATAGGGCACTTTGTCCTTCGGACAATTAGTCCGAAGGAATTAATCCTTTGGACTGTCTTCAAAATCACTTTCCCGAAGGGAAAGAACCCTTCGAGTCTTCTGCAAAATGCCTCAGACTTCTTGAATTGTGTCCTTTCGGATTTCTTGTCATAGCCCTGCTTTCAGAAAAATTGCTGTAGGATGACATTTAGTCTTGGCTGTAGGTGAACAGTTTTCATACTCTTCTAAGTCTCCTTAAGCTTCCTTTGAATGACCAAAGACCTTTACCTAGCTGTAGGCTCTTCCCTTGGGTGGCTATTAATTATCCTCGAGTCTTTGAAATTTGCATGACTGCGTTCATGCTCTTAACCTGTTTGAAGGTTGTCTTTAGGAATACATGGCTGTATATACTGCTGTAGGTCCTCATCATGACTGTACCTGATACTTTGATTGCCTACATATCCCTTTGTTCATGCCCTTAGACTATAATTGACCAATTTGACCAGTTGAATAGGGAGATTGACTGTTCTGTTGAAAGTTTCGAATAGTAGGGGTAGTAATTTGGCCTTGACAGGGCAAATTACTTAACAGGGTGATGTCAGCATATTATGTGGAAATCCAATAAGTGTAGGAAAGATCCTGCACCAAGCCATGATACCTGTGCTTAAAGCGCTAACCCAACATGAATCCTTGATCTAAGATATTCCATTGAACCCTCCAAGCCCCTGAAGGATGCTAAGCATGATAAAACATTGGCTTGTACCCATAAGACTACAGAGCAACCCGATATAGGATTGCACCCATATGACCAAAAGTAGCTACCTAGATAGACTTTTCACCTATAGACCCTCAGCCTAGCCTAGAACAGCTTCCGCCTATGTACTTGCAAATACCGTTGTTGCAGATGACCAAGTCCCTTGAAGAATGAGTTGCGCCATGGCATGACTAGCCCAACGTGGGCCCCGATTACTTCTCTGTTGCGCTTCAGGGGAGCGCATAAGGCTTGCGCCTTATGTGAATTGATGCTGGTGCAGTTGAGTGACAAATGTTGAGCGCCACGGGTTTAGTCCATGATTGCGCCTAGTTGTAACAAGTCTAGAACCGACTTGGACAGCCACTTAGACAACCAACCCTTTTCTACCACACTGTTTTTGAGTGTCCTTTCTACACTTGTTGCTATACTATTTAAATAAAATTATTGCTTTCACTAATAATTAATAAAAGTAAGTGTAATCTCAGAAGGTGTCTGTAATGCAAAGAACAAAAGCAAGGCTTAATGCTAGAGAGAACAGGGCATCAAGAAGAAAATGAAATGCCACATGCAAGTACTTTACTAACACGACAATTAACGACCATGTGACGAACTGGCCCCTATTCAATCAAACTAATTAACCTAGGGTTAAACACGACAAAGAAATACAAGAAGGGTAGTCTAGGGTTGGTTCCAAGAGACACGGTTTTGGTTTCGGTGTATGGATCCTTGGCTTCACAAAGACGGTGAGTCCCAACCAAGGAGAGCCTTCTGTTATGTTTTTTTACAATAAAGTAAATTACAGAAAATGAAACAACAGAATTAAACTCTAGTCCGCCTAGAATGCATACTAACCTCTCTTCTTCTTTTCTTTTTGTTCTTGAATTGCAGAAATCAAAGAGTGGGCTGAGAGAATGCACCTTTTCCAACTACCAAATCCCAAATGGTCACACTATGAATGCAATTTTAAGATTTCAGAAACCCTCAAATGCCATTTAAATAATCCACAAGCTATGAATGAATCCCTAAGAGCTGAATAAAAACAGTAAATGTTAAATGGACTGCTAACGCTTTGGATATATCTCCTCCAAGGTATATTATACCAGCTGGAATGACACTTGGAAGTCCAATGGGGGTTTAAGCCACCTACTTGAGTCCTCGAGTCTGTTTCTGAGTGTTTGCAAGAGAGAGAAGGTGCAGCTGATCTGAGAATGGATGCCTAACAGCTCCAATCAAATCCCTATCTGAATTGGCCAAGTGGATGATGGTGTAGCAGCAAGGGAGGACAGTGAACAAGGGAAAGAGGCCGACGGAGTATCTTTAATTAAGAATGAGAGATAGACCTGTTGGGAGCCCCAAAACTCTTGAGGTGACAGGTGAGAGACTCATGAAAGGAGAACTGGCTGGCCTATCCACTGTAGCAGAATCTCAACAACAAAATGGAGTGGTAGGCTTCTAGAGAAAATAAATTCATGCTGATCTGATGTGTGGATCAATTATTACAGTAATAGAGAGTTGTGTAAGTGCAGATCTGAGTGCATTTGCATCAGGATGAAGACTGCGGTGTGCATGTGATCTGTAATTTCTCAAGTTCTTTACTTACTGGAAATTAAATGCAGATTGTATTACCGCTCCTACTTGAATTGAACTTAAAATTACAGCAGATTGAATGTAGTTTGTGCTATAGATTTAGTGTGTATAGTTGCTTGAAAATTAAACATGAACAACAAGAACAGTAATCAAATGACAACTAACAAAAACACAAGGAAGTTTAACCTGCAAACCCGAGTGTCGGGAAAAACAGCTTAGAAGTGTCAGGTGACTACTTCTCCTCCATCAGCTTGGAAATTACAAAAGAATACATTATGTAGTGTGCTTACAACAATCAACTATTGCTACACTTATCGCAACTCTTTTTCACCTCACTTTCCTTAACATACAAACAACGGATTTCACTTATGCTTACACTCCTATTCTTGCAATGGGCTCATTCATAGATGGAATAACCGGCGAGTAACCGCCGGTTGGTCGGTTACTTGCCGGAAATTCCTTAAGGCGAAGACTCGCCACTCAAAACTGCTAGAAAGCCCCAAAAAAATGCAAAAATTAAATGGCGAGTAACTGCCGGTTACTCATGAGTACTCCATTCACACGAAGAAGTGCAACAAGTTGAGCCAACAACGCCTCAATGACTTGTTTTTTGTGCAATACAACCTTTGACTTCGCACAAAAAAGTTGGAGAATGCATCAAAGGAGCCTATTGATCTAGATGAGATCGATCCCTATAGCAATTGGATTGCATAGGAGGAGGAGGCCCCCATGTTCATAGAGGAGGAGATTGCTGATTTCGAGAGGCAAGCTATGGAGGGTGCAGCGGAAGCAAAAGGAGGAGAGATTGTATTGGAGGACATCCTTGAAGATGCGGCAAAGGTGGAGCCACAGGGGTGGGGGCAGCCTTCTAGACAGAGCGAGGTAGGGCAGCTAAGTGAGAGGACTAGAGTTTCTCAGTCTCCCTTAGTTTTTCAGAGAGAAGGGAAGAGAAAATTATAGATTATTGTAATTTGTACTTGTAGTCTTGTAGATTCTTGTATAAGACTATAAGTCTATAAGTATCATTGTAGTTTGTGACTGTTGTATTCCCATGATTATGATTTTGTACTTTGTATTCAATTCTAATAGAAAACACTTTCCCTATGTTTTATAGACTCATTTCATCTATTTTACTTCTGTAATTTCTAAAAAAAAAATTTTTTTTTTGATAAATTTAAGTATTTTTTGCCTTTGTCGGTTATTGCCGGTTATTCAACGAAGCGGTCAAATAACCGCTAGTTACCCATTTTGGCCCCTTGGCGAGTACTCGCCCCAACCGGTTATGCGAACTATGGGCTCATGCCTCTCCTAACAAATGTTGGAGGTGTCCTTTCAAGTTTCGTGCACCAAAGGACCCCCAACCGTCGGGAATCGGACATTATTGGACTTGTTGGATTAGGCAAAACCATCACTTTGTAGGTCACAACTGCCATTGTCACAAACGCAACCGCTCCTGCCATGAATGGAATCGCTGGTGACACAAACAGAATCACCGTTGACACAAATGGAACTGATGCCTATCAAAACTGCCACTGTCACTGATATAACCACTGCTGACACAAACACAACCACCACTTTGTAGGAACAAAACTGCCATGGCAGTTTTGACACTATATAGACACGACTTTGCCTTTCTTGCTGAATTTGATGGAATTCTTTGTTGTTTGTTGAGGCTGGTGTGTTCCTGATCCTTATGGATCAGCATGAATGATTTGGGAAATGACAGGTAAGAATAAGTTACGGTCTCGTAATTTCATAGAAAGATTTAGGGCAAGGCACAAGACCAAGGATGGCATCATCATCCAAAAAGAAGCGAGATAAGGTCAAACTAGGTCAAGCTAACTAAATCTGCACAAACCAGTCAAGACACGACAGACTGCAGAAAATATGCAGCATGGCAGTGTTATGCACGGTGGTTTCTGCCACAGTTGGGCAGTGCCACTGTACATTCTCCTATTGAAGGGAAAACAGTTGTATCAAGCCCCAAACAGTAGAGTAAAGGACCATTACTGGGTGGACCACACCCTGAGTCATATATGAAGAGTCGGAAGAACCTAAGAGACTTATTGAGAGTGGTTGAGAGGTGTAATGGACCTGGACTAGGTTCCTAATCAATGCAAAGTCCAATGTTGGTTGCAGCTGCGCAACCAGACGTGCTAGAAAAAGTATCGTAATGTGATTTTGTCGGAAAGAAAGGGGAGTTGCTACTGCTAGGACCATCAAAGGTGAATTTCAGGTAGGTGGCTTTGAGATTTTATGTCACTAAATATAAAGGACTCATCACATGATGTGGTAGTCCTTGGGAATGTATGTGCACTAGTTCAACACAGAGTTACTTTCCTCCTGTTGGTGATATTGATACACGGGGTTTTTAACCTGTAGCTGGAGGGACTGCTCCTGAGCCATTGTACCCTCCATCAATGTGGAAAGCCTCTTTTCAATAACTCCACCCCATCGCAAATGCATCCTTTAAGAGCCACTTGAGATGATGCTTCTTTATGGCTTATGAAGATGCAAGTACGTGTGAAAAAACAAGAGATCTGAACAATTGCTAGATTAGATTCAATCATGCATGTATGAAATTGGGAAGGTGTAGAGAGGGAAATGTGTGCCAACTCAAGTAACATTTCCATGCTGAAATGAGAGGAAAGCATGGCAAACTAACTTATAGTATTTTCATCCTAACGAGGGCTCCTTACAACTGATCATAACAAGAAACTAGTAACACACATCAACAATAAATTTCATATTGAATATTGTTGAAATATCAGATGGAACAACCACAATGTAGGTCCCATTTTTAGCATTGAATCATTAACAAATGGTGACAAAAACTTGGCACCAAATGATCTGAGGACATCCAAGCTAGCTTCCCAGTCCATTGCGTTTTCAACATGTAATTTGCAATGTATTATCATCTCTTCACAGTTGAGCCAAATCTACATGAGAAATGCAAATAACACAATGACTTTGTGGTCCATTGCAAATGTGATTGCAAAGAACACATCAACACATTGGGTATTGTGGGCACTTAACACATTGGATATTGTGGGCACTCAACACATTGGGTAATGTGGGCACTACAAGACAAAATTGGGACACAAAACAAACACACGGATCAGGGACTGACAAGGAAGCACTTGTGACACCTATAGACCAAATGATGCATCATCACCCTGATCAAGAAATGGTTTGGGAAATTGAATAGGTTACAATACGAATAGTTCAAGGAATTGAATTGAACCATATTTGATCTTGTAATCTATATTGTAATACAATCGATTTTTATCAGGGAGACACTCAATCAGCACCTTGTTCACACTCTATTAACAGTAGTTGGAGCATTGCTCCACTTTGATTGTTATACAATCGATTCACAATCTTGTATTCATATCCTAATACCACACAATTCATCTTTGACTTGGCTCATAGGGATGCACAATATTGCATCTCATTCACAAGATTGCAATTATATGTATTAAACCCTATTCAATAAGAATAAAAAAGCTATTGTTTGTTAGCTCTTGTTTCTGTTGAATGTGTAATGGTGCTTTCGCTTGTGTTATCTAGTTAGTTTGCAACTATTATGGTGCTTCCACCTTTGTAAGCCATAACTGGTAGGTTAATTAGATAGATTTGTTAGCTAGTTAGTTTGCAAGTTGTCCTCTGTGCTACTCCTTGGCTCTCTATCCTGACTAGGGTTCAAATCCTACTATTTAGTCATTCACCAACTTTGTTGGTTATTGTCATTGCATATCTATCCGTTCCCAGTATCGGAAAGAAGGCATACAAACCGACTCCATATTTGAATAGCTAGAAGAGAGACAATTCAAGACCAAAGATGTTTGAGTGTGTTGAACAAACTTGACCCAATAGATGTCTAGATGCTCATTAAAGAAGCATTTGAGGAGCAAAAGAAAATGCTCTTTTCCCAATTCCAATACCTAATGCTCCAATTAGGTCTGCCGACATCCTCCACCACCATTTGTTCCTCAATCTAGCATTAGAATCCATTCAAGGTGCAAGTCAATCTTGATGTCACGGTGGTCCAAGTCAAAAATGACACTAAGGTACTATTGTCCCCCAAATTTCACCAGCTTGCAAAATTTGGGGTACCCCATTTGAAAAATTCCCTGAAAACTAAATGAAAAGCATAAATAGTGAGAAGTAGAGTATATTGTCAAATGACATAGTTATCTTTTGTTTTTCTAAGGTTGGGGTTCCTAGACTGCAATGTAGTCGTCGGACCCCAACGACTGCAATGCAGCGGCTGGACCCCGCCTTGATCGCTGCAATACAGCCACCAACCCCTGACTCGGCCCTCAAAGTCCTACGCATGTGGGGGGTCTTTTCCCCCATGCTATTTAATAAGTCATTCTTATCATTTCTAATCACTCAGAGAACATGATTTTCTGCTTTGCGATTGCGTTTCTTCATTCTCAAGGATCTTTCGTCATTTATAGGTATTTGAAAATCATGTTTATCAAGGTTTCCTGTAATTTTCTCCACAACAATAGTGGCTAGGGTTTCGAGTTGGTTTCTTTGAAAATTTTCCTTGCAAGTAATGTGTCTCCCTTTCATTGCTCCACATTTACTTGCCATTGCCATTGATAACTCTTGTCTCGCCAAGTGTTCGCTAAAGTACTCGAGGAGCCTTCACATCTTTGCCTTTACAACATCGGTGTTTTTCGCTCTCCTTGCATTGGGATTTTTTGACTGCTATGCACCCCTAGAACTCTGACATTGGAGTTTTTTGTTCCTACTACATCGGAGTTTTTTGACTGCAATGTAGTCTCAAACCCTCGACGTTGAGAGTTCCATAACTCGCTGCATCGGGATTTTTTGACTGTTGTGCACCCCTGAAAACCTAACGTCGAACTTTTCCGCTTTTCTCGCATCAAAACTTCACGATTGCATTGCAACCTCCTGCTTCCACCTCCTCTCCCTCCGTCTCTCTTCTTCCATTTTCTTGATCCCATTCCCACTCTGCTTCCCTGCTCCCCGCTCTTTCAACCCTGTTGCAATTAGTAGATGTCTGGAACACCCAAGAAGAAAGGAAAGGAAAAAGCTAGCAAGATGAAGTACCAATTTCAAGGGGTCACTTCCCTCTCCAACATTGATTCCGACATTGACTAGGTCATCGACATGGACCTAGGACACATTGATATGGAGGACATCTGGAGAAGAATAAATGCTTCTTTCAAGAACGATTGGACGCAAAACATTTATGACGACCTTCCTCAAGTTGCTGCATCCCTGATCTTGGTGCAGTGCCCGAAACTTGTCATGACCTTGGCGAGTCATTACGACAGAGACAAAAGGGAGGTTCGTACTCCCCGGGAAGGAGTGATCCTAAGACTTGGTCCCGACTACATTGAAGAGATGTTCAGGATACCGGACCATGAGGTTGTTGTGAAAATCACTTTGGAAACGGCCCAACAATTTCACGATGACAATAAAGATGATTGTCTTAGATCTTTAAACAAACATTGGCTTGCTAAACCCAAATCCTCGGTGTCTAGGGTTCCCAAGGCGATTGCTCGACAAGTTTACAAGTTCGAAATCAATGACATTGTTACTCTTCTAAACAAGGTGGTGGGCAATCCTATGGCAAGA
Organism: Torreya grandis; assembly: GCA_037957365.1. Classification (NCBI taxonomy): domain Eukaryota; kingdom Viridiplantae; phylum Streptophyta; class Pinopsida; order Cupressales; family Taxaceae; genus Torreya; species Torreya grandis. The sequence goes on along the minus strand of JARHVA010004361.1, from coordinate 1,350,889 downwards.
GATTACAATGGATGTTTCAATATATCCAGATTATTCATGCCAACAAGCAGTAATCAATTGGGTCGAATTGTTCAGTGATGTAATTCACAAACAACTGTGCGAGGTAATCACCACCCATAAGTTCTATATGATGTCATATCTCATCTATGTTTTTGCATGGAGAAGATTCTACAGCGGCTTGTCCACAATAGATTTAATTTTTGCCTCTTGGATATATGAATATTATCCTCAATTGACAATAAGTGAAGTTGGTTCCTCAGTCAGATTTCACTAAGTTTTCCATACTTAGCCAAATGAGCTCGATTGTCACCAGGATGTCATGTAGGAGAAACTAGACCAGCCAATTTTTGTATTTAATATCTTGCTCAAGAAACCTCATGTGACCAGTGGATCAAGCACAAATGTAGTTCTACATGCCAGGATCATCCTCAAAAATTTTCAGACCCGTGCGAGCTTTCTGGTTCGAGTTAAAAGCTTTCAAAGTTGGACCTGTCTAATGAGACGTTCACTCTAACATCAAGTTTAAGATCAAACAAAGTAAGTCCTTTTGATCCTAAATTTGATGGTTGTACGAATGTCAATGACAGTCATGCAAACATCATTTGATGTCCTGTAGACTGTCAAATTTAAGATTGTGAACTCACCATTGGCTTTCAAATAGTGGGCCCCAATAGATCGATAGTTGGTGTTTGATTAGGCTTTCAGATCTAACGGTAGGCAAAGGTAATTCAAACAATCATTTTACTCAAAACAATATATTGTTCCCAACTAATGTGCATCCAATCTAGAAATATTAAAAATTTGTTTTGACTTGCATATGAGCAAAAAAAGTGTTAGGAGCTTAATGGTATTTTATTGTTTAGATTATTACTCATGAGAAGCAATTATATATATGATAGATTTTTTTTTGTGACAAGTTATTTTTGTATGTTTAAGTTTTTTATGTAAATTATTTGCTTTTATGAATTAATGTTTTAATAGTAGAATCAAATGTAAAATATTTATTGCTTTCTTCTATTATTTAATATATGTTCGTTGAGTCAACGATGCTTTTCTTCACATTGTCATTCAAATGTTCAAGGCAGAGCCTTATAATCAGCGCTTCTCCATTGCTGCTTCTACAGAGATTTCAAGATGGGTTGTCTAGTTTATAGAGTTTCCTACCTTTTCTTACATTAGAGTGTGCGGATGTGAGTCTGCCCCTTATATGCTTCCAAGGTTTGTGGACGATAGATGGGCACTTATGGAGCTTGTGCGGCAACTAATGGAGACACATAAGCTTTTGGTTTCAAAGCATAAATCCATCGGTAATCATTTTCCAATGACTATTGGTAGGTACACTTGTGCCACGCTACACAAGGCTAAATCAGTAGAAGTAGATATGGCATGTGTCACTCTCTGATCATTTCATAGTTGTCCCTCATTTGATATAAGGGGAATAACAAAGCACACTTTGAGTGGGTCATTTAAACACATCCCCTATTGTGAGGACTTTTGGATGGATTGTGATGACGAAAGGGAGGTCAGACTTCTTGACTACACCCCATGCTAGATCAAGTAACCGAGTTCAATATTGTGGATATTCCCGATGATTTGAATATCGAAGATGATGGTGAAGTGGTAGATCAAAACTACTTCTCACAAGATATCAAGACTGCACCTCTTCCTAGGGTTGACTAGAGTCAAGGGGAGGTAACATCATTAGAGACTCGAACCCAAGGAGTCTAGGAGCCTTTAGAAGGACTTTGGTGTGGCTTGCCAACAAAGGAGTGGATGTGCAAAATGCCAAACTTCCTCCCCCGTTGAAGGCTACATATATACCCCCTCCTGAGCCAATAAAGCAAAAGAGAGTGGAAGATCAAGTGATACCTTTTGGCACTGCAATGGACGCTATTGTGATAGAAGAGATTGAGGAACCTTCGCCTTAACCGGAAAAGAGACCCTTGAAGTTCAAACTCAAGAAGTCAATTGGTGGAAAGGGCACTCCGGGGTATCAACTATGTTGAGTGAGACACTTGAAAAGGTGGTTCATTTGCAAGGGATGATTAAGAATGCCATGTTGTAGTTTGTGATCATAGGTCCTCCCTTCTTGGATCCTAAGGGACCTCCTTCAGCAATAGTGACCCCTCTTCCTTCTGATAAACAACAAGAAGCTCCTTCTCAGGATGTAGCCAAAGAGACCATTGAATCAGTCCTTGAAGAAGGGACCCTGAAGAAGGGAAATCTCTTTCAGAGGCGGCATAAACTTCATCCAAGGCGGTGGACCATTTCCCTGCTATTCAAGAAGAAGAGTTAGACACTCAACAAGCTTTGGAAGCAGAAGTCACACCTCTCTTGCAAACGGAAGAGAGAATGGAGCTTGTGACGGATCGGACTCTTGTTGCTCAAGAACATGCACATATTGAATCAACATCATTGCATGGAGAAATGGATACCAGAGCATCCCAATGGCTGAGCAAAATAGTTAAAAAGTGGAATAAGACTATTCTACCTTTGGAAATAGACTTCAACACTCTTATACCTCCACATCCTCAAGCTGTAAAGAAACCCAAAAAGGTTTCTCGTATTGTGATAGATGATCAATGCGAGAGGTATTTTGAAGTTGCTGTTCCCCCTCTAGAGTAGTCAAACGACGAGATCACCTCCGCAGATTATTAGATCTCACGGGTTCACCTTGGTAAGTGTTGACGTGATGGATTGCACCCTGTGAAGGGAGGCTCAGCTCTCTTCATCCATGCGACACAATGGAGACAAAAAACTATGGAGACATCCCTTTCTTTGGACAAAAAACTAGTTCCACAGGCTTGCCAAAAACTGTTGACGCGGTGGATTGCATTTTGTGAAGGGAGGCTCAGCTCTTTTCATCCACGTGACACAATGGAGACATCCCTCTTGCTGTGGGTGGCAAACATGATGGATGAATCTCTAGATTAGGGGCTAGCTCCTTTTGATGCACCTTGAGGCCTTGGATCTCCTACTGCTAATTAGGGGGAGAGATGAAAAGGGAGAAAAATATTGAAATCACAACCTAAACTAAAGCGATGATGCACCAAAATGGTTGGTCTACTCAGCTTTGACATACACTTTACACCAAGAACACGCTGATATACATTTCATTTGACACGAGAAACTCTTCTGCATTAGTGTTTCAACAGGGGGTCCTATGGAGATACAGGGAGGAAGAACTACTAGAGGTGTTCTAAGACACACTATGATAACCTGTTCACATGCGCCTATACTCTGTTGTGGACACTTCTTGTTAACTTGCAAAAGAAGAACTCACAATACACTAGACATGCTGGAATCATTCTGTGAAAGCATGAAAGAAAATGACCTAACACAAGACAAAACCATAGACATGCAAAAGTGCAAACTCAAATAGAGGTAAAAATGGTATGTCTTGATTCAAAGTAAATACCTGCAGGGCTTCGCCACACAAGCTGAGAGATTTTTTTTTTTCTCAAATGAAAAATTACAATATATATATAGAGCTGGAAACAAGATGCTGATAAATCAAGAAATGGAGACCCACGCTGAGTTAAACACTGCTGAGACAAGAGACCATGCTGCTGCCGTATCCTTCAAACTACGTATGGGAGAGCCATGCTAGAGATGTCCAAATCGCCGCTTCTGCTGTCCTTGGGCTGCAAAAGCATGGAAACTCATTCCAGCAACTGACAAGGCCATTCCAAGTTGTATTTGACTGTGATTTCTTCATTAACTGGATGTGACTTGGCTGCACATTAATGTTTTGGCGTGAAAACATTGGATGCCGGTCTCTATAGTTCGAAAACCAATCTAGTTATTGGTTTTTAGTGGATATATTCTACCTTTGTCTATGCCACTTGTCTTGGTCTAAGTGGTCTCTGATTCGGCCTTTTGACCTTGTCGGTTGTTGGAACTATTCTGTGCTTTGTTTTTTTCCACTCTTTACTTTGCCTATGTTTTGTCTCTTCCTTGCTTTCTCCTTTGCCTTGGCTTCTTTGGCAGCCTTTGTTTCCCGATTTCCTTCGGACAAAAGTCCCAAGGAATTCGTCCTTCGTGCTTTCTGGTTTGTTCGACTTCCTCCTTTGTTTCGGGCTTTTTGCCGTGCTTTCCTTCAAACATTTTGTCCGAAGGAATTCTTTCTTTTGATTGCTTCTTTTCCCGAAGGGCACATTCCCCTCGGGCCTTTTGTCTTCGTTCTTCACTTCGTCCTGGTGCCCTCCGCAAGGGCACTTGGCTTCCCGAATTACCCTTCGGGGAAATTGCAATGGTCTCTTTTCCTGCCCAGGTGCCCTCTGCAAGGTTTTCTTTCATCCAAAAGTGCCCTTCGGGCTTTCTGAAATGTTCATCTTTCGTAAGGTGCCCTCCACAAGGGCACTTTGTGCCTCGAAATGCCCCTTTAGAACTTTTGATCTGGTCCTGCCACCGATCAAGGTGCCCTCTGTAAGGACACTTTGAGTCCAAAGTTGCCTTTCAGAAGAATTGTAAGGGTCCTATGCGCTACCTAAGTGCCCTCTGCAAGGGTACATACCCTTTGGGAATCTTGCAAACGACCCTTCGAAAAAGTGAAGAGGTCCTCTTGCTGATGAAAAGCCCTCCGCAAGGTCCATTCTACCTCAAACATACCCTTTGGCGTTTCTTCAATTGTCCTTCGGAAAGTGAAAGTCCACTTCCTTTGCTTGGTGTCCTCCGAAGAAATTCGTTGCCTTGGCGAGCATGCTAGACCAAACCGGGTTCTTCAATGTAAACAACTGATGAAGCTTTCAAATAAAATCACTTTGAAAACTCGATTCCTTCTTGATAGACCATTTCAGACTTCCCAGGAGCTTCTACTTCGGGTTTCACATCAACTTCAGCTGACAAGGCAAATAAGTAAAGACACTTGCAAAGTCCGAATAACACTACAAGGACCAAATTGGGTTTTGCAAGTGACTTAGATTATGAAAATTTCATAAGTTAAGTTGTTTGTAAAACCCGAAGTGCACTGCTGTAAGTGAAGTAACTGCGCTTGACAAACCCAAAATGCACTTGGCTAAGCAAAATGACAAAACACTTGGCTTTTTCATGGAACAGGTTCGACAGGGGGTATTTTGCACAAGGCAGCTGAGGGATGACTTAGCCAAATCATGGATCTGAAACTCTTTGCAAAGAAAAGGAGGGGGTGCCCAATTTTGGCCTGCAGGACCAAAAATTGGTCAACACATTTGGCGACTCACGAAGGATTGAAGGAAGAAGTGCAGACGGCCATTGGTTCCTTGATTGAAAGGTTCGATTGTGACAAAGCAATGAAGGACCAGTTGAAAGACAAAGTAGACTAACTTCAATAATATAGAGACTAATTAGCCCAACTCAGCGGCAACTTCAAGCCAAGCAAGTGAAAGGATAAGGAACGTGGGGAGAGCTATTGAGGAGTGGTCTGAAAAGTTGCTAGAACATGGGAATAAAACGACAGCTTCAATTGTCGAAGTTTACTTTGCAATTGAAGAAAAACAATATGCTTATAAGAAAATGACTGAGTACAAAGAGGAGCTGGATAAGTTGAAGAATTGGTTACCACGTTTGCAAACCCTGATATGGGTAGATGATGATATTTTGGTCAATGAGGGAATCTTGTCTGAGGAAGACCTGGGAGAACAGGTTGACTTTCTGGGGTTGACCAAATATAGGATCAAAACTATAGAAGAATCCTTGCACAAATTCAAGGAATCAAGGGTCTTGGCAGCTGATCCTACTTGCGATATCATTGAAGTGATTGAGAAACTCCCATGTTCATTCTTAGGAGATGAAGGGAAAGTGATTCCCATGGATGATATACGAGGAGCATTCAAACAATTGGTTGAGCGAGACATTGATCTTGCTTTGCATTTCAGCTACCAATCAATCCAAAGGTTTGTGCACTATCATAACACATTTGACAGATTGAACACAGAGTTGAAGAATTTCAAAAGGATTCTTCAACAAATGATAAATCTGCAAGTGGAAGCCGAGATTCCCTATCGACATTCTGAAGGACCTGAGCATGACAAATTGGAGGACATATTATAGAAATTCGAGGAATATTAGGGGAAATGTTAGCAAGCTATGCAGTCTGAGATCCTTACGGTAGATGAGGAAGGAGATGAATAGTCGATGCCAGAGAAGACACCCTAATTTGCAACTTGAAAGTGCTTTGTGTCATGATCTTCTCCACAGGTTAAGAGCTGCGTTTTGGTTTAGAAGCTTTTGTAGTTTTGTATGCATTTTGAACTAGTCAACTTGCGCCTTGAAACATGCAATTGAATTCTATTTTTAGAATTTGTTTCCTAGAATCTAGGGTTAAGATTTCTTATAAATAGGAGGATTGCACGCCTCTCAAAGGGCTGTCAATATTTGTAACTTTTGCAAGAAGAGAACCTTTTGAAGGAGAAGAAGAAAAGAAATGTGGTTTTATCTAAGAAATCAATAAAGCTAAGTTTGTTGCATGACTTTGAGCTTGTTTTTAGTGTGGATGAATGTTCTTATGTCCATTTATTCATAATATTGTTTGCTTTACTCTTTCCTAACAAAAGTCTTAGTTGATGGTAATTGTATTTCGAGTTAACAAATATAATATATAAGTGAAATCTGCATTCGCTCACTTATTTGCGTTCTTTCTTCTCTTTTCATAGTTAATACTTTCTATTCCATTGAATCCACTCTCCTCATACTTCCTTTTTCTCATACATGAAAACCCCCAAGAGAATTTAGTATGTATATTTGTGAATATGTTAGGTTTGTGCTTTTCTTTTCTTTTTAATAAAGGTAGCTTCACCTACGAATAGAAGAGGGGCTCTGTCCCGTTATACCGTTGATTGTGGTGCATGCATTGAAGTGTCATACACTTTTTTTAGCCAACAGTTTTTGATGGCTGCATTGCAGTCTAGGAACCCCGACCTCAGAAAAACAAAAAATAACTAAGTCATTTGACAAGATACTCTACTGCTCGCTCTTTATGCTTTTCATTTGGTTTTTAGGGAATTTTTCAAATGGGGTACTCCAAATTTCACAAGTTGGTGAAATTTGGGGGACAACAAGTCTTGGATATTTGTTTGTGACAACTCAAGGCACACTACACTGTCAACTGATTCACATATTGTGAAAAGATCACCTTCAAAGCACTTTAGATGTCCAACCTAGTGCTCCATTGGTGGGAACCTTATTGTGCTAGGTGAGAAAAAGACTATGATCCTATTGATACGTGGTCTTAAGTTCATCAGTGCCATACACTCTTAAGTATCTGACAACGAGTACATGAAGTTTTAGTTGTTGAGGAAAACTATAGATCTATCAATACAAGACTATACAAATGAGTTCCATGATGCACATATGAACATGAGCGAAGCAAGGATAAAAAAAGTCCTAAAGTACTTCATTGAGCTGCACTTCTATATATGTGCCACAATGGAATTTATGCCTTGTGAAACCTTGGGGCAAACCTGGAGACATGTTGCCAAGATTGAGGAGCAGTCCCAAATGAAGCAAAAAGGCTCAACCTCTTTTCGCTCCTCGCACAAGAATAGACCCTTAGAAAATGCTCAAAATTGTACTGTGCAACAACCACATCGTAATGGTCAACCTTCTTTTAAGCCATAGGCGATTGCACGTCCAAAAGCTCTCACCTAGAAGTCTATCAAGGGGAGGGAAAGAAATGGCATGGTCATCACAAGGTCAACTCTCACAATGATTGCAAATGTTGTGTGCAAAAGACCTTGCTCACTTAGGATTTGCAATCCGAAATCAAGAACAAGTAGAACACCGATCTCAATGTTTCAACTTGATTTAACATAAACACCAAGCCAATACCCATCAATGCTAAAGAGTGAGAGCGCCTTTTCCATACCAAGTGTTGGGTCAAAGGACAACCTCTCCATGTTGTCATTGACATCACAAGCTATAAGAATACCATTGTGAAAAGTCAATGCCTTGCCATGAAAATACACCCTCCCTTGTGCGGTTTTAGTAGGGACAAGAACTCAAAGTGACACACCATTGCACATTTGAGTATGGTATTACACTCATGCATGGTTCTGTTACTTGTGATGTGGCACAACTTGAAATATTCATCGTTCTTCTTGGTAAGCCATATTTGTAAGACCTAGATGCTACTTGTAGGGTTAAGCCTTACACTATTCCATCAAAGTCAACAATTGTCTATATCACATTTCAGAGTCTTATCCAAGTGCCAACATCAAATTGGTATTTGCAAAGCAATATAGAAAGCTCCTTTCTCATCCCTGGAAGTTTGTGCTACTCTTGGTCCACCGAGTACTCAATTGCAACTCAACTAGTTGAGTTTACAAAACAAAAGAAACAACTTGAGAACCTTCAACAATATGAATATATCTTTGAAGAGCCCAAAGGTGTTCCATGAAATTGTTCCATCAAGCATCAAATGGATCTCATACCAGGATCTTCCCTTCCAAATAGCCCTTGCTATCACATATATGTATGACAAAAATGATGAGATCCAAAGCCAAATCCAAGAACTCATTGACCAAGTTCTTCATCTTGTGGTAGTTTGATCGTCCTCACACCAAAGAAGGATGGTGTATGATGTCTTTGCACCAACTATCGTGCTCTCAACAAGATCATCATGAAAAGCATGTGTCCTCTACTTCACATTGATGATATTTTGGAATAGCTTTGAGTTGTGCAATTCTTTAGCAACATTGATTTGAAATCAAGATATCATCAAGTTTTAATGCAAAGGACATATATAAGACTAGGTTCAAGATAAAGGAAGGCTTGTATGAGTGGTTGGTAATGCATTTTGGCTTGACCAACACACCAACCACCTTCATGTGTCTCATAGATGACATATCACGACCATTCATTGGCACGTTCATCATTATCTTGTTGGGTGACATCCTTATCTATAAAAAGATTTGGGAAGACCATATCACACATGTTTAAAAAATTATTGACACACTTCACAGTTACAAGTTGTATGCAATGGGAAATGTAGCAGATCTATAAATCAATCCTAACTCGGATAAGATAAATCCCTCTTACACTTTCGATTGGGGATACATTAAATATTCGAGTTCATGACCAAGATGGATCCGTTAGACCTAGCCAAGGGATCTCTTACAACAATAATATCACTAGGGAGGGTTCCAAAGCCTCTAGTCAAGCAAAAATACACAATAACCCTAACTAGGTCCTATGTTTTCATATTCACTAAATTAATAACAAGTTAAGTCTAATCTAGTGCTCACCAAAGCTTGTGGCACAAAATAGGGTTAGTAAACATAAAAGTAAACATGCATAAGAGAATTCTAATTAAGCTATGTATAGTTAAGACCCTAATGTATGGAGAGAGAGCAATAGATTCAAAAGCCATTATTTATGCTACTTCTATCTATTAAAGAGAGGAGCAAAGTTAGAGATACCTACTTTGAAGATGAACCTATCGAGACTCAATCTCTCCTTTGGCCAAAGGTGCTTCGCAAGAGGTAGTGGTGGTTTGCAAGGATCACTAAGAAAGGCCAAAGCATCCAAGACTTCTCCACAAAACAAGATTCTTCTCCAAGTAGAAACCCTAAGCTAAGACTCCTCAAGTAGAATGGCGGAAGAGCAGATTGTAAAGAAGCGCAAATGAATAATTAACTCTTGTTGTCTCTCTAAGAATGGCAAAATGGATGTGTTTATATAGGCAGATCTAACCCTAATCCTTTTCAAAAGTTTAGGCCGACAAGGTTGACCCAGTTGACTTAGTATTGTTATTGATAAAAAAATAAATTAGGTCACGGACTAGGTCGGCCAGGGGCTGATATAGACCCTGATAAGTTTTATCAATTAGAATACAAGGTCGATGGGGCCAACGACGTAACATAAACCGTTAAAAAGTGTTTTAGGCTAGGGAAGGGCTAATGAAGGTGGTAAATGACTAGAGGGTGCAAAATAGGAGGCCAAACTTGGAAAAATGTTTTTAGGAGACGGGTGTGTAGATAGCAAGTGGTAATAAGGGACAACAATCCTGCGAAGCACCAATGGTCTGCCCACCCCTTTCCTGGTGCACCCCTTAAGTGTGCACTTAGAGAGATTGAGACTTGATGGGTTCTTGCAAGATAGAAAGCACCAGTGATTGATAAAACTTGAAAATATTATGTGTATACATATGTCCCACTTGAAGCTCATCATGTGTTACTCAGGTGTAATAGAGGATGGTGCTTCGAGAAAGAACATAGCAACACAACACTGAGGCTAAAAAAAGTTGTAGTATTTTAAAGCAAAAATAACTGAAAGTAAATCACTGAAATGGGAATAACTGAAAATAAATGTAATGCGTACCTTGAGTTACCTTTATTGCTGGATGGTTGTCTATTGTGTTTGTAGTTTTGATCGTGGAGGGCACATAGACTACTTTCGACAAATCCAAGGATATAACACTAAAAAGCAAAAACCAACAAATGCAAGAAAGCCAAGATAACTGATGCTATGTGGACGAGACGTACTTGGAAATTTGGCAAGCTGGAGTGACAAGTACTATGTTAAACCAAATGACCAAGTCAAAATTTAGAGTAAATCCGGTAATCGAAAAACCAAGGCTACTAAAGACTGAAAAACTCAGACAAGTAAACCTTAAGTAAGAAAGACGAACTCACTAATTCAAACCAAGGATACATTTGTAAAAGGATGGTAATCAAACATCAATGTAAAAGCAGTATCAATCCTTAAAGAAAGATGGGGAAGCAAAATGGTAAAACAACATTGATGAGTGACCAGTAACAATCTTGACTCAATCATCAAATGGAAAAAAAGGTGCATAAAAAAATAACATTGGTGAGTGAAAAGTAACAAGCCAACCTCACGCAACAATGGAAAAAGTACATGAAAGTAGAAACAGACTCAGGCGCCCTTAAAAATGGTGGTACAACAATAACAAATGGTAAAAAAATCAAGACACATCTAGAAATGTAGAGCCATGGTGTAAAGAAAGTAATCCATAGTTACTCAAGCATATTGTTTTGGTCTAAATATAGATAAAATTGAAACAAAGTAGTGCTAGCATGTTTGTAAGATGTGAAGAAGAGGGAATATAGAAGTGGAAAAACAGATTTAGATTCACACTTTGCCTGTCAAGGTGGGGAATAAAATGAGTGAAGGGGAGAATAAAGGAAAAATCAAGGTAGAGGAACTCTTTATCGAAGTCAAGACACTCAAATTAAGTTTGTCAAAACAAGAGGACTTTCGACATTAAGGACTCTTAAGAACTCCTAGCCATACAAATCTTAGGTCAACAAATGAAGTATGTAGATCATCCCATGAAGTTATATGCATGAAAAGTAAAATGGACCTACCTTCCTACGATGTGTTCCCCATTCCTCAGGACCTCTTACAGAGTTGTTGGTCTACTGCGAAGATTGGGTACTTGTGTGAGAAAGTAGGTAGGACCATAGAGTTTGTTGAATTCTATTCCAATCTACTGGCCTACCACACCCCAATGAACTCGGCTCTATCACGAGGCCAACTTTGGAGTTTGAGCTTGATTAGAGATAGGAGATGTGCTTGTAATCACGTCTTTTGGTGTGATTTTGACTTTTGAAATTTTGTATGTTGCCTTTTGTATATCATTGTCTTTTGTTGCAAATGATTTGGCTTTTAACTTTCTTGATGACTTTTTTTATTCCTCCTCCATACGGATTTGGAAAACCAAACATAGGTGCTAAAGATGACTATCATTTGAATACTTGGGACTTGGTTGCTAATAGAAAGAATTTAAAGAGCATGGTGTTTAAGAGTCTCGTAAATTTAGGTGAGATAAAAGTGCTATCTTGACTTCGACCTTGTTTTATCCAATGTGGAGTGAAAGGAAAGGAAATCAAGAGTGAAACATGAAACAATTTGAATTACTTCAAATTGCAAAAAATGTGACAAAGGGTGAAAAAGGGATATAATGATAGTAAAGTGTGACTCCTTATCAGAAAAATGAGGGAAATGTAGAAAAACATGCTTTGTTGTGCAAATTTTATCTATCAAAAGAAGCGAAAACTAAAGTTGAGAACAACGATCAGAAACTTATAACCATTGCAAAATATATTCTAGACAAAGAGTGAAAAGATGGTAATTTTATGAGGAAGGCCAGGTCCTATCCATGGTCTTACACTACAACTCATAAAAGAGAAACCCATGAGGGTGCACAAAGCATGTGAAAAGTAAGTAAGATAGAGATGGTTTTTGTGAGGAAGGTTAGGTCCTATCCATGGTCTTATATTGCAACTCACAAAAGAGAAACCCATGAGGGTGCCAAAAAGCATGTAAAATGTATGAAAACAAAGAAAGAAGTCATGAGAAAGACTGGGTCCTATCCGTGGTTTTACAATGCAACTCATGAGAAAAAGGGAAACCAAAAGACCAAAAGGAAGGACTAAGGTTTGTGAAAAGAGAGAACTGCTGTAGAGGGTGAGACCCGTGTAAGTATCATGCAAAAGTGTTAGATAGATAGCATATAGAAAGTATGAAAAGAAGTGAAGGATTTAGGAAAATTATTTTTTGAGGAACTGCGCATTGGTGGGCTCTTTGAAAATATGGCCTTCATTGATTTGAAGGCGATAGGTGCTTGGACCAAGAATGTCTTTGACTAAAAAGGGCTCCACCATTTTTGGGCGTATTTACCTTTGTCATGAGTGTAGTCTAATTTAAAGACAAGATCACCAACATTAAAAGTGTGAGCTTTAACTCGTTTGTTATGTTGTTTGGCAATATGGGCCTTGTATTGGAGATTATATTGTAAAGCAGAAAGACAAGGTTCATCAAGGAGATAAAGAGCATGAAAGCTAGCTTCGTGTAATTCTTCATCAGGTATGATACTATGAAGAGAGATACAGAGAGAGGGAAGCTCAACTTCTAATGGGAGGACTGATTTAGAACCGTAGACTAGAGAAAACAACGTTGCGCCAGTGGTAGTGCGTATGCTAGTGCGATAGGCGCAAAAAGCAGGATAGAGATGAAGATGCCAATCTGTGCAGGTGTCATGAATTGTTTTTTGGAGAATTTTATTAAGAATTTTGTTTGTGGCCTTGGTGTGGTGTGGAGAATTTGTGATTGATTTTAAATTTAACACAGAGTTGTTTGACATCTTTGTTTTTGAAGTTACCACCATTGTCTAAAACGATAGTTTGAGGAACCACTAAAGCGGCAAATGATGTGATTTACTATAAATTTGGAGATGGTGCTACCGGTGACATTGACAAGGGGCATAGCCTCAATCCATTTGGTAAAATATTCTTTGGCTGTGATTATAAAAATATGCCCATCTTGAGATCGAGGTAATTTGCCTAGGAGATCTAATCCCAACATGGAGAAAGACGAGGGAGATTTTACGGTTTGAAGCTCGGCTGGAGGTGCATGAATTAGATCATCATGAAGCTGGCAAGGAGTACACTTTTTAGCAAATTCGATAGCATTTTTTTCAAGAGTGGGCCAAAAGTATCCCATACGTAAGCATTTGTGGGCTGTAGCATGTCCGCTACAATGGCTACTACAAATGCCCCCATGTGCTTGTTCGAAGAGGAGGAACCTCTTTTTTCATAACACAACGGAGCAAGGTACCTTCAACATTGCGATAATATAGGATGTTATAGCGAAATACATACTTAAAAGTTTGTTTGCAGATGCAAGTTTTTTCACGGGAATCGGGTTCAGAGGATAAGTTTGGTGTTCAAGAAATTGGATAATATCTTTGTACCACGGGCTTTGTCGAATGGTGATGGCCTCAATGTGGAAGATGAGCGAATCATGTGGTTGAAGAGAAGATGGGGATTTTGTTATTTGGATAAGAAAAGTGGGATCGGTAAGAACTTGGTGCAGATGAAAAATAGATGCTGAAGAAGCAAGTGAATCAACAATAGAATTTTGATCTCGAGGGATAGGCTCGATGGTAAAAAAAATGAAATCTTTGATGAGGGTAGTTGCAATTTGATGATAAGAAATGAGATTCTCGCTTTTGCATTGATAATCACCATTGACTTGGTGGCAAATGAGTTGGGAGTCACCTAAAGCATGTAGATATGTGATATCGAGAACAAGGGCTGCTCTCATGTATAGGATTAAAGCTTTGTACTTCGCCATGTTGTTAGTGACATCGAATGTGAGGCAAAATGCCCATGGGATAATTTTGCCAAGAGGGCTTGTAAGGATACAACCTGCCCCAGCTCCTCGAAGGCATTTAGCGCCATCAAAATGAAGGGTCCAAATATCTTCGTGTAAATCGACATTAATTTCAGGAAGTTCTTCAATAACTACTTTTGGTTTACTAGTATCGGGGGAGATAGCAGACTCTTCTAGATTACTTGCTTCAAGGTCAGCAGTGAAGTGATGGGAGTAATCTTTAAGAGATATGGCTTGGTTGAGACCTTCAATGTATAGAATATTGTCATCGGGAAGACTATCTTGAAGGTGATCGGTAGCTGGCACAATGTAATAACCCCTTCTCGAATCTGATCTCATAATGACCGTTGGCCTATTCCTGGAAATCCGTAGGCTATTCGGAAGGTGCAAATGAGGGTTTCCTATTTTTTAGGATGTCTTTGTTCGAAGTTTTGATGGCAAATTCTTTCTGGGTTTTTCGAGAGCTTCGCGGAGGTATGTCTATTTCAGTTTTCTGTGCATTTCCAGGAATTTACTATTTTTAGTAAATTCTATTTTTGGCAGCTAGCAGGATTGTCACAAGGAGTTAACCTTCCCTTTTTAGTTGACTCATTCAGTTTTGGGCTTCTGAATTCGGTCTTGGTGGAATAAGTGAATTTCACTTAAAATAATAATAATAACGTTATATTTTAACGTTGACCTTGGCCTAAGACCAAAACAACTTAATGTTGTTTTAAAAGAGGGACTTGAAGGGGGGCGCCATCATGACATGGAAAGGGGTGCCACTTTTGGGGATAAGCTTCAAGGGAAAGCCAATTGAAGCCTATAAAAGAAGGCATTGGGTTATCATTTCTTCATCTTGGTTCTAATGCATTGTTATGCTGCAGCTTTGGCTCTGGAACTGCTTCGGGGAATGAATGCCTCCTAGCAAGGGCATCTCTTCATGCTTGCAAGACAGCATCTAGGGGTGAATTAGTCATTGATATTTGTATTTGCTTACGTATTGCTTGCAATTATTTCATTGTCAGTTCCTTTGGTATTATTAGAGTATCAGAAATTGTATTTCTGTATAAGATAGGTTTTCATTCATAAATTAAAAAATACAAAAAAAATAGTTTTGGGTATCATCTCATTGTCTTGGTTAGGCCTAGGCGCCCCTTTTCTCATATTTTCAGAATTTTTAAAGCTTGCATTTATTTCCTAGAGCAAATCGCCCTTTCAGCTAAGACGCCCCTTTGGGTTTTGCATTGGAATCCGTGTTTTAATTATTGGATGCAGATTGGATCAGATCTTGGGTGCTAGCTTGGGCGCCATCTTTAAGAAGAGACTTTGCAACAGAAATCAGGAAGTTTGAGCCAATTTTGTGTGAGTTATGAACATTTGAAGAAATTAATAGGTGGCTGGTTTTTCTTCTTTCTGAGGGCAAATTTCTCTTAATTTTGTAAGCTGACAGTAGTACTGGCAGCCCTTCTCTATTTGTTCAATTTTCTTTTAAAATATTGTAATAGTTTACAGCTCCGCCTTATGGTAGCTACTTTCCCTATTGGGTTAGCAAGCACATTCTAGGTGTAGAGCATCCGCCCTATGGTAGCTACTTTCCCTTCTGGGTTAGCAAGCACATGCTGGGTGTGGAGTAGTTTCCTTTTCAGTATTTCCATTAAAGCATTGTTATTAAGCTCACTCCGTCATATGGTAGCCTCTTATGGGTAGCACATACTTGACGTAGAGTTCCTTATTTGTAATTACTCCGTCTTATGGTCGCCCCTACTCCGCCTTGGACTGGGTAGCACATACTGGACGTTGAGTTCCATTTCTTGCATTCTAGTGGCAAAGTTATTTCAGTTAATTTGAGATTAACTTTTAATCTTGACGGAACTTGTTTGTGATGTTGTAATCCAAAATCTAAAAAAGTTGAAAAAATTTGGCTCGGAATATTTCAGTGGTATCAGAGCCACGTATCCTGCCATCCTGTGGACAAACCATCTATGAGTGACCGCGAAAAGAGATATATTGCAAGAGAAGATAAGAAAATTGCAAAACAGTTCCAGTGGTATCAAGTTCCCGAAGGTCAGACTGCTTCAGAGTTCTTGAGGGCTCATTGGGAGTCTTCTCAAGAAACAAATATGGCAGAAGGTGAGAGATCAGTAGGGGGTAACGAGAGGTTTACCAATCCTAGAAATGATAGTGGGAAGGGTAGAGAAAGATCCCTAAGTCCGGAAAAGAGATTTGAAAGGAAAATGGATGCCTTAATGGATATGGTATCCCTCATGTTGGGAAAAGTGGGTCAGAACCCAAATCTCCAGACCAATTCCGGCTATAGAGGAGAGCCTAGTGCCTCAAATCAATTTGATGGAAGTGTTGCTCAACCTGTTTCAAACAACACTTACATTTCGTCAAGGCCCTTCAAACCCACCTTTTTAGCACCAGTAAATACCCAACCTGATCCTGAAGAGAATTCTTCATTTGTGGAACAATTGAGACGTGGTCATGCGGAGTATGACTCTCTCCCTGAAGACATCAAAATGGACATGTCTTATAATGAATTTATTGATCATAAAAGAAAGAGTAAGGGACAAGGGAGAAATTATGATCACAGAAGAACTCCTGCACAAGGAGACTTGCATCAAGCTATCAACAAGCTAATGCTTTCCCACTTTGATGGAAGTGACAATAGTTCTGCTCGAGCCTGGATTCAAAAATTAGACAACTATTTGGCCCTTAGGCCAATGGCTGAAGAAGATGCGATTAAATTCGCCACGCTACACCTAGATGGGGTAGCGCATGAGTGGTGGTACCATGGCCTAGTCACCTTGGGTCATGGATCAATCACTAGCTATGATGAATTCATCAATAGACTCATTGAGAGGTTTGAGAAGAAGGACCCGGAAGTGCATTTTAGGGAGTTGGCGCAGTTGAAGCAGTATGGCACTGTTGATGCCTACATAGCTGAGTTTCAAAGACTTTCAGTTATGGTCACTGGAATCACAGAAAGAAGATTAGTGATCTTATTCAGCGAAGGTTTGATGGAGCCACTCAAGGGATGGATCAAAGCTTTTGATCCACCGTCTTTACAAGAAGCAATGAAAAAAGCTAGAAACATGGAGTGGGCTGCTCCCAAAACTAAGTTCCATCCTAAACCATCCTTCCACAAGAAGGATAGAGGGAGAAGGTTTCAACAAAAGCCTTTCAAAAGGAGTTTAACCAGCAGAAACCTCTTGGCAAAAGATTGGATCCGGAAACTATCAATGAACTCCGAAGAAAGGGGCTATGTTTCAGATGTAAAGATAAATGGTCTCTAGACCATGTTTGCCCAAAAGGAGTCAAATTCCACCAGATTGAGTATTACTCCGCTGGTGAGAGTAATTCTGATTTTTCGGACCAGCAATCTGATTCCGAAGATAGTGAAGTTGAAAGAGTCCCTGAAGAGCCCGAAAGCGAAAAAGAAAGTGGTGGTACGTTGGCTCAACTTTCAAGCTTCCAAAAGAATGAGTCTTTCAAAATACGTGGGACGATCAAAGGGCAGCGTATCGTTGCTCTAATTGACACTGGAGCAACCCATAACTTCATTGATGAAGCTGTGGTGGCAAAGAAGGAGTTGCAAACAGAAGATTTTGAAGGGTTCAAAGTTATGGTGGCGGATGGATTCCACATTTCTTGTACCAAAAGGGTTCCCAACTTGTCAATGCAATTGGGCAATTACGAAGTCAAAGATGACTTCTATGTGGTGAATATTGGAGATACGGATGCTGTCCTTGGCATTCAATGGCTGCGATCTCTTGGAAACATCTCTTTAAATCTGCAAACCATGGAACTCAGGTTTCAATCCGATGGAAAGAAGGTGGTGTTGAGAGGGATGTCAAATGGTGGCCCTCGAATTGTATCATTCAAAAGGATGGCAAGATTGATACGACATGATCAAGTGGATTGGGCCGCAGAATTCATGGTTCTTCTGACTAGTCCTGTTGAAACAAAAATAGAGCATCCTCCTGATATTCAATCTTTACTCACCAAGAAGAGTAAAGTGTTTGCTGATTTACCTCCCGGACCACCTCCTGATAGAGGATCAGAACACATCATTGAGCTCAAAGAGGGAGCAAAACCAGTGATCATAACTCCATACCGATATCCGAAGCGGCAAAAAGACGAGATCAAGAAGAATATTCAAGAACTCTTGAAGATGGGTTTCATACGCCCAAGCAAGAGCCCTTTTGCTTTTGTAGTGGTTTTTGTGAAGAAGGATGGTACCATGCGCATGTGCGTGGATTATCGTGCTTTGAATCAAAGCACCATCAAAAACAGATAGCCCATACCCAGGATAGATGAGCTCATTGATGAGCTACATGGTGCCAAGTTCTTCTCAAAAATTGATCTAAGATCGGGTTACCATCAGATTCGAATAAGGGGATCGGATGTTGAGAAGACAGCCTTCAGATGCCACTATGGCCATTTCGAATTCTTAGTTATGCCATTTGGATTGACTAACGCCCCGGCTACCTTTCAGTCTTGCATGAATCGTATTTTTCAGAATCATTTAAGGAGGTTTGTGTTAGTAATTTTTGATGATATTCTGATTTATAGCAAGACTTGGGGAGATCATCTTAAGCATTTGGAGGAAGTGCTTAGTATTATGGAATCTGAGAGTTTGTTTGCAAAAGCTTCCAAATGTGAATTTGGGATGACCGAGTTACTATACCTTGGCCACATAATCAGTGTTGAGGGAGTGAAGGTGGACCCAGAGAAGATCAAGGCGGTAGTTGATTGGCCACCTCCTGAGAGCTTAACTCAGTTGAAAGGTTTTTTGGGTCTATGTGGGTTTTATCGGAGATTCGTAAAGGGGTATTCACAGAATGCTGCTCCCCTTACCGATCTTACCAAAAAGGGAGCCTTTGTTTGGTCAGAAAAGGCTCAAAGTGTTTTTGACAAGTTCAAGAAGATCATGCGTTCATGCCCGATTTTGGCAATACAGGATTTCTTCAAGCCATTCGAGCTGCAATGTGATGCATCAGGTGAAGGAGTGGGGGCCGTCCTGATGCAAGACAAACACCCTATCGTGTTTGAGAGCAGAAAATTACGAGGAGTTGAAAGAACATATTCAATCTATGACAAAGAAATGCTTGCTATTATGCATGCATTAGCCAAGTTCAGACAATACTTGGTGGGGAATAAGTTCGTGGTTAAGACTGACCACAATAGCCTCAAGCATTTCATGCACCAAAAGGATCTAAATGAGAGACAACAGAAATGGGTGAGTAAGCTTCAAGCTTACGACTTTGATATTGAATATGTCAAAGGAAAAAATAATATAGTGGCCGATGCTCTCTCCAGGAGACCTCATCTTAGCTCATTGAGTGAGCTTACTTCAGATTGGAGAGACATGTTGCTTGCTGATTATGCTAAAAATCAGTTTGCAACCAGCATTCTTGAGGGTACTTTTCATGATGAAAGGTACAAGGTGGTTGAAGGATTGATACACTATAAGGGAAGAATTTTTCTGGTGAATGATTCTAAGTTGAAGAAGAAAATTCTTTTGACTTTTCATGATATTCCAGTTGCTGGCCACCAAGGTTTTTTCAAAACATATCGATAGATCCGAGAAAGGTTTTCTTGGAAGGGATTGAAAGGAGAGATTCAACGCTACATTCAGGAGTGTCCTGTTTGTCAAGCGAATAAAAATGAGCATACTTTACCAGCTGGTTTACTACAACCACTCCCTATTCCCAATCAAAAATGGGAAAGTATTTCGATGGACTTCATCACAGGGTTACCCAAAGCCCAAGGGAAAGATTGCATCTATGTAGTGGTGGATCGGTTAACTAAATTTGCTCACTTCTTCGCCATCACCAGCACTTTTTCTGTAGCCCAAGTTGCAGATCTCTTTTTTCGAGAAGTGTTTAAGCTGCATGGATTGCCAAAGAACATCGTGAGTGATAGGGACAGCAAGTTCCTAAGTAAGTTTGGGCAAGAAGTCTTCAGAATGAGTGGCACTGTGCTCACTCCAAGCACTAGCTACCATCCGCAAACTGATGGACAAACTGAAGTGGTGAACAAGTGGTTGGAGGGCTACTTGAGAAATTATGTGTCAGAATAGCAGAGAACCTGGGTCAAGTGGCTGCATATTGGTGAGTATTGCTACAATTCTACTTTTCATATGTCAATTAAGATGTCTCCTTTCTTGGCACTTTATGGGTATGAGGCACCTAGTTTTGCAGATTTAGTGTTTGGTGACAGCAAGGCACCCCTAGCCAAGGATTTGTTGCAGAATAGCCAGGATATAATGAAGTCCTTGAAGGATAATTTGCAGATTGCACAAAATCAGCAAAAGTTGTATGCGGATCAGAAACGTGTTGAGCGTTCCTTCGAGGTTGGAGATATGGTATATCTGAGATTACAACCATATAGACAATCTACTCTCAAGAAGAGTGGAGCTGAGAAGCTCAAACCTCGCTTCTATGGGCCCTTTAGGGTCATCAGAAAAGTTGGAGTTGTAGCTTATGAATTAGAGCTACCTTCTGATAGCAGAGTGCACAACGTCTTCCATGTGTCTCGCCTCAAGAAGACACTTGGACATAATGTGATTGCTTCATCACAGCTACCACCTTTGGATGAAGAGGGACAATTGGCATTAATTCCAGAAGAGATACTTGATGTTCGAGAACGTTCTTTGAGGAAAAGAACCATCAAAGAGTACCGGGTAAAGTGGAAGGACCTACCTATGGAGGATGCAACTTGGGAAAATGATGAGATCTTGCATCATCCTAGTTTACAATTGCTTGAGGACAAGCAATTTTGGGAAGGGCGGACTGTAATAACCCCTTCTCGAATCTGATCTCATAATGACCGTTGGCCTATTCCTGGAAATCCGTAGGCTATTCGGAAGGTGCAAATGAGGGTTTCTTATTTTTTAGGATGTCTTTGTTCGAAGTTTTGATGGCAAATTCTTTCTGGTTTTTTCGAGAGCTTCGCGGAGGTATGTCTGTTTCAGTTTTCTGTGCATTTTCAAGAATTTACTATTTTTAGTAAATTCTATTTTTGGCAGCTAGCAGGATTGTCACAAGGAGTTAACCTTCCATTTTTAGTTGACTCATTTAGTTTTGGGCTTCTGAATTCGGTCTTGGTGGAATAAGTGAATTTCACTTAAAAAAATAATAATAACGTTATATTTTAACGTTGACCTTGGCCTAAGACCAAAACAACTTAATGTTGTTTTAAAAGAGGGACTTGAAGGGGGCCGCCATCATGACATGGAAAGGGGTGCCACTTTTGGGGATAAGCTTCAAGGGAAAGCCAATTGAAGCCTATAAAAGAAGGCATTGGGTTATCATTTCTTCATCTTGGTTTTAATGCATTGTTATGCTGCAGCTTTGGCTCTGGAACTGCTTCGGAGAATGAAGGCCTCCTAGCAAGGGCATCTCTTCATGCTTGCAAGACAGCATCTAGGGGTGAATTAGTCATTGATATTTGTATTTGCTTACGTATTGCTTTCAATTATTTCATTGTCAGTTCCTTTGGTATTATTAGAGTATCAGATATTGTATTTCTGTATAAGATAGACCTAGGTTTTCATTCATAAATCAAAAAATACAAAAAAAATAGTTCTGAGTATCATCTCATTGTCTTGGTTACGCCTAGGCGCCCCTTTTCTCATATTTTCAGAAAATTATAAAGCTTGCATTTATTTCTTAGAGCAAATCGCCCTTTCAGCTAGGACGCCCCTTTGGGGTTTGCATTGGAATCTGTGTTTTAATTATTGGATGCAGATTGGATTAGATCTTGGGTGCTAGCTTGGGGGCCATCTTTAAGAAGAGACTTTGCAACAGAAAGCAGGAAGTTTGAGCCAATTTTGTGTGAGTTATGAACATCTGAAGAAATTAATAGGTGGCTGGTTTTCCTTCTTTCTGAGGGCAAATTTCTCTTAATTTTGTAAGCTGACAGTAGTACTGGCAGCCCTTCTCTATTTGTTCAATTTTCCTTTAAAATATTGTAATAGTTTACAGCTCTGCCTTATGGTAGCTACTTTCCCTATTGGGTTAGCAAGCACATTCTAGGTGTAGAGCATCCGCCCTATGGTAGCTACTTTCCCTTCTGGGTTAGCAAGCACATGCTGGGTGTGGAGTAGTTTCCTTTTCAGTATTTCCATTAAAGCATTGTTATTAAGCTCACTCCGTCATATGGTAGCCCCTTATGGGTAGCACATACTTGACGTAGAGTTCCTTATTTGTAATTACTCCGTCTTATGGTCGCCCCTACTCTGCCTTGGACTGGGTAGCACATACTGGACGTTGAGTTCCATTTCTTGCATTCTAGTGGCAAAGTTATTTCAGTTAATTTGAGATTAACTTTTAATCTTGACGGAACTTGTTTGTGATGTTGTAATCCAAAATCTAAAAAAGTTGAAAAAATTTGGCTCGGAATATTTCACACAAGAGCTGCAGCAAGTTGATCAACAATGATTTGTCGTTTGATAGCTTTTTGGGTAATAATTCAGAGATCAAATTCCATGAGAAGGACCATCCACTTGCCAATTTTATCTTTAGGAAGAAAGGGTTTGGAGAAGAAGTGACAAAGGGGATCAGAATGAACGATAACATAAGTGGTTTGATAAAGCATATAATGGCAAATTTTTTTAGCGCCAAAATATATGTCGAGGCAATCACGTTCAACTTTTGTATAACGTTTTTCATAATCAATGAGGCCTCGGCTAATATAGTAGATGGCATATTCCTTTACAGTATCATCTTGTTGGGCAAGCATTGCTCCAACTGAGATTGGTGTGGAAGAGTTATAAAAGATCAACAGTCGATCGTTTGAAGGTGGATGAAGAGTAGGTGGGTGAAGCAATGATTCTTTCATATTATCAACTGCTTTTTGATAGGGATCCATCCATTCTAAGGCATTACCTTTCTTAAGAAGAGAATTGACAGAATAGATACGGTAAGCCATTTCGGGAACAAATCGTCTAATTGCCCCGAGTTTTTAGAGGTAAGTGCGAATGTTTGGAATGGATTGAGGGATGGGCATGTTGACCATGGTGTTGATCTTGGCAGGATTGACATCAATGCCACAAAGAGAGACTAAGAATCCTAGCACTTTGCCAGATGTGACACCAAAAACACATTTGTAGGGATTTAGTCTAACTTTATATTTAAGGGGGCGGTCTAAGATGATGGCAAGATCAGAGAGATGAGTCTTGCGGCATTTGGATTCAACAATGAGGTCATCCACATAGGTCTACAATTTTGTGAATAAGATCATGAAAGATGTGAGTCATTGCCTGTTGATAGGTAGCTCTAGCATTTTTGAGGCCAAAGGGCATTTTAACGTAGCAATAGGTGCCCAATTCCGTGGTGTGAAAGTTTCTTATGTTTGTTTTAGGGGGCAATGTAAATTTGGTTATAACTCGAGAAACTATCCATAAGAGACAACATTGCATAACCAACTGTGGAATCGACAATGACATTTATTGAAGGTAGAGGGAAATTGTCCTTGGGACCAGCAAGATTAAGATTACGAAAATCAATGCAGATGCGAATGACCATGGTGACCTTCTTCCGAATAGGGACTATGTTAAAGACCCATTCAAAATAGTCCACGGGTTTGATAAACTTAGCATCAAGAAGTTTGATAATTTTTTTATGGCATAAAGTTGAAATTTCTGGGGGAAATTTCCGTTGCTTTTGTCGCACGGGTTTGGCATTGGGGTAAGTGATAATATTGTGCACCACGATGCTAGGGTCAATATCCGGCATGTCCTTGTAGGACCAAGCAAAGATCTCATGATATTTATCTAAGAACAAGCTAAAGTTATCATGTTCAATTGGTGTGAGTTCGCGAGAGATTGTAATTGGTCGAGGGCATGATGGAGTACCATATTCGATTTGAGTAGTTTCTTCGATAAGCATAACATTGACATCTTGAAAATGATATGGTGCATTAGGTAAAGAGGAAATTGGATTTGCTTAAGGGTCGATGCTAGCGATGAAGTTATTGAAACAAGGGGCTTTGTTTTTGAAATTCTCGAGTTTGTGATGTTGCCGAGGAAGTTGAAGTTCTTGGGCATGAAGCAATTCAAGAATAGCTTCATCGCTAGGCAAAGTGGGAAGAGGACCATAATACTCGACATCTACTCGAGATTGAGAATTTTATTACCATGGCGATCGTATTCAGAATGTATTTGACGTACATCCATGGCCTTGGCATCTAGTGTAATCTCTGGAGTAGGGGGAGAAGGTTGATTGGATGAGATTGGTGTATCTTTAATTTCATTGACAGGGGAAGAATTGGATGCAATGATTGGATTTGTAGGTGGTATAGAAGCAGAAATTTCTGGATGTTCGGAAGGTAGGATTTGTTCTACCACCCAAGGAGTATCAATAAGTGGAGAATTAATGGGAGGTACATGACCTTCGAGAGTTAAATCAAAATTTGTGGAAATGGGATGAACATCACAGTTGAAAGCATGTGTCTGGGCTAAAGTTTTTTGATAATTTTGAACATCCAAGTCTCGGGATTGAGCTTGGGCCATGATGTAGTTATCATCATAGGTTGGAGAGATGGTACATGCTTGAGATTCAGGATGAGTTTCAGAAGGGGAGATGCTTAGATCATTGAATTGGTGTGAAGACATGATTAAAGGATCTTGGAATAATTTGGCCACTCCATAATCATTGCATGTGAAGGCATCTTCTAGGGAGTAATGCCCTGAGCATTGCATGGAGGGAGGAAATTAGTGATCTCATCAATGAGAGGAATAGTGTGATCATGAGGTAATAGAGGAAGCCACTTCGAGATGTAAGGAGGTAGCTTAGTAGTGTTGCAAGTCATTAGGTTCATCATCATTTGAATTAGCAAGAGTGACTTGTAAGTTTGGATTAATGTTGATGAATTCAGGTAAGGGAACACTGTTGATTGTTGGAATGATAGGAATGCGATATTGAGATTTAGGATTAGGAAGTTGAATTCTTCAAGGGTTGGGATCGACCTCATGTTATACCTTTTGCCGTTATGCAGGAACTTGATGCATTGGCTGCTAGAAGAGGCGATGGCCTTGATTCTATGAGTCCAAGGTCGGCCTAAGAGTATGTTGTAAGATAGGGGCAAATCAAGGACCATAAGCTTAATTTGAACAATCTTAGGTCCGATTGTAAGGGGAAGCCAAATACAACCAAGTGGCTTTTGATTAGTTTTATCAAATCCACGACAAGTTAGGCGGGTTTGCTTGAGATGATCTTTATTATAGCCAAGCTGTTGGATGAGCCACAAAGATGTCACATTAATATCGGGCCCTTCGTCAACTAAAAATTTACGAACAAGCGTAGTATTAATGGCTATTTTAACAAATAGGGGTGGATCATCAGCGCGAAAAATGATTTCATCATAAATCATGTCTTCTTCAAGGAATTCAATGGAAGGTTTTGAAGAAGGACAAATGGATTCAATGGTATGCACGTTGGTAGGTTGGTGCTCAAGAGAGGGTGGTTCATCTATAGAAGATGGATCTTCAATTTCTTGTAATTGTTGTATGAGGAACTTGCGATGATAAGGGGAGGTGCGAACTAACTCCATAGCAAGGCACGGAGTTGAGTTCTTCGAGAAAGTTCCAATGGGATGTAGAAGAAGAACCAGTGTCAGGTTTAGAAGGTAAGGTATATTTTAAAGGAATGGAAGTGGTTGGGGGTTCAGAAGAAGGAGATGGTTCCTCGTTAGCTTCCGAAGCTAAATGAGTGGTGTAGTATCTTTGAGAAGTTGCTCTTCCAAAGATGGTTTCTTAGGTTTGGTGATAGGATCTTTGTGAACTGGTTTGCGACGATAGTTAACTTTAGCTACATTAACATATTGAGAATTGTTGTAATATTGGTCATAGTCAGCATCAATAACACAAACATCCTTGGTAGTTTGTTGAGTGTTAGATGTGGGGAAAGATTTTTGGTTATTAAAAGAAGAAGCTTTGGGAGCTTGTCGTTTTTGAGAAGCGGTGTTGTATTCTTGGCGATGGAGTTGGATCATGGCTTTGTGATTGAAGGAATCACCAAGCATGTAGGAGACAACAAATTTGGTAAGCCCTCTACAAGTTTCATGGGAATGACCAATGTCAGCATGGAACTAACAAATTTGATTAGGGTCATACCATTTAAAAGGATTATTGGGATAAGTAAAGGGTTTAGAAGGCACTAAGAATTGTTTCATTTGTTGCACAGTTAGTGGTATGCGAGAAGACGCAGGATTGTCAGCCTTGACAACCCCTGGTTTGGTTTGAGGAGTATTGCCGGTGATGGCATTGGTAAAAGTTTGAAAAGATCCCTTAAGGAATTTGGTATTAGGTTCAAATTGCTTCATGAGGAAGTCTTGACGTTTGGCTTGGTCAAGAGCTTCGTTAAGTGTTTGAGGGGCAATAGTTTGAACCTCATATTGAAGCGAAGGGGTTAAAGCAGCTATAAAGAGTTTAAATAGATTATCATCAATCATGTTATGGTCGACCTTGTGGGCCAAATATTTTCATCTTTTGATAAAATCATGAGCTGATTCAATGGGAGATTGCTTAGCATTGATGAAATGGCTAAGGCAATTTTCGGGAAGGTCATCGTGTTGAAATTCTTTAACTAGAGGATTGACTAAATCCTATAGTTGCCAGATGGAATGTTGGGTAAGTTGGTTGTACCATTCTAATACATCGTCAGTAAAGGTTTTAACTAGAAGTTTAGTGGTGGCAAAAGTATTACTTTAATTCCACTCTTTATAGAGATTGCCAAAGGCTTTAAGAAAAGATGTAGGGTCTTTAGTCCCATCATACTTGATAGTTGGAGAGATATTACCAATATCAATGGAAACGATGAAAGAAGCTAAAGGCTCGTTTTGGATGTTTTGAAGCATTTTGTTATTCATGATAGGTTGATGAATAACATTTCCTGAGGCATCTCTAAGAGGTGGAGGAATAAAATTTTGATTAATTTGAGGAATTAGAATCGGAGGTTGTTTAGCCATATTGATTAAATGACGTAATTGGATTATTTGAGAGGTGTTAGATGTTTGCATTATGTTCATTTGTTGTATGACTTGTGCAAGAAGTTGAGTCGTATCAATTGGCGGGTTGGTGTTTGTAGGATTCCCCAAATTAGTATTAGGGGGAGGGTTATTAGAAGGTGGATTATCAGTGGGATTGTTGGATAGACTTGTGTCAATCGCTCCCACATTGTGGTGAAATGCTTGAAGATGAGAATTGTCGTGATAGGTATAAAAAGGATCAGATCCACCTACTTCATCTTGAGGTGTGATTTGAACTATGTTACAATCCATAGATGGAGGGGAAGAGGTGCTCCAAGAGTGAGGGTTCTCTTGGGAGGTAAAGAAAGCGAGAAAATAATATCCCATGTGGTGTCTAAATGGATTCAAGTTGTCCAAGAAGATTCTAATAGGGGATTTCATGGTGCTTTGAGGAAATGAACACAATTTTAAGAAAGAAGAAAGAGAAATCAAGGACAAAGAACTAAGTCGGTTAGACATAGAAGGAAGTCAGTGAGACAAAGAACCAAATCGGCCAGATAGAAGAGTAAGGTTAGCAATCAGATACAAGGTCGACTGGGTTGACAGAGTACTGCTGGAGAAGGGCCGAGAAGAGTATAGAGTCGACTGTGTACTGCTGGACAAGGGTTGAGAAGAGTACAAAGTCGAATGAGTTGACTGTGTAATGTTGGACAGAGGGCAGAATAGATAGATAAGAGACTCAGTCGTGTTGGTCGACTGTGTACTGTTGGCAGGAAGGAGTAAGAGATTGTATCGACTAGAACGACAGTGTTTTGAAACAGGGTAAACTTTTTGCAATATAAGTAAAGCAAGAAATGAAAGCAAACACACAAACAATTGGATCAATGTGAGTGATCCAATTGGGACACACAACACAAAAATTTGCACCAATGTTGGGTAATGCAAGTTTTTGCAATACAACACTCAATGATCAGAGAGCAAGCAATCAACTAAAAAGTAATGGCTAACTAAGCGGTCATCCTAAATGTTATTAGATTATTAAAAAGTATTGATTTAAGTGTGATAGGAGAGTTGGCTGAAAATAGAGAACTAGAGAGCAATCTATAGATGGTTTTAGAACGTTTGGGTTGAAGGGGATCTGTGTTGACAATGGTACTGGCTTGGTATTGGGGCCTACCCCATCACTTCACAATCTCGCAACGATAAGGGTGTCGGCTGTTTTGCCAATATATACCATTAACTACATATTTATACTTGGCCAAAAAATCAAGTCAGTTTCCTCCTTGGTGATGAAAACCAAGTAGGTAGGCCTTAAGAAGACAAGTGTTAAAATGCATTTTGAATATTGTGTGATTTGGTAGTGTGTGCAAAAGAGAAAAATAGTGTAACTAAATGGTAAATTGAAAAACCATCTATTTAGACTATGTGAGTTACTCTAAGCATGCAAATAACTAAAAAGGAGGTGTGAATTAATTACTAGCAAATAGTTGTTAATTCTTTGATGAAAAATAATATAGAGTTAGTTCAAGTGACATTGTATGCAAATAATATAGAATAGAGTTGACTAGGTCGCTACTGTTCTGTAAAAGCAAGTTTTTAAAAAACAGAGTCGAACGAGTCGACTGTGTCTCTTAGATAGAAGACAGTTTACAGAACTAAGTCGACCAAGTCGACTTAGTTGGCTGCAGGGTTGCAGTTTTAAAAGCTGCTAACTTGTACAAAACAAAACTGAAGAAAGTACTGAAATGACAAAGAGAGAAAAGAGAGGAACCTTGGTGGGCTTGAAGATGGTTAAGATTTGCAAATTTTATGTTGAAGTGCCTTAAATGCTGCTTTCAAATTCTGCAAACTAAGTCGACTGGTTCAATCCAGTTCTGCAAACCATGTGTCTTGAAGAAGAATAAGATGACTAAGTCAACCTAGTTTGTTGATTTGTATGCTGCTAGAGAAAATAATATGACAAAGTTGACCTGTTCGACCTTGTATGCTTATCTGGAACTGAAAAGAGTATTGTGTTGACCTGTTCGATCCAGTAACCAGTATATGATGAAGACCTACACAGACAAAACAAAGTCGTTTTGATGCGACTGTGTGTTAAACCTGTGCCTAGAAAGTTAGAACTATACCGATTGGTTCGATATAATACTGTAAATATAGAAATATATAATAAGATGATAAAAATGAAAACGTGAAAGAAAACCTTCAAGGGTTAGATTCACGTCGGGTTCACCATAGTATGGAATGGGAAAAACAACAAATCTATAAATCAATCCTAGCTCGGAGAAGATAAATCTCTCTTACACTTCCGTGGGGATACATTAGATATTCGGGGTCATGACCAAGATGGATCCGCTAGACCTAGCCAAGGGATCTCTTGCCACAATAATATCACTGAGGGTTTCAAAACCTCCGGTCAAGCAAAACTACGCAATAACCCTAACTAAATCCTATGTTTTCATATTCATTAAACTAATAACAAGTCTAATTTAGTGCTCACCAAAGCTTGTGGCACAAAATAGTTTAGTAAACATAAAAGTAAACATGCATAAGAGCATCTTAATTAAGCTATGTATAAATAAGACCCTAATGCATGGAGAGATAGTAATATATTCAAAAGCCATTACTTATGCTACTTCTATCTACTAAAGAGAGAAGCAATAGTTATCTTGAAGACAAGCCCATCGAAACTCAATCTTTCCCTTGGCCAAAGGTGCTTCGCAAGAGGTTGTTGTGGTTTGTAAGGATCACTAAGAAAGACCAAAGCATCCAAGACTTATCTACAAGACAAGATTCTTCTCCAAGTAGAAACCCTAAGCTAAGGCTCCTCAAGCAGAATGGCGGAAGAGTAGATTGTAAAGAAGCACAAATGAGTAATTAACTCTTGCTGTCTCTCTAAGAATGGCGAAATGGATGTGTTTATATAGGCGGATCTAACCTTAATCTTTTTCGAAAGTTAAGGTTGACAAGGTCGACCCAATTGACCTAGTATCGTTATTGATAAAAACAAATTAGGTTATGGACTAGGTTGGGTAGGGGCTGACTTAGACCCTAATAAGTTTTATCAATTAGAATACAAAGTTGATGGGGCCGACAGTGTAACGTAAATCGTCAAAAAGGGTTTTAGGCTAGGGAAGGGCTAATAAAAGTGGTAAATGACTAGAGGGGGGTGCAAAATAGGAGGCCAAGTTTAGGGAAATGTTTTTAGGAGACAAATGTGTAGATAACAAGTGGTGATAAGGGACAACAATCTTGCGAAGCACCAATGACCTGCCCACCCCTTTCTTGTTGCACCCCTTAAGGCGTGCACTCAAAGAGATTGAGACTCGACGAGTTCCTGCAAGATAAAAAGCATCAACGATTGATAAAGTTTGAAAATATAATGTGTATACACAAGTTACGTTTCAACTTAGGCAAGTGTAACTTTGGTATTACACAAGTTCAATACCCAAGCTACATCATTGACTGTGAAGGCATCCATGTAGATCTGGAGAAAATTAGAATCATCGAGGATTGACTTGTTTCCTGCAATGACACAATTGCAAAGTTTCTTTGGATTCGTAAACTTCTATCATGGGTTTGTACTGGGATTCTCTCAATCCTTGTGGCTGATGAACTAGATAATACAAGCACTGGGATTTTGCCACATTTCATGGCCGATGAACAAGATAATGAGAGAGATATTAAGGCAAGGGAATGTTTTGCATGTCCTAACATAAACTAGATCTTTGAAATCAAGTCAGTCTCCACTTGGCATGGACATTCTATTGCTTTCCACTTTGAGATATTTAATGATATAGTAAAAATTTATTTCGCATACGAGAAACAATTGTATGTTATCATTCAAGACATGAAGCAATGTCAACGTTCTCTTAAGTAAAGAAATCATGATTCCTTTTGATCATAAATCTCTTTAGTTCCTACATACACAAAGCAAAATGGAGAATGCAAGACATATGAAGTGGAGTATTTATTGGCTGCAGTTCCATTAGGGGTCAAACACAAGAAGGGAAAAGAAAAAACCAGATTTATACCTGAGCAAACTTCCAATCACAACGCTTTTGATAGTGCTTGATACATGAGGCCATGACAATGTGGATTGGGTATTTCAGTACTCTGTAGATTCATAATCTGCAAACACCTACGATGCTTTTCTTCAAAGTACATCATGTTGAAGATTTCCATCTCCAAGACAAAATTTTCCACAAGCTTGGACATTTGTGCATTACTAAATTTAATGTGCATCTAACATGCCTACAACATCTCTTCACAATTCTATGAGGCATAGCCCATTCCAAACATGTCATGGATTCCAGCCAATGGCACCTCTTAACATAACTTATCATGCATCCACGACTCTTGCATCAACAATGCAAGCCAAGGAATTTGACAATGCAAATCAATTCTTGCAACACATCCAACAAGTGCGTCAATACGTTCAATAGGTCCTGTTTGGCCAACATCATAATTACAAAGAGCGTCACAATGCACATCACATGCCTCATACTTCTTAGTTTGTTGACAAAGGCTGATTGCATATTAAAAAGGGGCAGTTCTAACGACTCCACCACAAGATCAAACTATTGCGATATGGTCCATACACCATACTACTATATGTCATGCCCAGGAATAATGGCATGACAAATAAACAATAATTTGGTGCAAACCAAAATTGTATTCACATTGATCAAATGAAGAAAGATTACAAGTATTTATAGCCACAATATGGCTATTCATTTCACCTTCTATGAAGACTATTCATATTCCTACGCAGACTATTCATCTACCACTTTGAGACAAAAGCTCTACTACAAATTACACCTATGATAAATAATATTTTATACAATAATATTACATTCCCCCTTAATCCGCATGGATTATTGTGAGACAAAGCATGCCTCTGAATTTTTAAATTTTTTTTCTAAACACTTTTTTCAAAATCCTTGCTGGTTGCTCCACAGTAGGACAATGTAGCAATTTTACACTACCATCTTTCACATAATGTCGAATCCAATAAAATTTGGTGTTGATATGCTTGGTTTGGTCATGAAAGATTGGATTCTTTGCCATTTGAATTGCATATGTGTTGTCAACCATGAGTGGTGTTGAAGAAACTTGTTGCTCCCGCAAATCTGAAATAACCTTTTGATCCAAAAAAATTCTTTGGTTGCCATTGAAGCTGCCATGTATACTAATTTGCTGTTTTTTTTTTGGCACGGATTGCTTCTTTGACTTCCAACTGACGATTGTTGTTCCCAAAATCAATCAGAAAACTTGAAGAAATCTTCAAAGTCACTAGCATAGTCAAAATCTAGATATCCAACTAGTTGGAAGTCTCCTACTTTGAAGTATTTGAGTCCAAAATTTTGTGTTCCTTTTAGATATCGAAGGATTCTTTTTGCTGCTACCCAATGGCTTTCTCTGGGTAGTTGCATGAATCTAGAAAGAGCACCAACAACAAAAGATTTATCTGGTCTAGTTGTGGTCACATAGATCAGACTTCCAATGAGTTGTTTGTATTTCGTGGCATCTACCAAATTTGTAGAATATTTGGATATCCATTTCAGATTTTGTTCCATGGGCATATTGAAGGGCTTACAATCTGTCATTCCATTTTTTTTTTAGAATTGCATCAATATTATTCTATCGAGTAATGAAGATATACTTTGATTTTTGAATCACTTCCATACCCAAATAGTAATGAAGATTACATAGATTTGTCATTTCAAAGCCGTTCATCAACTCTGCTTTGATTTTTGTAGTGTATCTCTCATTATTACTTGTGATGAACAGATCATCACAAGCAATATCTTCATACACTATAGAAATACAACTTTTTTGACAAAAAAAGTTGCGTCTTCAAACTCAAAATGTTTGAAATTCATGTTTAGGAGGTGCTCAGTGAGTTTTTTGTACTATGCTCTTAGGGCTTGCTTCAAACCATACAATGATATTTTTAGCTTACAATTTTGTGCTCTTGGCCATCCACTGCAAGACCATTTGACCAAGTCATGTATATTGTTTCTTTGAAATCACCATTCAGAAATGTAGTTTTTACGTCCATTTGATGAGCTTTCCATCCATTTTGTACTTTCAAATCTTACAAAGTTCTAATGGTAGTCCATTTTGTTGTTGGTGCAAAGGTTTCATTGTAGTCTATCCCTTCTTTTTGAGCAAATCCCTTTGTGACAAGCCTTGCTTTGTGTTTGTCAAGTGAGCCATTTGCTTTGTATTTGTTTCGAAAGACCCACTTGTAGCGAATGGGTTTACAATCAATTGGAGGATTAGCCAACTCCCAATTTCCATTTTTGACCAATGCATTATACTCATTCTTCATTGCTTTTCTCTATGCATTAAGCTTTTTTGCTTGTTTCAAGGAAGTAGGTTCAAAGTCAAAAGCAACGTTGAATTCTTTTTTTGGGGGGTCTTCCAAGGAAAACTTTTCTATCTTACCTTGAATTTCATCTAGGAATTTGTTTGAGTGCTGTGCAGTTGTATGTGCACTTCGAGTGCCTGTTCTTCCAATCTCATCAGGGCTTACATGTAATAACCACCCCTATTTTTCCAATGAAAGAAACTTGCGAACTACTATGTCATATCAATTAAATTGCTTAATGATCAACATGGCATTTTGTCAAACACTTGACAAACATACAACTATACATGCAAAACCTGAAACTCCTTATTTGCTGTTAAACACTAATTTGCAATATAAATGTGCACATACAATTGCCTTATGGGTTGCAACAAATATTCAAATTTGTATTTAAAAATTACAATGCTTAGATATGAAAATTTGATAAAACCCTGGAAATTAATGCTGTAGTGACCCACAGAGGAAATAGCAGCCTTCCAGACCTCTAATCAGCGAGAATAAACAAGTAAACTTGATGCAAACACTGTTCATGCACTATAGCAGCACTATTCATAGCACTATAGCAATTTTACTATTCATAGGTTATTGTAGCAAAATCACTATTCATGTGCACTGCAGCAAAAACACTATTCACTCACACTGTAGCAAAACACTATTCACGGCTCTTGTAGCAAATCATTATTCTGCCCTTCTTTGTTGTAAATCCAATAAGCCCAATGTGTTTCTTGAATGAAAACACCATCAATCCTCCTGACTGTGTCTTTCAACAATGAAGAGAATGCTAGCAAAGAGGGATTTCGTCCTCCAAGCTTGAAAATTAGATTTCCAAGAAATCCGGCAGCATAACATTAATCTCATCCAAAAACTCCCTATATAGAAGCTCTTCTATTTTTTTTATAGAGTTCTCACAAGAGTCCATTCCTTCGTTTTGTCAATGTGGGATAAAACATAACTCCCTTTATGTAACTTATGTATCCGATGAATTATAAAATAAAGGGGGTTCTTTTATTTACATAATTCCCACAAACTATAGAATATGCACTAATAAAGTTAAATATTTAAATTTAACTTTATAAAATAACTTCATTAATGCCCAATAAATCATATCAATGATAAATAAATCTTCCTGTCGATTTTAAACAATTACCATTGACATGTCAGTGCCCCTAGAAGTCCAGCGATGTCCATTCACGACTTACTATAAATAGTAAGTATGCCCAAAACTGCCTCAAACCCCTCAAAAAGATATGCAACTAAAACTGTCTAGGCCAAATGGCCTCTAAGTCTCTTTAATGTCCTGGTTAGCCTATGGGACCATAGGAAAATAGGCTAACGACAACATCATACTATGAATGTTAGAAGGGGACATTACAGTCCGCCCTTCCCAAAATTGCTTGTCCTCAAGCAATTTCAACTCTGAATGTTGTAATATCTGCTCATTTTCCCAAGTAGCATCCTCCACTGGTAGGTTTCTCCACTTGACTAGGTACTCCTTGATGACTCTCCTTCTGAGTGTTCTCTCCCTGGTATCAATGATGGCTTCAGGAATCAATATCAACTTACCCTCTTCATCTAGAGGGGGCAAATCTGCAGATGGAACAACACTATGACCAAGCGCTTTCTTAAGCCTGGAGACATGGAACACATTATGCACCCTGCTATCTGCTGGTAACTCCGGTTCATATGCCACCTCGCCAATGTGGCGAGCAACTCTAAATGGCCCATAAAATCTTGGTTTCAACTTTTCTGCTCCACTCTTCTTAAGTGTAGACTGCCTATAGGGTTGAAGTCTCAAGTATACCATATCCCCAACCTCAAAACTACGTTCCATCATGTGTTGGTCAGCATATAATTTCTGTTGATTCTGAGCCTGTTGAATATTCTCCTTAAGCGATCTCAAAATATCTTGGCTGTCCTGTAACCAATTCCGTGCACTCGGTACCCTGCTATCTGCAAAAAGATCTGTGAAGCGAGGAGCTTCATACCCATATAACACCATGAACGGAGACATCCTGATCGTCATGTGTTAGTATTATAACAATACTCACCTAAATAAAGCTATTTGATCCAAGCCTTTTGCTGCCCTGATACATAGTTTCGCAAGTACCCCTCAACCCACTTATTAATAATCTCCGTCTGCCCATCTGTTTGTGGGTGACAGTTAGTGCTAGGAGTGAGCTCAGTGCCACTCAATTTGAAAAGTTCCTACCAAAATAAGCTCAAAAACTTACTATCCTTGTCGCTGACTATGTTCTTAGGCATCCCATGAAGCCTAAACACCTCCCAAAAAAACGAGTCTGCCAATTGTGCTGCTGTGTTGGTAGATGTAATAGCAATCTCAACTCTGCACCTTGGGTAGGCCTGTGATAAAATCCATTGAAATGCTTTCCCATTTCCTGTCAGGAATGGGTAAATGCTGTAGTAATCCAGCTGGAGGATTATGCTCATCTTTGTTTTGCTGGCAAACTGGACATTCTCTAACATATCTCTGCACATCATCCTTGAGTCCTCTCCAAGTAAACCTCTCACGAATCTGTCAGTATGTTTTTAAGAACCTGGGGTGTCCAGCCATAGGCGCATCGTGGAATGTCCTTAAGATAGTACCTTTGATGTGCAAAGAAGGTACCAAATAAATCCTATCCTTGTATAGGATAAGGTCGTTAACCACCACATATCTAGTCCTATAGAGATCCCTCTATCAAATCAGCTACCCACTGATCCTTAGCATATTCAGCTATTATTTTCTCCTTCGAGTCTGCTGAAATCTCAACTAGGGAACATACATGTGGTCTCCTAGAAAGTGCATCGGCCACTACATTCTTCTTCCCTTTGACATTGAAAGATCCCTGATAGATCTCTTCTATTGATCTGCTGTAATTTTGTTATTTTAAATTGATTTTTCCTGTTTGTGAATGTTTTCTTTCCGAAATACACGGAAGTTGCAGAAGGGTTTGATTGTTTTTGTGTTTTGATGAATTTTCAGCAAGCAAATAATGAAATACAAGAACATGAACAATTCTGAAATTAAATACCCAATACAACCAAACAAATTCGCTTATAGGTAGAATTCTGGATATTAAATCAAATAGGGAACCAGATACAAATTATCAATAGTTTAGGAGATTACAATCACAAATAGACACAACCTAAAAAGCTGAAGGAGAAGTGTACACCAGAAGAAGGCCGCGGCAAGTTTCCAGCCCTTAATGCACTGCGCATAGAAAAGAAGCTGGCTGCCAGGTATAGCCGTACAACTGCAAGGTCTGCCAGGTACAGCGGTACAACTGCAAGGGCTGCCAGGTACAGCCATACAATTGCAAAATCCTCTCAATCTGAAATAAGCCCTTAAATGCTAGCTGAACTCTGTCACAATCCTTGCGCTTACCAAAAGGAATACTGAACAATCTCCAGATGCTACTGAACAAATCACAACCATTGAATTGGGGGCTACGTCCCAAACAGGCAAGCACTGGGGTTTGGCGTCCAAAATGCTGGAAGCTCTTCTAGAGCCAAAGCGCAAATCCCAAGATAAAATGTCAAGAATGAATTAGAATTTTGTTTTAACCTCCTTATAATCCCTTCACAATTAGCTCGAACCCTAAAAGCAATCCCATGTGGTGTTGAGCTATAAAATGTTATATTTCCCCTTTTTAAGTGGTCAAGTACATAGAAATTGACCCTTTTTTCAAATAAAGAGAGATCCATCCACCAAAAGGATTTGAGTCAAGAGAGAAATATTTAGAACAGTCCAAGACCTTTCCAACGAGCTATTACACCATGGGATACACATCCAGATGAGGCCAAAAACCCCTTATTACTCCAAAATGACTATAAACTTAGCCTTATTTAATTAAAAGACGCTAACTTCGAAAATAGTAAAAATATAACCCAAATAGCAACAAAATGCACCAATGACACCACAAACCAGAAAGTCACCCTGCCACCTGTCTGTGACTGAAGTCGGAAATCAAGGATTCACTGGCAGTCTCATCCCTAAAATCTAGGGATGCTCCTAGAAACTAGGAAACAAACCCAAATCCTCTGAAACTGAACTCAAGGAATAATCTCATGGAGACCCACCCCTGGGTATGATCATACCCTCCTAAAAAGTAGGGGTAACCCCCATAAATTTAGGAACTGCGTCCTAAAAAATAGGAATGTCTCCAAACTGATCAACGACGGTCAGAACACCAAGTCCCCAACACTGTATAGCCATATTGGGTCTCTATCCAACAATGTCAACCTACAAGACCCCATCATAAGCTGACTCACATGTCTCTGCTAGACCGAGCTAAAGAGGGGACATGATAGTCCTCCCCTCTCGGCGATGCTTGCCCACAAGCAACTGTAAAGTTGGATGTTGTAAAATGCTCTCACCCATGTTTCCATCCACATGTGTAGTATTGACATTAGTGGCTGGTCCACTAAATGTGTGTTCAACCTTTCCTCCCAACATTAGGACTCGAGCTTTAAACGAGTTCTCAACTAGAGGCAACTCATGAAACTCAAGATGTAGATTAGGTGCACAAACATAACTTTCTGAATTATACCTCTTCTCTTGTTCATGCACATTTGCATGTTCCCCTTGCTTCCTCATCTAAAGAGGCCCATGTCACTCGGTGATTGATTATCCTCGTGGCTGGCAGAAATAATTTTTCGTATCTGGATCTGATGTTCTCTTCTGCATCTCGACCTCGTAAGTGATCTAGAACCTTCAGAACTCGATTTGCCTCTACGATCATCATTACTGATTGAAACATCAGATGTTGTGAGAGCCACTGGTCTTCTAATTTGAATAAGTCTTCGCTTCTTAATGTCCTCTAAGAGTTCACTGCCTTGTATGGGGTCTTTTTTCTCATAACTTCTGCAATATAAATACTTGCATATCTGCTTCCTGCAAAGAAAAGAATTTTGGTGTCTAAATTTAGAACTTCTGCAGCCCAAAGGTCTTCAGCAATAACTAAGCCCACATCGGAAGACAAAATCTGGTGCCCTTTTGGGTATAGCACTACTTCTCTTGTCATATCCTCCATCAGAATGTCAAGACCAAATAGGATAATATGAAGCTTCCTGTAAATTACCTCTGCAGCGTCTTCAAAAATAAATCCTTCTGTGTGGAAGCAAGGGGGAAAT
Organism: Torreya grandis; assembly: GCA_037957365.1. Lineage (NCBI taxonomy): Eukaryota > Viridiplantae > Streptophyta > Pinopsida > Cupressales > Taxaceae > Torreya > Torreya grandis. The sequence goes on along the minus strand of JARHVA010004361.1, from coordinate 1,312,311 downwards.
AGCACTGGAAACACTTGCTGCTTGCGCCCATCTAAATATTGTTGAACCCATTGTTCAGATCCAATAGTAGAGACTGTCAAGCCAGACTTGAAAAGATTTGTCAAAAAGGTCGGCAGTCCTTTGACATAGCAGCTTCGAGCAAGCAGCTGAAAACGAATAGCTTCTTGACAGGCAATCTCAATCTCATCTCTGGCATCATCTAAAATGGTACAGTCCTGATTCTCAGGTTTCAACATCTCTACAATAACTCGAAACCCCATGCCACAGTGTCGATGTACACTCAATGTACGAACAAACTGTGCTGCATTCTCAAAACATGGAATTGTTTTATGCTTTAAAAGAGGAGTTGCATCAGCAACACATTCCTTAATACTCTCAATCAAATCTTTTTTGTGTGACGACTCATGAAATGGATGTACATCATCCAAACCCACACTAAGCCCTTGTTGAGATAATCACTCTGTCAAACAATGCTGTGCCAAGTTTAAAAAATTCAAAGCTTCGCTCGGTCCTTTTTGTAAAATGAGAGTATGTAGAATTAATTCAATAGAATTGGTCAATTTCTTTGCACTTCGATGAATAGACAAAATTTCACTTCTGTAAATATTAAGTCCATTACCAATACAATAAATATCTGGAGGCAAGCACATTTGGAAAGTTGGCAACCTGTCCAATAAGGCCCTCCATTTGGTGATTTGAAGATTGCTGGCTTAGGCACAGCTGATGATGTCCAAATTGACAGCTGATCCATAGCAATTTGATTAAGAAAGGGCATACTGAGGATAAGGCTAGCTGCAAGTAAAGTATCTTGGGTGAGCATGAGTAATATTTGTCCACCCTGAGAATCAATAAGCTGCTGCTCTAGAGTTAAAAGCTGAGAAAGTTCAGCTCGTGATTGCAGAGTTTGTGGTACAAAAACATGTATACAATCCCCATCAAAATCTGCATCTAGCGGTGGACATATAAGAGGGCTGATACTGAAATTGCAACTTGGTTGAATGCAAACTTTTAAGGCTAAAAAAGAGTGCTTGTGTATACTTGGCGGTCGATTAACAAAGACAATATCCCCATCCGCAAGCTGCCTGTGGACAATTTCACCAATCTCAATGACCTTTTCTGTTTGAATAAATTCTTTTGATCGGCGATTTCCACCCCTATCAATCAATAAGGTATAAAGGCCTTGACTCACAATAGTCTGCATCTTGTCTATTTTATGATTTGTGACACGTTCCTCAACTATGACAACATTTGCTATTTGAAGGGGAACTCCTATTTGATCTATTTCTCTATATGCATCCCCTGATATGATACCACGTGACGAAAATCCAGAAGCTTTTTTCAGAAATGCCTCAATTCTCTCACCCCATAAACCTGAAACTGATTTTGTTTTTCCATTGTTATGATCATGAAATGCTAGAAATTCCTTGTCCCCAATGACATTTGAACCACCTTGGGCCTGCAAACATTCTGAACACAATGACTGTAGCATTTTAGTTTCATGTTTGATAGTATCAAAGGTGGGTTTGCTGCCGCTTGATTCTCTAATTCTTCCCACAGTATTTATCACTTTTTTTAACATCTGAGTTACCCCATCAGTGCCCACTCTTGTTGTTCAGAATGACACCCCAGAGATCCTAGCACAGTTGGGTGGTACTGGAAGGCATTCCCAAATAAGCCCTTCTGGGCTTAATCCAAATCCTTCTGATACAGTCTCAGGTCTCTGTCTCAGAATGCTCAAGGCCTGAAAAGCTGAATTATTTATTTGTTTATTTTCTTGCAGATCATCTGAATTGACAAATTCAACCCCACTGTCTTCAACGTCTTCATCTTCACAGTCACAACAACCCTTAGCAGTAAAGCCACACTTGCAAACATTCTCAAAATCTTTGTCCAAATCATTCTTTGGATCCTTACTTGCTAATTTAGTGAACTTCAAATCTGCTGATTGTTCCTCAACATTATTGTAGGGATCAATGTATTCTGCTTCCTTAATAGAGGTACATGAGAAAATAGTAGCATCGTATCCATTTGGAACAATTTCAATCACCTGCAATTCCTTTCCAACCTCTTCATTAGGTTTGGGCCACTTTGATTTCTCTTTTGGAGGAATGTTGGGTGGTGTAAGCCCAAACATTTTGTAGAGTCTTCCTATTTTGAAACAATCTGCTAACAAAATAATTTCACGAGGAATCCCACAACACACGGAAGTTGCAGAAGGGTTTGATTGTTTTTGTGTTTTGATGAATTTTCAGCAAGCAAATAATGAAATACAAAAACATGAACAATTCTGAAATTAAATACCCAATACAACCAAACAAATTTGCTTATAGGCAAAATTATGGATATTAAATCAAATAGGGAACCAGATCAAATTTTCAATAGTTCGGGAGATTACAATCACAAATAGATCCAACCTGAAAAGCTGAAGGAGAAGTGTACACCAGAAGAAGGCCGCAGCAAGTTTCCAGCCCTTAATGCGCTGCACATAGGAAAGACGCTGGCTGCTAGGTATAGCCGTACAGCTGTAAGGGCTGCCAGGTACAGTCGTACAACTGCAAAATCCTCTCAATCTGAAATAAGCCCTTAAATGCCAGCTGAATTCTGTCACAATCCCTGCGCCTACCAAAAGGAATACTAAACAATCTCCAGATGCTACTGAACAAATCACAATCACTGAATTGGGGGCTACGTCCCAAATAGGCAAGCACTGGGGTTTGGTGTCCCAAATGTTGGAAGCTCTTCCAGAGCCTAAGCACAAATCCCAAGATAAAATGTCAAGAATGAATTATAATTTTGTTTTAACTTCCTTATAACCCCTTCACAATTAGCTCGAACCCTAAAAGCAATCCCATGTGGCGTTGAGTTATAAAATGTTATATTTCCCCTTTTTAAGTGGTCAAGTACATAGAAATTGACCCTTTTTTCAAATAAAGAGAGATCCGTCCACCGAAAGGATCTGAGTCAAGAGAGAAATATTTAGAAAAGTCCAAGACCTTTCCAACGAGCTATTACACCATGGGATACGCATCCAGATGAGGCCAAAAACCCCTTATTACTCCAAAATGGCTATAAACTTAGCCTTATTTAATTAAAAGACGCTAACTTCGAAAATATTAAAAATATAACCCAAATAGCGACAAAATGCACCAATGACACCACAAACCAGAAAGTCACCCTGCCACCTGTCTGTGACTGAAGTCGGAAATCAAGGATTCACTGGCAGTCTCATCCCTAAAATCTAGGGATGCTCCTATAAACTAGGAAACAAACCCAAATCCTCTGAAATTGAACTCAAGGAATAATCTCATGGAGACCCACCCCTGGGTATGATCACACCCTCCTAAAAAGTAGGGGTAACCCCCATAAATTTAGGAACTACCTCCTAAAAAATAGGAACGTCTCCAAACTGATCAGCGACGGCCAGAACACCAAGTCCCCAACACTGTATAGCCATATTGGGTCTCTATCCAACAATGTCAACCTACAAGACCCCATAATAAGCTGACTCACATGTCTCTGCTAGACCGAGCTAAAGAGGGGACATGACAGACATACTCAATGTCAAAATCATATACCTGTAGTTTGGTGATCCACTTCTGTTCCCTATCATTAAGATCTCTCTGGCTCATGAAATATTTTATACTGTCATGATCTGTTTTAATCAAAAATTTACCTGCAACTAGATAAGACCTAAATTTGGCCAATGTATGCATTATGGCCAACATTTTCCGATTATATATAGAGTAGCTCTTCTCCACTCCCTTTAGCTCTTTGCTCTCAAAAGCAATAGGATGTCTTTCCTGCACTAAGACTGCACCCACCCCAACCCCAGATGCATCACACTGAAGCTCGAATGGTTTGGAAAAGTTAGAAAGTGCTAATACTGGACAAGACGTCATCAACTGTTTGAAGTGCTCGAAGCACTTTTGAGCTGACTCTGTCCATACAAAGGTTCCCTTCTTGGTCAAATCCGTAAGTGGAGCTGCTATCTGTGAGAACCCCTTCACAAACCTCCTGTAGAAACCACATAGACCAAAGAACCCCTTGAGTTGGGTAAGATTAGGAGTAGGCCACTCAACTATAGCTCTGATTTTTTCTGGGTCCACCCTCACTCCATCTGCACTAATGATGTGCCCAAGGTACAATAATTTTGTCATGTTGAATTCATATTTAGATTCTTTGGCATGAAGGGACTCATTCTCAAGTATGCTCAATACTTCCTCCAAGTGTTGCAAGTGCTCCTCCCATGCCCTACTATATATCAGGGTATCATCAAAAAATATAAGCACAAATTTCCTTAACTGACTCCTGAACACTTGGTTCATACAACTTTGAAAAGTAGCTGGAGCATTGGTTAACCCGAATGGCATGACCAAAAACTCAAAGTGGCCATAATGGCACCTAAAGGCTGTCTTCTCTACATCCTCTGCTCTCATTCTAATCTGATGGTACCCAGAGCGCAAGTCTATCTTCGAGAAGCAGCATGCACCATGTAACTCATCTATTAGCTCATCGATTCTTGGAATGGGGTACCTGTTCTTGATTGTCTTTTTGTTGAGAGCCCTGTAATCTATGCACATACGCATTGTCCCATCTTTTTTCTTTACTAGGACCACTCCTGAGGCAAATGGACTTTTGCTAGGCCTAATGTGTCCCATCTCTAACAACTCCTTTATTGCCTTCTCGATCTCATCCTTATGCACCTTAGGATGATGATAGGGGGTGGTAATCACAGGCTTTGCCCCCCCTCCAGTTCAATCACATGCTCTATTCCTCTCTCTGGTGGAACACTTGGTGGAATGCTTCCAAACACCTTTGTATGTTTGGATATGACCTCATGAATGTCTGGATGGTACTCCTTAACTTGTTGCTCTGTAGCTATAGGCATGATCATACATTCTGCTGCCCACTCTTTTTGGTCATGTCTAAACAAACGTTCCATCCTCCTAAGTGAGACTACTCTAAGTCCCCCATCTGATAACCCTTTGAGAACCACTTTCCGACCCTGGTGCTCAAATCTCATTTCCAATTTCTCCAAATTGAAGGTGAACTCCACTAGAGATCTCATCCATGTCATGCCTAGGATGACATCATAATCTCCCATGTCAACAACATAGAACTTGCCTACCATGTCAGTCTCCAATCCACATATGGAGATCAGGAATCATCCGAGTACTAAGAAGCTTGTCTCCACTAGCTACCATCACTCTGAATCCCTCATGTTCCTCAGTCTGAAGTCCTTGCTTCTTCACAAAGCTTGCATCAATGAAATTGTGGGTGGCCCCTGTGTCTATCAATGAAACAACTCGCTGCCCCTGAATCACACCTCTTACCTTGAAGGTTATTGACGATTCAGTGCTGGTAAGTCGGGCAATGGTCTTTACTTCTCTAACCTCCTTTGCCATAGTCTCTTCTTCATCACTGCTTTCTGAATCTGACTGTTGCTCTGACTCTTCTGAAGCTGATTCTTCAGCAGAAAAATACTCTAATTGTTTTGCCTTCACCTTAACTGTACACTTATGCGAAGGGTCCCATAGCTCTCTGCAATGAAAACAAAGTTTTTTCCTTTTGAGCTCATTCAACTGATCACTGTCAAGTCTTCCAGAATCTGCTCGTGGTGGATGTGATTCATTTTGTCTCTTATCCTTTTCTTTTTTCTGTGGGAAACTCTTAGACAGAAATCGGCTTTTTGAACTAGAAGCCTCCATGTCCCTAGCCTTCTTAATAGCCTCCTGTAGTGTAGGTGGGTTGAGGGCCTTAATCCACCCTCTCAATGGATCAGCCAATCCATCCATGAAAAGCACCATAAGTCTCCTTGGTGATATATCTGTGACTAATACTAAAAGTCTCTGGAACTTAGAGATATAGTTCTCCAATGGTCCCCATTGTTTCAATTGTGCCAACTCCTTAAAATGCAGTTCTGGTTCCTTCCTATCAAACCACTCTATCAATCATTCTGTAAACTCAATATAAGAAGTGATTTGATCATGTCCCATAGTCACCATGCCATGGTGCCACCACTCATGTGCAAGTCCATCAAGGTGTATAGCGGCATATTTAATGGCTTCTTCTTCGGGCATAGGATTACGCTGAAGATAGGTATCCACCTTTTGCACCCAAGCTTGTGTCGTAGTCTTCCCAGAAGCATCAAAATAAAGTAGAGACAATTTCCCTACTTTCTTCCGTAACTCAAAGTTTTGGTTCCTGTTTCCTGCACGAGGCATGTGTCTCATCCTTACATCAATATAGTCTCGTAAAGATATAGCTGCCTGAAAGTCAGGTCCTCCACTCGCCCAATCTCTTCTGAATTGATCCTGAAAATATGTGATCTGAGGTTCATTGGCAAGCTGTGCTAGTGCCCTAGGTGGGAAGGTAGGTAGAAGTGGTCTAGAGCTCACCGTTCTAGTGGGTTGAGCTACATGGCCCAAGTTGTCGCCTACATTTCTCCCTCCATTACCTCCATTTCCATTTTGTCCACCATTATTACCTCCTTTCTGATTAATGCCACCATTATTTCCACCTCCTAAGTTGTTCATGTCAATACCCAACTGGCGTGCCATCAACTATGTCAATAGGTCTAATCGTTGATTCTGTTGTGCTCTTTGCTCTGCTAATTGTTGTCCCTGAACTAGTGTGTCCAATAACTGTAGAAATCTCTCCTCACCTGGGTCTCTTCTCTCACCCATACTGTCAATGTTTTGTTCACCTGTAGTTCTATGTTTTTCTATAACCCCTTGTTCCTCTGGACCTGTATTTATTACTGCTCTGTTCCTTGTGTTGTAATGGTGAGTGAAAAGTTGCTGATCAAAACCAGACATGTCCCTGTTTATACATTCTTTAACCCTTCAGGATGGTAGGATTTTCTGCTCTAATACCACTGTAATAACCACCCCTATTTTTCCAATGAAAGAAACTTGCGAACTACTATGTCATATCAATTAAATTGCTTAATGATCAACATGGTATTTTGTCAAACACTTGACAAACATACAACTATACATGCAAAACCTGAAACTCCTTATTTGCTGTTAAACACTAATTTGCAATATAAATGTGCACATACAATTGCCTTATGGGCTGCAACAAATATTCAAATTTGTATTAAAAAATTACAATGCGTAGATATGAAAATTTGATAGAAGAAGCCTGGAAATTAGTGCTGTAGTGACCCACAGAGGAAATGACAGCCTTCCAGACCTTTAATCAGCGAGAATAAACAAGTAAACTTGATGCAAACACTGTTCACGCACTATAGCAGCACTATTCACACAATTGTAGCAATTTTACTATTCACGGGTTACTGTAGCAAAATCACTATTCATGCGCATTGCATCAAAAACACTATTCATGCACACTGTAGCAAAACACTATTCACAGCTTCTGTAGCAAATCATTAGTCTGCCCTTCTTTGTTGTAAATCCAATAAGCCCAATGTGTTTTCTGAATGAAAACACCATCAATCCTCTTGACTATGTCTTTCAACAATGAAGAGAATGCTAGCAAAGAGGGATTTCATCTTCCAAGCTCGAAAATTAGATTTTCAGGAAATCCAACAGCATAACATTAATCTCATCCAAAAACTCCCTAAATGGAAGCTCTTTTATTTCTTTTATAGAGTTCTCACAAGAGTCCATTCCTTCGTTTTGTCAATGTGGGATAAAACATAACTCCCTTTATGTAACTTATGTATCCGATGAATTATAAAATAAAAGGGATTCTTTTATTTAAATAATTCCCACAAACTATAGAATATGCATTAATAAAGTTAAATATTTAAATTTAACTTTATAAAATAACTTCATTAATGCCCAATAAATCATATCAATGATAATAAATCTTCCTGTCGATTTTAAACAATTACCATTGACATGTCATTGCCCCTAGAAGTCCAGCCATGTCCATTCACGACTTACTATAAATAGTAAGTATGCCCAAAACTGCCTCAAACCCCTCAAAAAGATATGCAACTGAAACTGTCTACGCCAAATGGCCTCTAAGTCCCTTTAATGTCCTGGTTAGCCTATGGGACCATAGAGAAATAGGCTAACGACAACATCATACTATGAATGTTAGAAATGGGACATTACATTACATCTTTCAATTTTTGTTAGGCCCATTTTGGTATCTTTTTCTGAGTAGTTTGGGGAATCACTAATGCCTCATTTTCTTGATTTGAAGCTCCTCCATTTTTTGATATCAGACCACCTTTTGATGAAGTTTCACTTTTTTCCACAGGGGGAGAGTCATTTTCAATTATGCTTGTTGTTTCCTTTGCAGTTTCACAAAAGACATCTCTTGTGAAAAGAAATTTCTTGTTCTCATCAAATAGTTTGTACATCTTTGAGGATTGTGAGTATCCCAAAAGGGTGCATTTACGACTCTTGTCGTCTAGTTTATTCCTTTTCTTCTTGGGAATCAATGCTTAGCACGTGGATCTAAAAACTAGATGTTGCACTGAAGGGAGATGACAACACCAAAATTCATATGGAGTCTTTATTTGAAGGGTTGCTGATGGTGACCTGTTGTAGAGATAACTGTTGTTTGAGTTGCTTCTGCCCAAAAATGCATATTTATGCTTTTGAAATATAACCTTTGCTCGAACCATGTTCATCATATTTCTGTTCATCCGCTCAACTAATCCATTTTGTCGAGGAGTATAAGGGATCATGAGATTATGTTTGCTCCCATTTTGCTTGAGATAGGCTTCAAATACGTTTGACGTAAATTCACCACCATTGTCAGTCCTGGGTGTTCGAATGTAGGATTGAGCTTCATTTTCAATCATTGTTTGAAACTTTTGAATTTTTTTGAAGGCAATTGATTTTTTCTTTATAAGGTAGATCCGAGTCATTCTATTATAGTGATAAATAAACAACATGAAGTACTTGTGACCACCTGCAGAAAAAATTGGTAGAAAACACAAATTATAGTGAACCAACTGAAATTTTCTATTGGATTTCCATTTTGACTTTTGGAATGGTTCCCTTTCATGTTTAGTCAAATTGCAAGCTCCACACTTTTCAAAATTTTTGGGTAGTGTTGGCAAGCCCACAACACCATTCTTTTGCATTGTGTCAATGATGTCATAGTGAGTATTCCCAAATCTAGTATGCCAGAGAAGACTTGTTGGCATTCCTTCCTTAGCGAGACAAGCAAAATTTCTTGGAACTGAGTGTTTACCCTTGAGTTTTATCAACTTTCCTTCTTTAAATCTAGTCAATACAATTGTATTATCACATTTCCTTGTGATCTTCACTTCATCATCCAACAGATTGGATTGGCCTTGTTGTCGAATTAGTACTAGAGATAACAAATTTATTTTCAATTGAGGATGATATAGGACATTGCAGAGAATGAATTCTGTAAAGCTCTGGTGACTTGAGTCGAATTGAACCTTTGCCTTGAGGTTGTAGGCTTGTTATGTCTGCTAAATATATTGGACCACAACTTTCTTTATGGAACTCCTCAAATAAGTCCCTTCGGAAAGTCATATGTTGAGTGGCACCAGTGTCTAGAACCCAAGCATTATGTGAGGTTGAACTCACTGAGGCATGATTTGCTTCATCTGAGACGAAAAACACACATTCACTTGAGAATTGGGCTAAATCTGGTTTTGAGCTTTTCTTCTTTTCATTTTCTGCTTTTTGCTTTCTAGTCTTCAATCTTATCTCATTATATTTTGCATTCATGGGTTTCATGACTCCTTTTTATTTCACAATGTTTGCAAAGCAATTGTTTTTGTCATTTTGCTTCGCATGATGTTGACCATTGTTTTTGCTAGCTTTCTGACCTTGCCCTTTATTTTTCCTTTTGCCTTTCTTATTTCCACTATTCTTGGAATAATTCCCCATTTCATTAGCATAGCAAATACTTTCTCTTGGGAATTAGTCTTTCTTCCAAAGGCTTTTTCTCTCTTGGCCATCTTCTCAACTAGTTGATCAAAAGTGTGAGTCCTCAACAGGTTGCTTGCTTGCAAAGACTCCAAGTTGGTCGAGTATGTAAGGAGAAGATTTTTTATGAAGGCGGTAATGTATACATCAATATTTATACCAACAACATCAACATCATGTTTGATAGCTCAAATTTCTGAATCCAAACTCATGACATCATCGTTTTTCAATTCAAGATTGAACAGTTTCAACTGCAATTATATGAACTCCAATTCTAAGTCAGAATGTCCTTTAGTTTGTGTAGTGCTTCTTAAGGAGCATTGCAACGCTGTATGTGATGAAAAACTTTGTTATCAACTGAGATCTTCCTCAAGGCCAATGCTTTTGAATTCTCGTGCTTTTGAGATTGTATTTCCTTTTTTTCCTTTGGTTCAACATGTTGTGCATCTTTGTCACAAATGTCGAATCATAAGTCACTGAAGATGAAAGTGTTCTCCACTTAGTTTAATCATTTTAACTAGGTGTCCTTTGTTAATGTTGTGCCAACAATTGTTTTGATTGAGTGCATTTTTTTCTAGTTAAGGAGATGGATTGGTTTCTTATCACTCCAAAAGGTTATACCAAGCCTTTCAATATACTCATTCTTACTATATACTTGGCGGTATGTAGAAGAAACTTGTCCTTTTTATATAGCCAACGATACGTGAAAGAGACGTTAAAGCACATGAAAGCAAAATAATACGTGGTACAAAGGTAGTATGTGAAAATGATTAACTCTATCTATGAAACCCACTTAGCAAGAAGGCATGTGGTTGTAACAACCCTATATACTTGGAGTATTCTTGCTTTCGGGATTTAAGTCTAGCGATAGCTGCGAATGGGTAATGGAGGGAATGTGAAAATATATTTTTTCTTTATTTCTCCTTGACAATTTAAAGGACAATGCCTCAAATGCCATTGTTGCAGTTATATTAGGTGATAGATGTAGAAGTTTGAGCACGACGACATTACTCGTAAACGTGAACCACAAACACCATTAATACCGAACGCTACGATTTTTGAATTTTCACAATTTGTTTGTTTTTCAAAATTTGCTTGATTTTGAAAAAGGAATTCGCTTCGGTATGGAATTGGTTTGCAAAAATGACTTCTTTATTGTTTTAATAAGCCAAGAAAATAAAAAAAACATCCTTTTTTTGGAAATATCCTCCAAGTATATGCTTTTCGAAAAAAAACTTAGACAATTTCAAAAATAAAGACTTAGCCATGTTCTAATATGGTCTTCCTCCCACATGGCATAATGCATTTGCAGCCATTGAAATTAAAGTTGTAAAGTCTTTGACCAAATAACTGATGTTGAGAATCTTCTTTTGAAGACGAAACACCATATTTAAAACGCCATGCTTACAAAATTACAGCTGGTCCAATATCTGGCCAAACCTTGAGGCAGCAGGTGATTTGTGTCCTCTTCAAAGAGAATGCAGCCCAGCATTGGAAGAGACGCCAACTCAGTTTTTGACTTCAATGCAGGTCCAAGCGCCACTTTATTGAATGAAATGCAGGTCTGACAGCAGATATTCAATGTCAATGCACTAGCTAGCAGACAAAAACGTCATGTGGACAGGTGAAATGCAACATATATAGGTCTTTTGAGACAGAATGCAACCCTTTTTAGACAAAAAACAGTCTCAATACGCCAAACAACAGGTGAAAGACTGCTCAAAATGCCAAAATAACAGAATAAAATGCCATGCAGCAGACCTAAAGCGCCTTCTATCTTGACCAAATGAATGAATGAGGCAGTCTTTTCATGGAATATCTAGTTGCAGGCCGTACAACTGAAAGATAGTAGAAAGATTTAAACAAATGAATTTGTAGTGAAATCCTATGAGCTAGGAGTGAAAAGTGGAGGATGAAGAATTTAATGGAGAAGCTTGTGCTCTGATACCAATGTTAGACTAGGAATAATGGAATGACAAATAAACAATAATTTGGTGCAAACCAAAATTTTATTCATGTTGATCAAATGAAGAAAAAATACAAATATTTGTATCCACAATATGGCTATTCATTTCACCTTTTATGAAGACTTCATATTCCTATGTAGTTTATTCATCTACCACTACAAGACAAAGCTCTCCTACAATTACCCCCAGGGTAAATAATATTACACCGTGCACAGCAAGTGAGAACACATTCATCCTCGACATTCCACCATATTTGAAGATGCACTTTTTTCACAGTCGATGAGATTGAGAGAGAGTTTTCTGGGAATAAACTGTGTACCAATTTTTGGATCGGCACGTTTCTAATCACCACCCATGATGTATTTTCTTGATGATGAATCACGGGTGGTGATTAGAAATGCGTCGATCCAAAAATTGGTACACAGTTTATTCCCAGAAAACTTTTTGTCAATGCACCGAATATCCAAATTTGAGCTGCTGAAGCCATATACACCTCCTCTATTGGAGCTACTTGTCAGAGCAAATCGAAGCTGAATTTCTAGTCCATTGTGAACTCCTCATGTAATTTGTAATGTATTGTCTTCTCTTTGCAATTGAGTGGAATTTGTCTGTCAATTGCACATTACACTACTACTTTAGAATCCATTACAAACTTCACTGCGAAGCACACACATTAGATCCCATTGGCATGACGTAAAAAGATTGGGACACCAAATAGACACAACTCATGTAACTGACTAGGAAGAACTTTTGACACCTAGAGGCCAAATGCCACATCAGAACCCAAATCGATAACCCATGTGGGAAACCAAATTGGTTGGAACACAAAGGGTTCAAGAAAATGAGTCTAACTATAATTGATTTGATAATCTATAGTTGTAATACACTCGATTGTCATTGGGTAGACACCCAATAGACACTAAGTCAACACCCTATTAAGACTCTATTAATGGTGCTCGGAGCATTCTTCCACCTTGATAGTCATACAATTGGTATGCAATCATGTATTCATATCCTCTTGCCACACATTTCGCCTTTGAGCTAGGCCTACGAGGAGACACATTGTTGCATCTCATTTACATGTGATCATATGTATTAAACCATGTTCAATAAGAATAGAAGAACTATTGTTTACGATGTCTTGTTTCCATTGAATGTGTAATGGTGCTTCAACCTTTGTTCACATTTCCATGTTCAACTATAAGTTGTAGGTTAATTGGATAGATCCACCTGTTCGTTAGTTTGCAAGTTGTCCTCTATGTCAATTCTTGGCCCTAACACAAATCAACAAATGTTGCTACCACTTGTGGGATGCTTTCTTATTTTGTTTTAGGCTCTACAGAGTATTTGCACTTGTCTCTAAGTAATTGTATATATTAAAAAGGGAAACATGTTACATATAAAAGGAGGGGTCTATGAAAAAGATTGAATCCTTCTTGATGTATAAGGGGGAATAAGGTGATAAGTTTCTTAGGAGTAGTTTTGGTCTCAAAGGTGTTTTACAAGGTTTTTAAAATGGAGTTTGTATTAATTGCCTTGTACTTTTATATTTAAGGTCGGGTTGTGAATGTTTTCAATTGGGAGAGACAAATTCTGTGCTTTGTTGGAGATATAAGGTGTTCTTGTATTTTTGCAATGTAAAAGGATGTACGAAGGTATATTGAAGTATTGGTGTATTACTATTCTTTTTTTTGACCTTAGTAACACCAAAATGCAGATTTTTTAACATCAGCCTGTTGGATCCATAGGCAGACCCCTTCTGTGGTCCAAGTCCCCTTTTCATTGGATAGGAAAGAGAGATGAGTGAGAGATGGTAAAATGAGCATTTGTGTCTCTATATATAAATATAATAACATTAATGCTATTGAATACAGGTATGTTGATGTCAACAAGGTTCAAATTGGGGAAAATAGAAGTAAAATGGTGTTTCTAGTGTTTTTAACATGTTGCATATTATTGGAAAGCTTTCAAGGTGTAATTGCATCTGGAATAGCTTTCATATTCAAATATTGTATGGGACTACAGCTAAAAAAAGTTTTTCTTCCAATGTCAATTTTCATACGGTATCCATATATAGCCATCAGTAAGGTCCGGTACAGGCCCCATGTTAATACATTCAACACAAAAATATTGTACATATGCAGAGAGATAGAGTATGCTAAATGAATTCAGGTCTAGTGGTACACATCTTTTCATGGAAAACATGATTGGGATGGATATGCAAAATCACGTTTTACTGAATCATGCTTCTTGGCTTTCATGGTTTAGGTCAGTTTAGATCTTGGCATCTTTCACCACCCAAATTTGTGGAAGCACACTAAAATTTGCCTACTAACACAAGAAAAACCATGTACACGAATCTGGAAAACTTATATTCATAAGAAAAGGAAGATGTACACTTTCATTTGAACAGGTATTGGATTTAGAAAGAAAAAAATGTTTGCTTCTGTTAAATTTAGAGAACTATTTCCTGGCTTGAAGTCAATAATTATCCTTGACAAGTCAATTTAAAAAGTGCTTTTAGAGTTACATTTCAATATGTTAGTGTGGGTGAATGCATATTGCATAGTAGTTGCCTTGAAAATTTTGGAGTACTCTCTTTTCTGATTTGTCTTTATTATATCACAGTCTCAGACAATTGCCCCCTGAAATTGGAATGTTGACTTCCCTGAAGCAGCTCAATGTGGCCCACAATATTCTGGCCAACGTGCCAGAGGAGATTGGACTGTTGGCACGACTTGAAATTTTAAACTTTAACAATAACTGGTAAGTCAAGGTGTTGCTGGCCTTATAAAGCATATTTTCTAGTTTTGATGTCCACATTTGCATGTTTTTTTTTTTCCATATGGATGATAATTGAAGTCCCTTAGAAGAAAGCATTTCTGTATACACTTAAAAGGAAGCTAAACTTGAAAATATTAATTTTAACGCTTTTAACATGAAAAAATCTAAAAATTGTGTTTATGATACAGATGAATCATGATGCTTATTTCTAAATCAATTTTAAATCATCAAGCATTGTGCATGTCTTTCTGGTCCTAAACTTTTGTTATGTCCGATAGGCATATCGCAACATATTAATTATATTAGCTTATAAAACATGGTTTTTTATTAGTTACTCTTTTTCCTTCTCATTGTTATGTTTTTTCCCCAGCCAGACAGGATATGACAGAAGAACAAAACCAGTGTACTTCTTGACATTTTGAATGAGGTTATAAATATTATTTTCATACTTTACATTCTCATAGTCCATAAGATCCATCTTATTACAGAATATCAGATTCATTAAATCAAGTTTGTATATACCGTCAATTGGAAAATGCAAATTTTCCCAAATAATAAGCAAGGAATTGTGTGGTATCCAATTAACTAAATTATCAACATGCTCTATTTCGTAACTATGGAATGCAGATGAAAATATCCTCCATTTCTTTATCCTAAAATAGAGATCTTGGGTGGAGATTTGTATTTCCATTTTATCCATATTGTCTATCATCCTTTTCTCAATAGCTGGAAGTAACCTTTTTAATTTTTTTATTGCCTTGACCAACCTGTTTCTTTTGAATGGAAAATATTTCCATGTTTGAAACACATTATCTACTAATCATAGGGAAACCATGTACAATGCTTGTTGCTGTCAACATCTTATGTTTGAAAAGGAATTTTCATTAATAAAGCCAGCTTTATTCAAAAGGTGTGTTTTTTGTAAATGCTAAATCTGTTCCAAGAAAGATTCCAAAATTGCATGAGACTAAGTGTAACGTTTTATTCATAATCAGTTGGCGGAATGGTGTGTATGTGTGAGTGAATATCTGTAATACTATATGATTCTTCAATAAAGAGTGTGTTTTGGTTTCCATTATGAGTTCTTGTGGCTGTGTATGTGTCCTTGAGACTTTAAGTGTAAGTTCCAGCTGGGGAGTAAGGCAATCATTCACTTGGCCCCCTTATTCCTGCATGCATCACCAAACCACTGAAAGATTCTAGGCCTATTGTAGATCATACACCCATCCAAACTCCTATTGTGTTACCATCACTTGTTTTGTGAGTAAGGGATACATTCCCAGTCAATAAAGTATTGTGTTGGTCTAGTGTATACTGGTCCTGTTGGTTTCATGTACCAGACCATTTCAGACCTATTCAATTTGTTTTTGGGGATAATCTATGCGATAGTTGAGTTGTTGACCCTCTTGTTTATAATTCACCATCTGCTCTCAGAGGTAATCATGCTTGTTCTCATTGTGGACGTCGAGGTCATACCTCCAATGATTGTTTTGATCTATGTCCTTGTATATCATGTGGAAGAAAAAACTCATTTGGTCGAGCATTTTTATATGCGAGATCCACCTACCGAGTCCACGAAGCGCGTGTATTTTGGTTGGATTGATCATTCTAGATGGCGATCTGAGATTCACATGTTGTCCAGAACTTATGGGAAAGTTTAGTCCAGTGTAGATGATGATGATGATGATTTGTCTAGTGATGACGATGATGTCCATGTCAGTCGTGCTTCCCATGTGGATCATGATCATATTGGTCCAGGTATTGTTGCTTCTTCTAGATCTAATGTTGATGCTGATGTTCTTGATATGTCTCTTCGTATATTTGATGAGCGATCTGTTGCTGACCGGATTGCAGAGCTTAACCACAACTGGATGTATTATAACATGTCAAATTGTAGTACATATTGCTGATTGTGAATCTAAATATCCCAACTTTTTGTGGCCTTGTTATGACAGATTAGAGTTGATGGATTAGTAGCACATGTATGAGATCATTGTGGCACAGGGATACGTTTTGGTTTGAGATGTCTCTCATTTGAGCAGGATGTGCATTACAGTATGATGTCTATTGTGTAGAGTGGTTTTGTATATTTGAGGCTATGGATATTGGAGTTTTCAACCTCTTGCTAGGGTAGTTTAGGCTAACATTTATGCACTTGATTTGTAAGTTAAAAACCCAATAGGGCGGCTTAAAAACTCTTCCCATTAAGTTGAAAGGGCCTTAATGGAGAATAGTGATGAAAACCTAAAAGGGCATCATTGAGTTGCGCATCTTTCTATACAATTTCTAAGAGGGTTTGAGTTGTTGATTTAGATTACTTCCCTTTCAAGGGGGGTTATATATAGAGGTTCTCCACTCTCATTTGAGAGGGGGGAACATCAAGAGTCATATTTTGAGTTTTAGATTGTTGATTGTTGAGTGACGTGATGTTGTGGATCCTGAGTTTGTGGATATTTTAGTGATATTATGAGTTGATATGGATTGTGTCAATACTCTAGAGATGCAATGTGGATAGTTTTGTTCATTGTGGATACTTTTGTGCATACAACTCATAGTTGTTGACACTTGGTTGAGCCATTGATGATTTGTCTACTTGTACACCTGATGGAATTTTCCAGAGTACCTATTTGTGGAGAATTACAACAGTTGTATGTGTATCTTGTTGCCCAAGATTTGATGATAGTCATTGCGACTGGGTGTTGATATTTACGATTGACATGTATGTTGACTTTTGGTTGTAAATTTGGCACATTGCCTATTTTGTTCTAGTGATTACTGATTTGTGAGAAGTTGCCTTAGATGTGTTATTTGGAGACTACTCATATTGGTCATTGGAAATTGGCCAGCTTTGATTGTAGCTTATTGTAGCATTGGATAGAAATTGGTCCTAATTATTACAGTGTTGAGGATGTGACATGTGATGGGGCCTAGGATTTTTGGATATCTAGATTTTGAGTTAATGATGTTCAGACTAGCAACTGATACATCCTATATCAGAGGTTGCAAATTAAAATGCACATTCTAGGGGGTTAATATAGGTTGTTTTGCTGTCATCTGAAAGGGGGAACATGAGGATTCAGATTTTGAGTTGTGACATTTCAGATTTAGTGTTGTGGGCCTGATCTTGAAACACTTTGTGGACATGTTTGCATTTGATAGATTGGACTAGTGTACGCTGACTGTACCAATGCTGTGTACATAAACACTTCAGTTTGCATGTTGATCATTGGATACAGTTTATGGTGATATTGTAGAGATGTGCCCCTGCAGATACTCGAGATTGTTAATTTAGAGAGGATTTTCAGTGTATTGTCAGTTTGGTGTTTCCAGATGTTTTGGTTGTAAGATACCTTGACAGGTCCCAAATGATCAATATTTCCTAGAATTTGAGATTGTGATGATATTCTGGATTTGGAGTTAGCACATCATGGTTCATGTTGGTTTGACTTGCATTTGTGCATGCTGATTGACTTTTGCAGTGAGCACTTGGGTGGGTATAGTGTTGGTAAAGATTATAGTTTTGATATGGGTATTCTAGACGTTGCATGTAGCTGGAAATATACTTGCATTTCAAAGTTTTCTATAGAGTTTGTGCGTTGTCCCAGTTGGTGGTATCTAAAGACGACTCTTCTTTTGAAGATTGGATATTTCAGAGATGAGTTTGAGTTGAGATTGTAATTGGGGAGACAACTACATATCGTTTGATTAATTATAGATGGCACACTTTTTCTTCAGCATGGTTCGCTAGAGATAGGAGTAATTGACCTTAGAGACCATTAGGAGAATGGTCCTTCATCAGCTTGACATGATGAGAAGTTAGGCATTTGATATTGCTCTTGAAGCACACTGAGATACTTGACCTCACAAAGATTTGGATACTCATGGGAGAGACAACATGACACATCATATTGGAGAGATTTAAGACTTGTTGGCCAGTTTTAGCCCACATACAAAATTTGTTTGGAGGCAATGCATGGATAGATCAGCCGAACAATGTTCTTGTTGAAATGAGGGACCCAATAATGAAAGAGAAGAAACGGTTTGGAAGTAGGTCTTCATGATGTCAATGCAGTTCAAGGACATGGGACAAGTTTGCATATGCCTTAGAAAATAATTGGGGCTTTCAAGGATCAAGCAAAAACCCAGAGACATTTCCATCGGCAAAAAGTCCGCAGCAAAAATGACTTTGCAAAAGCCTGAAGGAAATCATCCGCAAGCATAAGTTCCGAAGGCATGAATTCCTTCGGGGAAATTGTTTCGGGTATTTGGCTAAGTGTCATATTTCTTTCGGACAAATTCTTTGCAACAAAAAGTCCGAAGAACTAATTGTTCGGGGAAAGTGTTCGGGCAAAAGGCATATTTCCTTCGGACAAAATGTCCACCACAAAGTTGCCGAAGACCCAATTTCTTTTGGACATTTTGTCCGAGGCAAAAGACAAAGAACAGATTTATCTCGGGGAAATTGTCTCAACAATTTTCTTGAAGGGTCATTCTTCGGCAAAGTGTCCCGATACAAAAGTTTCGAAGGGTCGTTTTTTGGCAAAATGTCCTATACAAAAGTCTTGAAGCGTCACAAATGCCGTTCAAAAGAAAAAAGCCCGCAAGTCTAATTCTTTTGAAAAAAATGTTCCGCAAAAAAGCTAAGTCGAAATTCTTTCGGGCAATTGTCCCGCGACAATTTCCACGGATATTTTGTCCGATGCAAAAGAGCCGCAAACAAATTCCTTCGGAGAAAGTGGTTGAGACACAAAGCCCACAACAAATGTCCAGTAAAAGATCCGGAAAAAATAGCCTAGGGAATTTGTGATCCACAGAGAGACAATTGTGCAGACGTCACTAATGTTCCCGTAGACGTCAATTGACAAGTATGCGAACATCAAATTCAAATTTTGACTCAAACTGCTCATTTTTTTATCAGAAGCTTGTGACTTTGTTTTTGATGGAGCAAGGAGAGGAAAACAATTTATGATGGTGCTATTGACCATTTTTTGAATCTTGCATGCCAAAATGGGCACCCCCCATTCTTTTGCCTTGAAGCCTTGTTCTTCATGACCTTTTGCTTTGAAACCATGTCTTAAACCTTTTAAAAATCAAGGGAAAAGTTGCTTTTGTGCAGATGCAGGTGTTGTCTCATCAAGCATTGGTCTTTTCCAGCACTCACAGAGCAATCGGGTTTTGAGACGTCTTTACTTCAAATTTTTTTGAGTAAGTCCTTCGGAAGAGCCGAAGTGGTCTTAGATGCTTCTTAAGGCAATTGTTTTTCCACGGAAGGCACTCAAGTGTTTTGTAGGGTCATTTGCATTTTCCTCGAAGGGTATGTGCCCTTCCGGGAGGCACTTCAAAGATAAAACGAACCTTTATAAAACTTCTGAAGGGTATGTTGGAAGATAGAATGGACCTTGCGGAGGGCTTTTCGTCGGTGTGAGGACCAGTCAAAAGTTCTGAAGGGCACTTTTGGCTCGAAATGCCCTTGCGGAGGGCAGCCAATTGAAGCAAAGGGGCAAAGGCAAGAAGTGACAAGCGAAAATAATTTCCTTGGACAAAATGTCTGAAGGAATTACTTCGAACATTTTGTCCGAAGGAAAACCGAAGAAAGGCCAAGGTCGAATTCCTTCGGACATTTTGTCTGAAGAAATTCGACGGCCACAGAAAGTCCGAAGGGTAGGTGTCTTTTCAGGGGGCACTTGGTCAAGAAAGAGGACTCTTTTCACTTTTTCGAAGAGTCGTTTCAGAGTAACCGAAGGGTCACTTTCTTTTCAAAATGGACCATTGCAGCTTTTCCGAAGGTATTTTTCTAAAGGCAAAGGTCATTGTCAAAATTTTGGACCATTTCAATATTTTCGAAGGGCTCTTTCCCTTCAGGAAAGTTCATTGTCAAAATTCTGAAGAGACACTTTAAAAATCCGAAAGGTACCTTCCCTTCAGAAAAGGACCAACTCCTTCGAAAAAACGTGTTCACAGGGAAATTGTTCGGGATAAGTGCCGAGCAAAGCCCGAAGCAATAAGGGACCCGAAGGAATTGTCCTAGTGAGTGATGACTATATGGACGTCAATTACATGATGGAGGACTAGCCGTTGGGATTCAAATGTCCAATGACGGCCTGTGAACATCAACTTCAGGGTGGTAAACTAGCCGTTGGGAAGTAATCAAGCTGGAAAAGCCTGTAGGCCTACCAAAAGAAAGCCGAAAGTGCAAGCCCAAAAGAGAATTCCTTCGGACATTTTGTTCAAAGGAATTCACATTACCAAAAACCCGAAGGCCCAAGAAATAACAAGCTCCCTAGAGCCCAAATGGTTAAAGACAAAAGGGAAAAGGCCAAGGCAAAAGGAAATAACAAAGCAAAAGAAAACAAGGCGGGTAACCCAAAATGTGGCCATGCAATGCAATAAAGTAAAAGCTCAAAACGTTCCAAGTGGCGTGACAAGTCAAAGTGCAGACCCAAGGTTGAACCAGACCAAGGCATGTGGCACAGGGGTCGTCAACAAGAAGAATAAATGCACTTAGGTGAAATAGTCTCTACCGAAAACCAATAAAAGGATTGGTTTTCGAACTATAGAGGGGAGCAGCCCGTGTTTTCACGTTTTGCCATTAATACACAGTGGGTGGCGCTCAGTGTTGAAGAGAGCATGGCCCAGTCAACACAACTTGGGGATGGCCTTGTCAGTTGCTAGGAGTATTCCATGCTTTTGCAAGCCCAAGATAGCAAGGGTAGCGACTTGGAAATCTACAACATGGCTCTCCCATATGCAATTGGAAGGATATGGCAGCAACATGGGTTTGTGGTCTCTGCAGAAGTGTTAACTCAGCATGGGTTTCCATCCCTTGACTTGTCAATTATCTATTTTTAAGCTCTCTATATATTTGTAACTTCTCATTTGAGAAAGGGCTCTCTCAGATTGTATGGCGAAGCTTTGAAGAAATTTACCTTGAATCAAAAGAAGCATTTTTACCTCCATTTGGGTTTGCAATTTTGCATATGTCTATGGTGTTATTTTATGTTCAGTCATTTTGTTTTCATGCTTTCATAAGTTTATGCCAACATATCTAGTGTATTATGAGTTCTTCTCTTGCAGGTCAACAAAAAGTGTCCAGTTCAAAGTATAGGCGCATATGAACAGACTATCCATGGTGTGTCTTAGAATACCTCTGGTAGTTCTTCCTCTCTATATCTCCATAGGATCCCCTGTTGAAACACTGATGCAAGAAAGGTTTTCATTTGAATGAAGTGTATGCTTGCTTCTCCCTAGTGTAAAGTGTATGTCCAAGCTGAGAAGACCAACCATTTTGGTGCATCACCGTATTAGTTTAGGTTCTGATTTCAATAAATTTTCTCTCTTTTCATCCCCCCCCATTGTTAGCAGTAGGAAATCCAGGGCCTCAAGGTGCATCAAGGGGAGCTAGCCCCTAATCTAGAGATTAATCTCTCAAGTTTGCAACCCACAGCAAGAGGAATGTCTCCATTGTACCGCGTAGAGGAAGAGCTGAGCCTCCTTTCAAAGGGTGCAATCCATAGCGTCAACAGTTTTTGGCATGCCCGGTGGGACAAAATTCTGTCCTGCAAGTTTTAAGATTGGTGCTGGTCTTGATATTGTTAAAAATCCAAAAGGAGCTATATTCAACACCTGGGAACTCCATTCAGGAACTCAGTCTCTGGTTAATGATCAGCTTGGCATCCCATGCCAAAGGTCACTAAAAGATCTTCTAGGGGTGTCCCTTTTGAATTTATTGAGTTGCCTTTGAACTCAACGAAAACGCTGAGGTTTGTAAATAACCACCCTTACGTAGCAAGCCACTTTCCTAAACCAGCCATAAAATACACCTACTCAAGGAGATCCCGGTTGAATCCTTTCACAGTGATGGCTTTCCCGTTTGTGGCCTTCAATGGTTAGAGTCCCTTGAACCTTCAGCAGTATGACCCAATTCTAGGAACAACTCTCAAAAGTGTTCCTCCCTTTAGTGGAGAGGGCCTAATCACTGCTGTTGAGCATATTAGAAATATAGCCAACCTCTGCAACATTCATAATATCACTGAGGAAAATGTAGCCATTAGATTGCTAGCCTTGTCCTTCAAAGGGAAAGTTTTGGACTGGTATGGGACCTTGCCTGTGAACTCAGTTGGCTCATGGAATGAGTTAGGGACCCTCTTGACCAATAGGTTTGGGGAAAAAAGTGACCATTTATCTCTGGTCGAGTAATTAACCACCGTGAAGAGAGCTCCAAATGAGTTTATGCAAGATTTTAACACTAGGTTTCAAAAGACTTGGGACAGAATCCCAATTCTTGTAAGGCCAACCCCAAACTATGCTTTCCTTTACTACTTGAAGGCCCTGAATAGTGACATTGTTGTCATGATACAGTCCATGGGTGAGAACACTCTGCCTGCTGCTTATGAGATAGCTATAGCTACTGAAAATTGTCTTGTTCAAGTCGGAAAGATAGCTCCTAGACCTCATATGCCACTCTTTCTTGATTTACAACCCTCAGTCCAGCCTTGTGCCCACCCTAGCTCCTCTGTCTAATCAAGAGAAGTCGACGGCTACCCCTGTAAATGATCTCCAGAGTGTTACCAATGAGTTAGTTGCCCTCAAGAGGCAACAAGCTCAGAGTTATAGGCCAAATCTAGGCTACCAACACTTAGGGCAAGCAAATAGGCATCCCTTCCAGAATTATAATCAAGGGCAAAGTCAAATTACACATGTCAAGCCTTACCAAAGCTATAATCCAAATGCCCCTTCATCTTCCAAGGCTCTTGTCCCCACTCAAAATAATTTGGTGCAGGAGCAACCCAATTATCCACCCTTGGAGCATGGCCAAGAATAGGTTGCTTATGCCAGTGAGCTACCAAATCAAAGTATGACCGCACAAGGTGATCAGGCAGCCCAATTCTCAAATTTTGAGATATTAACACAACTTAGGATGGATAGCAGATAGGGTCAATCTGATTCCACTCTTATGAATCATGTGGAAGGAGAGTTCTACGTAGTCAACTATGTGGAGAGCACAAGTAATCAGAATGATTGTGTTGTAGCCAACATTAGATCCAAAAGGAGAGCTATTGATGAAGCTCAAGCAGCCACTCAAGTAACCACTCAAGCACCTACAGTGTCTCCTTCACCACAAGCAAATCAAAAGTTTTCCAATTACAGGCCGCCAGTTGCAGCTTCAGCTTCTCAGGTTGCACCACAGGTTACGAATGTTCCCAAGGAGAACTCTAAAGGGGGCAACCCTTCAATCAATGTAGTGGACCAAATGAAGCAGCTGCACATGAACATCTTATTGTGGGATTTTTTAGCACTGCCAGGACAAAAAGATATACTCCAAAAGGAATTGCACGGGCTAGGTGGGCAAGCTGTCCCAGCAAGAAATGATAATGTGTTGATAGTAAATGAGGCTCCTCCCGTGGGAGGTCAAGCAAAGAAAGATGAGAAGGTCCCTCCCTTCTATTTGTCCCTAATTATTGGTGATTTCTTGGTCCACAATTGCATCATTGATAGTGGAGCAAGCACTTCAGTTATGTCCAAATGCATAGCTAATAAGCTAGGCCTCAAGTATGAGCAAATGACCAAAGGAGTTCTACAGTTGGATGGATCACCAGCTAAGACCTTGAGAGTGGCAAGAGGTTTGAATTTGACTCTTCATGTCTGTCCGACCTTCTCAATTCCCCATGATGTGGTAGTGGCAGATGCTCCTCCTTACTTTGCTATTTGCTTGTCAAGGGATTTCACATCCAAAATAGGTGGATACTTGGTAGCCAATTGGTCTTACATGGTTTTTAGGACAAAGTATGGAACTAAAGTAAAGATTGAGTCAAAGTCCATCCATAAGGATCACCTGGAGCCATACTCGCCCAAAGCGGCGAATGTGAACTACGCAATCATTGATGAAGAAGAGCTCCAGATGGACCAATCTCCATCATCTTCCCTTGTAGGAGTTGCTAACCTGCTCCTAGAGGAATGGGGAAATGACAATTTTGAGCATGATCCTTGCAAGTTCATTGAAGAGGCTGGTCTTGGAGTCTACTGCATGCATGAGAAAGATGCTTTCATGCCGAAATTAATGAAGATAGATCCAAAGGACTGTGGTTTGTGGCAACTGTTCTTTGATGGATCTAGAAGCAAGTTGGGAGCTGGTGGTGGAGCAATGCTGGTTTCACCTTCAAAGGAGAAATACTTCTCAATTTCCAGGTTTCAGTTCTCTTGAACTTGCAACGTAGCGGAGTATGAGGCCCTTGTTCATGGCCTAGAATGGGCAAGGAAGAGAGGAATCAAAGAATTGCAGGCATTTGGAGACGAGTTGATTGTGAACCAAGTGAGGGGTCAAACCTTACTCAAGTCTTACAAGCACAGAGTGTGGGACCTTGTGGAGAGCTTCGCTGCTTTCAACATCATTTCCATTTCAAAAGAGGAGAACCAGCATGCGAATAGACTAGCAGCAGTTGGTGCTCAGTTTGATATCCCAAAGGGGTGAGACAAAGCAAGAATCAACATCACTTAAAGGTGATTGTGAGGCCCTCCATACCAGACAATGTCACCAATTGGCAGGCGTTTGAAAGTGACCAGCAGATAGCACTTTTCTTACAAGAAGAAGCTGAGTTTGTTTCTAAAAATCAGTCCAAGCTGCAGCAGCAGTATGATGGACAAATTGTTCAACTAAAGACCAACAGGCTTCCCAAAGGATTGGTAACTCTCGAGAGCATCTTCAATGAAGATGACCAACTCAAGAGAGACAAAGCAAGTATGTCAACCAAGAAGGAAAATTATGAAAGGGTAGAGATCTACAAGGATAAGCTGCTTGCACTTAGGAAGGTGTGTACCAAAGAGGAAAAGCATGCTTTCATTATGTTATGTCAAGAGTTTGCTGATGTCTTCGCTTGGGAGTATGGTGATTTGAAGGGCTTTGACCCAAGCTTGGCCCAATACACCATTGAGCTGGAGGAAGGTGCCAAACCCATCAAGCAAAAACAAAAGCCAATCAATCCAAAGATCGAGCCTCTCATGAGGAAGGAACTCACGAAACTGATTGAGTCCAGGATCATTTTCCCTATTAAACACTTCTTGGTTGGCCAATTTGGTCCTTGTTAGGAAGAAGAATGGAGAGGTCAGATTGTGTGTGGATTTCAGAGACCTAAATACAGTCTCACTGAGAGATCACTATCTCCTTCCAAGTATGGAGCAAATTCATCAGATGGTGACAGGTAGTGAAAGATTCTCCCTCCTAGATGGCTACTTCGGGTACAATAAAATCCTGGTACAAGAATGTAACAATACAAGACGGCCTTCACCACCAAGTGGGGAACATACGCCTACAGGAAGATGCCATTCGGATTGTCAAATGCTGGAGCTACTTTCCAACGTGCTATGCATATGGCTTTCCAAGGTTTGATCAATGAAATTGTGTTGATTTATCTGATGATGTGACAATTTTCTCCAAGGAGGCAAGTGAACATTTGAAGCCCCTGAGGCAAATCTTTGAAAGGTGTAGAGAGTTTGGCATCTCTCTCAACCCAAAGAAATGCGTGTTTGCCGTCCACGAAAGCAAGCTCTTGGGCCATGTCGTTTCAAAAGAAGGCATGTCCATTGATCTAGAGAGGGTGCACACCATCTTAGCATTGTCCTTGCCTAAGCACAATAAGGGCCTGCAAAGTTTCTTTGGTAAAATAAATTTTATTAGGAGATTCATTCCTAACTTTGCTGAGCTTGTCAAGCCACTAACTTCCATGCTAAAGAAGGACGAGACGTTCACGTGGACAGCAAGAAGAAGAGGAAGCTTTGAAGGCATCAAGCAAGCTATCTCCCAAGCTCCTACCCTGGCTAGTCCAAACTTCTCCAAGGACTTCAATCTATACACCTTTGGGAATGAAGAGGTAATCTCTGCTATGCTCACTCAAGCAAATGGTGAGAATCTAGAACAACCTCTTGCTTTTTTCAGCCAAGGTTTAAAAGGCTATGAGGTTAAATACACGTATGTTGAGAAGCAGGGGCTTGCAGTCATATGAAGTTTGAAGAAGTTTAGACATATGTTGTCTAACAACAAAATTCACATCATGGTGCCACATCCTAGTGTAAAAGACTTCTTGCTGAACCGAGACTTGAATGAGAAAAGGGCAGGTTGGATCACCAAAATAATGGAGTATGACGTAGAGATCAAGACCACCAAGCTGGTAAGAGGAAAAGGGCTGTGTGAACACCTCACTATAGACTTGAAAGAGTCGAAGGAGGACGTTTTGGTATTCCACAATGAACCTACAACAACTATACCTATAGTCATGAAGAGCTGGGCACAAGACATGGTTCATTTCCTTTGAACTGGTTAGTGTCCACAAGGTCTTGATAGGATCAAGAGGAAGTATTTTAGACTTCAATCTCTTCCTTATGTCCTAGTTGATGGAATGTTGTTCTAGAAAGACTTTTTAGGGGTGCTCTTGAGATGCATTGATTCAGACCAAGTCGACAAGGTACTGTCCGAGTTCCATGATGGACCAGCTAGTGGCCATTTTGCTGCCAAGACCACAGCTGCAAGGATTATGAGGGTTGGTTACTTTTGGCCCAATTTGTTTAGAGACACTCATGCTTCGGTGAAGAAATGTCAAAAAAGTGCCCTCTTTGAGGGGAAACAATGGTTGGCTACCATGCCTCTTCATCTTATTCAGGTGGAAGAACCATTCATGCAATGGGGGTTGGACTTCATAGGGTTGATCAATCCTCCTTCTAGTGCTGGCCACAAGTGGGTTTTGACTGCCACAGATTATTTCACAAGATGGGTAGAGGCCGTAGCTTTGAAAGAGGCCAATGAGAGTGCCGTCCTAGACTTCTATGAAGGCATAGTGACAAGATTTGGGGTCCCAACCACAATCATATCAGACAATGCATTGGCTTTCTTGGGAGCGAAGACAAGTGAGCGGGCATTAAAGTATAGCATCTATATCAGCACTTCTTCCAACTACTATCCACAAGGGAATGGGCTGGCCGAGTACACAAACAAGAATTTGATTAGGATCATAAAAAGGACAGTGGATGAAAATCGAAGGACTTGGCATGCCAAGTTGAAGACAAATCTTTGGGCAAACAAGATCGCTCCAAAGAGGGCGATCGGGAATTCACCATACACACTTGTGTATAGAAGGGAAACTAGACTCCCTATCTCACTTGAGGTACCAGCTTTGGATCTTGCCCATCAGTTGCAATTGGTGGAGAGTGACAGCGTGGAAGTCAAGTATTGTGAGCTAATGGAACTTCAAGAAACGAGAGACCAAGCCATGGATGCCATGACCAGCCGCCAACAACAAACAAAGAAGCATTTTGACAAAAGGTCTATGCCAAGGAGCTTCTCAGAAGGTGACATTGTCTTGAAATGGAATGAGGACCGAGCCAAGCCTGGAAGGCACATGAACTTTGACACTTTGTGGAGTGGCCCATATGTCATCACCCAATGCAAACAACACAATGCTTTCCAACGCTCCAAGTTGCATGGTGAAGAGCTACATATTGCAGTCAATGGGATATATCTTAAGCATTGTTACTAGGTTTCTTTTGTCATGTACATATTTTTCTTGTTTTCCCTAAGTGTTGTTATGCATGTGTGTAGTGTTTTTAGCCTTTGTGTGTATTTCTTTTCCTTGTTGCTTGGGGTAAAATATTTGT
The DNA here is from genome assembly GCA_037957365.1 of Torreya grandis. Taxonomy (NCBI): domain Eukaryota; kingdom Viridiplantae; phylum Streptophyta; class Pinopsida; order Cupressales; family Taxaceae; genus Torreya; species Torreya grandis. The sequence continues at coordinate 1,284,029 of JARHVA010004361.1, read as the reverse complement.
TGCTTCTTAGGCCTTTACAATGCTGTTGCCAACTTTTCAAGTTGCATGCTGACTCCATGCCCAATGGACTTTTAGGCCACTAGTCTTCTCAAGCATAGCAAGCATGCTTCCCCTGTGAGTTGCCAATTTGTTGACCATTTTGTGAATCTTGCATACCAAAATGGGCACCCCCCCTTCTTTTGCCTTGAAGCCTTGTTCTTCATGACCTTTTGCCCTGAAACCAGGTCTTAAACCTTTTAAAAATATGGGAAAAGTTGCTTTTGTGCAGGTGCAGGTGTTGTCTCATCAAGCATTGGTCTTTTCCAGCACTCACAGAGAAATCGGGTTTTGAGACGTCTTTACTTCAAAGTTTTTTGAGTAAGTCCTTCGGAAGAGCCAAATTGGTCTTAGACGCTTCTTAAGGCAAGTGTTTTTCCGTGGTAGGCACTCGGGCGTTTTGTAGGGTCATTTGCATTTTCCCCGAAGGGTATGTGCCCTTGCGAGAGGCACTTCAAAGATAAAACGGACCTTTAAAAAACTTCCGAAGGGTATGTTGGAAGACAAAATGGACCTTGCGGAGGGCTCTTCCTCGGCATGAGGACCAGTTAAAAGTTCCAAAGGGCACTTTTGGTTCGAAATGCCCTTGCGGAGGGCAGCCAGTTGAAGCAAAGGGGCAAAGACAAGAAGCCCGAAGTGAACTTCCCCTTCGGGAGAAGTGACAAGCGGAAAGAATTTCTTCAGACAAAAGGTCCGAAGGAAAACCGAAGAAGAAAGGCCAAGGACGAATTCCTTCGGACATTTTGTCCGAAGGAATTCGATAGTCACAGAAAGTCCGAAGGGTAGGTGTCTTTGTGGGGGGCACTTGGTCAAGAAAGAGGACTCTTTTCACTTTTTCGAAGGGTCGTTTTAGAGTAACCGAAGGGTAACTTTCTTTCAAAATGGACCGTTGCAGCTTTTCCGAAGGTATTTTTCTAAAGGCAAAGTTCATTTTCGAATGCCGAAGGACCATTTCAATATTCCGAAGGGCTCTTTCCCTTCAGGAAAGTTCATTGTCAAAATTTTGAAGAGACACTTTAAAAACCCGAAGGGTACCTTCCCTTCAAAAAAGGACCAATTCCTTCAGAAAAAAGTGTCTGTGGGGAAATTGTTCGGGATAAGTGCCGATTAAAGACCCGAAGCAATCAGGGACTCGAAGGAATTGTCCTAGTGAGTGGCGAATGTATGGACATCAATTACATGATGGAGGACTAGCCGTTGGGATTCAAATGTCCAATGACGGGCACGTGAATGTCAACTTTGGGGTGATAAACTAGTCATTGGGAAGTAATCAAGCTGGAAAAGCCCGAAGGCCCACCAAAAGAAAGCTGAAGAGTGCAAGCCCAAAAGAGAATTCCTTCGGACATTTTGTTCGAAGGAATTCGCATTACCAAAAGCTCGAAGGCCCAAGAAATAACAAGCGACCGAGAGCCCGAATGGTTAAAGATAAAAGGGAAAAGGCCAAGGCAAACAGAAATAACAAAGAAAAAGAAAACAAGGCAAGTAACCCAAAATGCCACCACACAATGCAATAAAGTAAAAGCTCAAAACGTTCCAAGTGGCGTGACAAGTCAAAGCGCAGACCCAAGGATGAACCAGACCAAGGTAGGTAGCACAAGTGTCTTTAGCAGGAAGAGTAAATGCACTTAGGTGAAATAGTCTCTTCCAAAAACCAATAAAAGGATTGGTTTTCAAATTATAGAGGGGAGCAGCCCGTGTTTTCATGCTTCGCCATTAATGCACAGCCGGTTGCGCTCAGCATTGAAGAGAGCATGGCCCAGTCAACACAACTTGGGGATGGCCTTGTCAGTTGCTAGGACTATCCCATGCTTTTGCAGGCCCAGGACAGCAAGGGCAACGACTTGGACATCTACAACATGACTCTCCCATATGCAATTGGAAGGATACGACAGCAACATGGGCTTGTGGTCTCTGCAGAAGTGTTAATTCAGCATGGGTTTTCATCCCTTGACTTGTCAATTATCTGTTTCCAAGCTCTCTATATATTTGTAACTTCTCATTTGAGAAATGGCTCTCTCTTAAATTGTATGGCGAAGCCTTGAAAAAATTTACCTTGAATCAAAAGAAGCATTTTTACCTCCATTTGGGCTTGCACTTTTGCATGTCTATGGTGTTATCTTATGTTCAGTCATTTACTTTTCATGCTTTCATAAGTTTATGCCAACATATCTAATATATTATGAGTTCTTCTCTTGTAGGTCAATACGAAGTGTTTAGCTCAGAGTATAGGCGGATGTGAACATACTATCCATAGTGTCTTAGAACACCTTTGGTAGTTCTTCCTCCCTATATCTCCATAGGATCCCCTGTCGAAACACTGATGTAGGAAAGGTTCTCATTTGAATGAAGTGTATGCTTGCTTCTCCCTGGTGTAAAGTGTATGTCCAAGCTGAGAAGACCAACCATTTTGGTGCATCACTGTATTAGTTTAGGTTCTGATTTCAGTAATTTTTCTCTCTTTTCATCCCCCCCATTGTTAGCAGTATGAAATCTAGGGCCTTAAAGTGCATCAAGGGGAGCTAGCCTTTAATCTAGAGATTCATCTCTCAAGTTGCAAACCATAGCTAGAGGAATGTCTCCATTGTGCCGGGTGGAGGAAGAGAGCTGAGCCTCCCTTCAGAGGGTGCAATCCACAACGTCAACAGGTATAAAACATCAAGTAGCTGATGCTACTAAATTATCTGCTTTAGCAGCGCGATGTCATTATGTCAATAAAAATGGCTTAGGGGTATGTTAACTAGCCACTGCAAATGATTCTTGAAGTTTGAATATCCTAATGACGGTCGTGTGGATGTCAAATACGTTCATGCAGACGTCAATTGATGGGCGTGCAGACGTCAAAGATGGGCCTTGTGAAATAGTTGGCATTCAAAAACTGTCAAAGGGGGTCCCCGATTGAACGCAGACTTGACAAGTGTCCAAATCTCGGGTGACCGGATCAAATCTAACAATAGGATCCTAAAGATCAAGGTGGGGCTGCCGAGTGGCACTAGCTCGGCTAGAGTTGACAGGTCAAGAATAGATCCAAGGGCTCACATTAACTCGTACCATGGAGATCGGAGGGTGCGAGAAAAGGTCGATGAGTCAATGATTCAAGTCGATTTCGATAGCCAATTAAGCAAGGGCAGGCCTAGGACACTTTCGATGAAGGTTGAAGGGATAGTTCTCGACCAAGGCGAGAAAGTATGAATGGAACTGAGCTCGAGCACGATCCAGATATGGAAAGAAAGAAGATATATGATTAATTCAAAGGGTCTCATTTGTCAACGTGGCTCTATCATCGACAAAGCAGGTACTAACTGCCATTCATAGCATGGCTCTGTCAGTTTCAAGATCCGAGGATTTGATACTCATGAACACGTCAAGTGGGCTTAGGGTCCCAAGGTGATAAGCTGGTAGTTGGAGAAACAGTTAAAAGCATTGATTCTGTTCAAACAGACTTTGTCATCATGCAGAACAAACCCCTATCTTCTAGTGGGATCTTTCAACTAATGAGAAGAGCTTGAGGACTATTGGAACAAGTTGAGGTCCGTTTGTTGATCAAGGTTAGTTCGTTGGGGAAGGCATGCACAAGGAAAGCAATCAATGAGCTGTCACCACATGACTAGGATCTTTTCTCCACTCTCCTACGCATTGCTCCCATCTCTCTCTCTCCCTTTCTGCTATATATAGAGGCTTTTGAGCCAAAAAATGTATCTCTGGGATCCCTGTCTTGGGCATGACTAGACTCTGCCAAGATTGAGCTTGTAACCTCTTGGAATGAATAGAAGACTATGTTTCAAATTTTATTATGCTATTCTAGTGTGTTCATATCAATGGACTTGCATAAGTGGTAGAGCCTTCTCCCTTGTTAAGTCTTTGGTCTCACCTAGTTAGTAGTCGTCTTGTTATGCAGGTCATGTTTAGTGTTCAAATGTCATTCGGTTGAAGCTTGTATGTGGATACATTGGCTGGTTAGTGTCTTGCATTAGACCTCTCCACCACTTCCCTCAGCGTTTGATCATTTGGTGAACCTCTTCATGAAATACTGATGTATAGCAGACTTTTGGAATTCTAGATCTAGTCTTTTACTTGTTTCATTAGTGTTAGTTAAGAGTTCAAATAGAGTGGATCAATGTCATTTTAGGTGCATCACCACCATTTGTTTAGGTTTCCATTTCAATTTCTCTCTTCTTCCTTTTCACCCCAAGCAATCTGTAGGTTTTAGTGAATAACGAGGTGAGTGATGCATCAAAGGAGCTAGCCTCGTCAAAAATCCTAGAGGTCTGACCCTATTATAGGATACCCACAACCTAGGGTCATTCTCATGTTGAGCTAGATTTGTAAGTAGAACCTGAACACTTCTGCTTTTAGCTAGGGTGCAATCTAGATCTCTAACAAGACTCATAGTAGGAGATAGCATAGAAGCAAAACTTGCAATTAATCATGATTACCCTTGAATCGCCGCCAAAAAGGTCTTTTCAATTTAAAAAACCTTGGTTTTTTGATCGTCAAACCCCTGCCAACCCTGAACTATGGAAAATTGTTGAAAAACATCAAAAAATCATGATTTAATTTGCCACTCACGATTGTTTTTATATTGAATATGTTCAAATTTAAATAAAAACTATACCCTAACCCTAACCATACGGTTAGGATTAGGGTTAGAGGTTTTTCCCCACTTAATCACGATTTTTTAAAAAACACTTACAGTTATGAAAAAACACTTTTTTCCTCAATACGATTTATGCTACTATGGGAGATAACATGAGCTTCTTATAAAGAGAAATTTGACATATATAGTTCACCATTGCAATGAATATTTTGGGATTGTTGGACACATGAGTGGAGAGTGTAGTACCAACATGTTAAGAGGACTCTATTAGAGAATGTGTCATGTTTTCTTTTTCAAATAAAGTAAAAAATGATAAAGTTGTCTAAGTGACTTTTTATTTTTTTTGACAACTTAATTTTACTTTATTATTATTATTAGAAATAAATGAAAAGGGTGAGAAAAGAAGTGAAAATAAAAGGAAATGGTAGAAATGAAAAGTAAAACCCTAAACTGAAAAGTATAACCCTAAACTGAAAAGTATAACCCTAACCCTAAAGGTGACAATTGAGTCTATATATTGAGAGTCTTCATTGTAAATCATTCAATTTTTTATTATTAATATTTCTCAATTGATTGAGTCTTCCAGTTCATTGGTTTTCAACATAAAGACAAAAACCCTTATAGTTGGAACAAATTATGAGGACAAAAACCCTCACCATTTAGATTTAGGTTTGAGGTTGAAAACCCTCTAAACCTCTATGGTAATTTCATCTTCGTCCAAAAATTACAAGTGTGTTACATTGAAATCTTCCAACATCAATTCAATAGAGCACTAGGGTTTCAGATTTAGTTTTCACAAGATGCAAAAATAAGATCACAACTCACAGTAAGGTTTCAGCTACCCAATGCAAAGAACACAACTGACAATAGGGTTTCCAGAGTTGATCAAGGGATCACAAGGGTTTCACAAAATATTTTTTTGCCCTTCTAAAAATCAGGGTTTGCAGAAATAAGAACAACGAATAAATTCCCAACATTTTAGCAACAACACACTACCCTTTCAGTAGCAAGTATAAGGTTGGAAATTCATAAATATTATTAGCATTCCTTTGTAATCTGATTTTGAAAATGAACCCATTTTATAAAACGATTAAAGAATTGAAATAAAGTTGATACCTTTTTGTGAAATTATATTTCCATTTTATCTTTGAAAGCAATTGTAGAATCATTTATTTAATTACCACTTTAGAAAATAAGGGTTTACGTAAAATCTAAAACTGTTCAAATTTGTCTAGAAAGGGACATTACAATGGTATCAATGCTGGTAATCTTGCCAACTTGTTGGGAAGAACTAATATTTTATAGATACTATCTGATGCACAGCCTATGAATCATGGAGTTAATGAGTAAAGATGATTTGAGAATAAAGGTTTATAGAGCAAGGAAGAAATTTGAGCATCCGCTTCATTCAAAAAATGTTCTACTCAGTATTTTGGAGGAAGTGGCAAACTGTTTGTCCATGATAAGATAGTTAGATTATGAGTCTATGTCATGGGCAGTGTATCCATCGATGACTCATTTGGCTAAGCCCAAGTTTTTGAGACACCCAGATCCAGATGTGAGACTTTTAGTTATCACTTATATTAGTGAAATTACAAGAATAACAACCCCTGAAAAGCGATACAACAACATCATGAGGGAAATATTCTAGTTGATTGTGGAAAGCTTCCGAGGTATGGATAAAATCAAAAGTTGTTATTTTGCTAAGAGGGTTATAATTTTAGAAATATTTGCAAAAGTCGGATCTTGTATTCTAATTTTAGATCTTGAATGTGATAATCTTATTCTCCAAATGTTTGAACATTTCTTTGCTACTATTCATAAGGATAATGCAGAAAATATTGTTGCCTCTATGCAAACAATTATGACATTGATTTTGAATGAGAGAGATAATTTTTTCCAGCCACTCCTATCAGTTTTATTGACTAATGTGAGAAATGATGCGTGGGAAGCTTTACCAACATGCGTGCACTAGCTAAAAGTGTGGTTGATCATTGTGAAGAAAAGTTGAAACCATAGTTAACAATAGAAATGATATTTGAATTGAACAAGAGCTCTAAAAAAGATACCAACAAAAATGACCTTAGAAGACAAACTTTGCTTCTCATCATAGTTCCACGACGTTTCGGGGATGGGGGGACGCAGGGACGCGTTTCTTGGACGGGGGGATGGGGGGCCTAAGTTTGGGGGGGCGGCAGGGGAGCGGTGCTGAAATACATATAGTACTTGAAAAATTAGTTATAAAAAGATGTATAAGGATTAAGTATCTATATATTGCATTGAACATCAACAATTTAACATTGTGATTTAATCATTTAAGTTTCAAGTTTGATCTATTGAACAATGAACATTAACAATTTAACATTGAACATTAAACAATAAACATTGAATTTTCAAAATTTCATAATGATGATTCATGATTACAATCAAGTATCAACAATGTTCAAGAACAAAATACAATAGTGAAATCTAAAAGTAAATAGTAATTTTTTTTGTCAGACTCACCAATGGACCTCTATTTTTTTTCCAGTCTATAGTTTCTATGGCAACCTTGGGAAAAAAAACTAGACAAAAAACTTGAAATGCACCTAACCTGAAAAAGCTAGTGTTCATACTAATTTTCATATTCACAAGAGTCCAAATTAAAAATTAACAAGTAAATTCAAATACAAATGACTCAATGGCTAATCATCCCCAATGTGGAGCTCCTCATCACTAGGACTGCTGGACTCCACACGCTCAAGCTCCTCCAAGCTAATACCAACCAACCCTGTCTGTGTAGCATCATCATCAATCTGTGTTGGCTCTACTGTCCTTGTACGCAAGTGTGTTGCGGTCAGTGAGATGTAAGGCACTATGTACAACCACAAGCTTCTCTGCCTTCTTAGAGAGAAGCATGTTCCTCATGGAGTGAATCCAGCTATAAGTAGACCAGTTCCTCTCAGCAGCAGAAGAACTAGAAACCCGGGACAACAAACGAAAGGATTTTGGGAGGCCTTGGGGGGTGGGGGTCGGTCCCACTAGCAATTAGGGTTAGGGTAGAAAGCATAAAAATCCTTTTTTTTTTTAAATGTGAAAAAAAAAACACTTTATGACTTTGTCTTGCATGGGGGACGCCTCTGCCAAGTTTTGTCGTTGTCTCAGGGGTGTCTCCCTCTGAGAGGGGACGTCCCCTCTTTGGAGGGACGTCCCCGAGAATTCTGGACGCCAGAAGTCTTGGGGACGTCCCTCCAAAGAGGGGACGTCCCCTCTCAGAGGGAGACGCCCCTGAGACGACGACAGAACTTGGCGGAGGTGGCGGGACGGCTAGGGGACATCCCCTTGACGTACCCACGTTCCCATCCCCGAAACACGAGGTTTTTTTGGGGGGGGGGTCGCGTCCACGTGGAACTATGCTTCTCATACCAAAAACCTTGGGAGCCCTTGTCTAGGCAAAGGACATATAGAAGTGTTCCTAGATGAAGATCCAGAAAAAGTGTTAGATGCAACAGAATCTCAAAGGGTCGAGGAAGCAGAAACTAAAGAGACACCAACACAGGGTCTGGGGTCATGTACTAACCAAGGAGGCATGGATGGCTATGGGGACTCTAGCCTCGAAGGCATTCCCACTTACGTTGTTTATGGCCAATAAGACCTAGGAGAAACCCATAGAAATCTTGTATAATGTGGAGATATGGATATAGTGGGGGTAAAGATTTATGTCGATTTTGAGGTATTGAAAATGATGGAAGAAGACAATTACTTGGTGCTACTAGGATGACCGTTTTATTTTGATGCAGGGACCGATGTCAGATTTAAGCACCAAACTATGAGCTTTGAAGATGAAAGTAAGAGGGTGATCATTCCTTTAGATTCGTCTAGGGACCAACTTATGTTGAATCAATGGATTTGCTGGCCTAGGACAAAGATGACATTCACAGGATAATTGTGTAGAGGAGAAATGAAATGAATCCCATAGATGATGGTGTTTTAAGTTGGCATACCGCAAGTGAGTTTGATTCATATGTTAGTTGGGAATGATGGGTCTTGGGAGATAATGACTTGTTAGAAAGGTGGTGAATAACTTTAAGATGTAGCATGCTGAAGGGTAGCATGACGGTGGGCAGAATAAAGTAGTTGAAGCATCTGCATGCAGTGCTACCAGAATCGAAGATGGGCCTAGTGGAAGAATTTGTTGACCGCGGTGCCAACGTGAATGGTGGAATGTGCCCCAAAAAGTTAACATCAATGTCATCAAATGGGTTTGAAAACATCTAGATGACAAGAGGGTGATTTAGATAAGCAAGGGGTGGATGACAAAGCTTCCTTGCCATGAGGGTTTGAGTAGTGATTTCGCATTCTGTCGTCAATTGGAAGCATGCTTATTGCACGAGGAAAGAATTAGTTGCATGACCTATTTTTTCAAAACCCCATTAGCAAGGTGGTTGGCTACCCACAAGGATAGTTTGTAGGAATGGGACCACGTCAAAGGCACTTTTGGCTCGGTTCCATCACAATAGTAGTTGTGAGAAGCTTCCTCCCTATAACAACATTGGTACCCCGCAAGAACATATTACACTTTTTGAATATGTATGGGGCTTGCTGATTTGGAAGCTTGATCTCGCACTTCAAGTTCATTTCTTCTATGGAAACTTGGAAAATGGTTGCGCACATGGTACATCCAACATGAATTTCCCGATCAAACGCAAACTCCATGTAATTCATAAAGGTACGTTCATGCAGGATGGCCAAATGAAGTATATTTTAGCATTATGGCATGGACTCTCTATTGCAAGAAGCTCAGACAAGTATACAATAATTGTAGGGGAAGGCAATAATTGTTGAATTGGTGCACCCTAGGAATGGCTACGTGGGATCCCATTGGGCCAATGAAGCTTACATTAGCACAATGCAGGTTGATGAGGAATGATAAGGAGGGCTCGCTCGAAGATGAGAAGCTATGACACTTGAATGTAGAAATAGAAGGCGGCGATAGGCTAGTGTAGGAGTATAGCGATGCCTCTCCAGGGGACTATTTGAAGCAACCTTTGAAATCGAAAGGGGTAAATATAGGAACTCAGGAGAAGATGAAGCTTGCTAGCATTAAAGACTACCAATCAGATGTTGAATTTGCTAAGATGGTTGAGTTGAGCGAATATGCCAATTTATTACCCTGGGGTATCATGAGATGAAGGGCGTACACCCTTCCTTGGGGAAGATGCAAGTTACGTTGAAACATGGCATGAAGTCAATCAAGAAGCAACTTACTGCCTCAACCCTAATTTTCGAGCAAAGGTGAGAGGAAATTGATAAGATGCTCGATGTCGGTGTGATTTTCCTAGTCAACGAATCAAAGTGGGTCAATCCTATGGTTTTCTAAAAAAAAAGATGGTCATATTTGTATTTGTGTAGATTTTTGAGCATTGAATGCAACTTGCATCACTGATCCTTTCCCAATCCCATTTACGGAGGAAAATTTGGAAAGTTGTAGGTCGTGAGGCATACAATTTAATAGACATTCTTAGGATATCATCAGATCCAAATTGAGGAGGAAGATAAGGTCAAAACCACTTTTGCCATTGAGTGGGGATCGTTTACTTACAATGTCATGCCCTTTGGCTTGAAGAAGAAGAATCCCCCCGTGGTATTCTCTAGAATCATGCTAGTGCATTCTAAGAGTTCATCCATGACTTCATGCTAGTCTATCTAGATGATTGGATGTTGTACAGAATGTTGTGCAACCATGTGCAGACCATGAGGCTAGTTTGAGATGTGCCAACAGATGCATATCGCGCTCAATGTGAAACAATGTGTGTTTATGACCCCATTTAGTACTCTTTAATGGCATGTGATCTGCAAGAATGGGATGCTAGTTGATCTTGTGAAGATTTCAATTATCCTACAATTAGATGTACTCAAAATAGCAATGAATGTTTGCGCGTTTCTGGGACACACTGGTTACTTTTTTAAGCTTATTCGGAAGTATGGAAGATCACGACACTTCTTGAAGGATTGTTGCTTAAGGATGAGCCATTTTTCTGCAACGTCAAGTAGCTAGTCACGTTTGATACCCTGAAGGATAGGCTGGCCTCTACTGCTATCTTATAGTTTCCGAATTAGGGGAAACTGTTTCATGTACACGTGGATCTATTTACCACAGCCATTGAGGTTATACTGGCCTAGCCAGTTGATGACAATCTTGATCACATTGTTTATTTTGCTAGTTTGAAGTTGTTCTTTGTTGAACACAATTATACTACCACTGAGTGCGAGGCACTAGCTATGATTTATGCATTATAAAAGTTTTGCCAATATTTGCTAGCAGTGCCCTTCATATTTTTTTACTGATCATTAGGCGCTCAAGTATCTAGTTAATAAGTTAGTATTGCATGGACGTGCTTGCTAGTATTTAGTCTTGTTTGAAGAGTTCGAGTTCAAGGTTGTTGTCAACCCTGGCAAGCATCATGTAGGCTCTATTCATTTGTCAAGGATTGATACAGGGGAGGTTTCCAAAGGAGCCATTGAGGATGATCTCCCTGTCTCTCAGTTATTTCACCCTGAAACAATTTTAGAAGAGTGGGAGGAGATAGCCACGTTCCTAACATCAAGGTGTGCGTTGTAGCATTACATGGCGACTCACAAGAAGCAATTGGTAGTCCATGTGGCCCCATTTCAACTGATCAACTATTTTGTACAAATTGGTTCTTGACGAAGTTGTACGTAGGTATGCTCTGGAGCATGAGTGAGACATAGTCTTGTACAAATGCCACACATGGATAATAGGTGGGCATTATGTAGGGAAGGCAACCACTTTAAAAATACTACAGTTAGGGCCTTGGTGGCCAATTTTGCATAAAGATACACATAAACATCCCTACTTGTGCAAAATATTCCAACTATTGGGTAAGCTCAACCAGTGCGATGGGATGCCCTAGATGCTTGTTCTTATTTGCAAGCAATCTGAAAAGTGGGCACTAGTTTTGTGGGCCTTATCAACCTGTTGGCTAGAAAAAGTGGTGCGTGATACATCATCATTGTGACAAATTATCTGATGCAATGGGCCAAAGCAACCACAATTCGGGATTTGCACAACAGATTTGGCAGCGAAATCATTTTTGAGAAAATCATTACACGATTTGGATGCCAACTTAGCATAATGACCAACCAAGGCACACATTTTTTCGCCAAGATGGTTCAAGTTTTTTTGATTGAGTTAATGGTACAACATCACAAGAGCTCTCCCTATCATCTTTAGGTTAATTGGATTGCATAATCATTTTAATAAAATCTTAGAAAATAACTTGAACAAGATTTTCGATTTAGGAATAAAATATTGGGATGAGTGTGTGTCGGAAGTACTATGGGCCTACAAGGCCATGTACAAGCGGTTGACGGACAAACACCTTTTGAGTTGGTTTATGGTTGGGAGGCAGTCATGCCAATTGAATATCTAGTCCCCAACATGTGTATTACTCATAGTTGCCATGTTCGACCGAACATGGCTCTGTTCAGTTCGAACCAAACAAGTAGCATTGACTGGATATGTTCGGTCAAGTTCGACCGAACAATTTTTTTATTTTTTTGATTAAAAAATAAATTAAAATAACCAAAAAAATTCAAATCTTGTCAATGCAAAATGGAATGTTGAAACCTATAGGCAAAAGGCAAACATTATTCCCTTTTTTATTTTTTCATCAACGAGAAGAACAAACTGAAATAGATGTAGGTGGTAGAACTAAGAACGATGAACGCAAGACTTGAAGCTACATCTGCCATCTGCCATCACGAACACAAGACTCGAACAATATCCGCCATCTGCTATCTTCCATTGCCATATGCCATCTGCTATCACGAACACAAGACTCGAACAATATCTGCCATCTGCTATCTTCCATTGCCATATGCCATCATCGAGATTCATCGAGATTTGCATTGCCGAGATTCACAGGGATTTGCATCGGCGAGATTCGCCACATATTTCTGTCTTTCTTCGCTAATATGACCAAAGCGTTGTTGTCCTTATAAGTTATTATCCTATATCAGCAGTCTGTCTTCGACTCTTCGCTAATATAAGGACTTATTACGAGAGATTTAATTTGTAACAGGTATCTCAATCTATATCACGCTAAAGGTTTTATGGTTTACTGTTTAGTATTTTACTATTTAGTAATTTTACTAATTTACATGTGTAAAATTGTAACTGTAAGTAATTTAAATTAGATTTATTAATGTTAAATATACTATTAGTTTATTATTAATATTAATCTTTTAAACTTTAAAATAATAAAATATTATTAAGTATAAGTTATATTATACTATATTGTATACTATTATACTATTTATTAAATCATTAATAATAATAACTTAAGTTATACAAATTTTTAAAACTAATATGTTATATTGTATAACATATGATTTTTTAAAATTTGTGACTAATAATAACTTCAGTTTGTTATATTTTTAATTTATTTTTAAAATTTATTTAATTTTATTTCTTAAAATTTAAGTTTTTCTTTTTTTGTTTATAAATATAAATAACGAATTTAATTCTTAAGATAAATGATAATTTCGTTTTTAAGTTTTAGTAAATAAATATTAAAATTATTAAAATGTTACATTTTAAGGTGAATATGTTTTATTAAATTTCAACACAGAAATCAGAGGTTCATAACAGTGTATGCAAGGGTGAATAGTGGGCAGTGCGGGACCAGGGTACAGTGAAAAAATTCAGAACAGTGTATGCAAGGTTGAGTAGTGGGCAGTGAGGATATAGGGGGCAACATGTCTAGCTATCCATTAGAGATGAAATATATTGTCCAGAGAGATGATAAAAGAACAAATATGAGATGCACTTTGTGCAATAGTAATATCACGGGCAGTGTCACTAGAGTTCGATACCATTACCTTGGAGGATTTGCAGATGTGAAATGTTGTATAGTAGCAAATGAAAATTCAAAGTAGAGTACACAAATTTCATAAAATGTGTGAAAGCTAAATATGATGTGAGTCGTGTAGGATCATTCGCTTCAGAAGCAAAGAAGGCTAAAATCCAACACTTTATCTCGGAAATTGGCTCATTTAATAGTTCAAGGGGTGCTCCATCATCATTTACCAGTGGAAGTGCAAGTGAAGTTGAAAAGTCAGGTTTCATTGAAGTTCATGTGGAGCCTTGTTATGAACCTGTGATATATCTTTTCCTTGTTCATTTAGTAGTTGCTACGGATGCATATGCTTTGTAAGTCGTTTCGGAGCATTTTGTGTTCTCCCACATTCATGGGAAGTAGTAGTTTCTTAGTTTAGAATTTATATATAAGTGTTGATGCCATTGAAGGCATCTACGAAATTATTGTATTGAGCTTGCTCAAAGGAGGTTGCCCCCTCGAAGTGGTTTGTGATCAATTCAAGCTTTTCAAATGTTTTTCGGATTTAATTCGTGCTGTTAATTCCTATTATTTGTGCATTTTTATCAATTGTTGCAGGAGGATCCTCTCATTTGGTATTAGAGTGCTTTCCAGGGGCACAAATTTTTTTAAGCTCTATTCTGTTGCATTATTTATTTACAGTTCTTATTTTCAGAAATTGGTAACTTTGTTCTACTGCATAACTCTGTTCTGTATCACAATAATATTTTTCGGTCAGGGTAAACCCTGACCACATAACTGTGAGAAGTGCTTGGGCAAAAGCCCTAAAACTCATTGTGAGGAGTACCACAGGAACCCCAAAGTAGCCGGCCCATTGAGAGGACCTGCCAGCGAAATGGGCAACGGCCCCTTCCTGATTGAGTAGTTTCCATCCGTGAGGAAAACCAAGCGCTGTCGTAAAAAGATAAATCTATGGCCAGAAAATTTCTGGAGAGTGGTACTCGGTTATTCGGCATTGGTGACCAGAGTGAAATTTTTAAAACCCTTAGGCAACCATTAAATCTTGGTGCCCGTTTCTATCAGTTTCAGAACATTTTTTGCAAAGGTATGCACGTGTCTTTTCTGAACTAGTGGGATTGCCACCTTCACGACCAGAGGACCACTGTATTCAACGCCTTCCAAGAAGCATTCCTCCCAACATTAGACCTTAGCGGTACCCATTTCAACAAAAGACCGAGATCGAGATGCTCATTCGAGACTTATCGTAGTGAGGCATTATTCGCCCTAGTACCACCCATATTCTTCCCTAGTTCTCCTTGTCCGAAAAAAGATGGGTCATGGCATCTCTGCATTGACTTCCGTGCACTTAATCACTTCACAATCAAGGATAAGTTCCCGATCCCTATTATTGATGAGCTTCATGGCGCTTATTTTTTCTCCAAGTTGGATCTCCGCTCTGGATATCACCAGATCTGGGTTCATGAGGATATCTCTAAGACAACTTTTCACACGCATGATGGTTATTATGAGTTCTTAGTCATGCCCTTTGGCCTCACTAATGCTCCTTTAACATTCCAAGCATTGATGAGTAAAATATTTCGGCCCTACCTGCAAAAATTTATTCTGGTCTTCTTCGATGATATCCTCATCTATAGTAAAACATGGTTTGAGCATCTCCAACATTTGGAGCTTGCACTGCAACTTCTCTCTGACCATCATCTTTGTGCAAAACAGTCCAAATGTACTTTTGGCCAGGATGAAGTGGAGTATCTTGAGCATATTGTTTCAGCCCAAGGGGTTCGAGTGAATCCTGAAAAAATAACTATGATGACAAGTTGGCCGCATCCTCAGACACTCAAGAGCCTCCGTGGTTTTTTGGGGCTAATTGGATACTATCACAAGATTGTCAAAGATTACGGGAAGATTGCAGCTCCATTGACAGCTATGTTGAAAAAGGATACTTTTACTTGGACAACAGTTGTTGAGTGTGCATTTGAAGCATTAAAACAAGCTGTGTACGACTCCTGTTCTAGCTATGCCAGATTTTACCAAGACCTTCACTATTGAGAGTGATGCTTGCGGCAATGGACTGGGTGTTGTTCTCCTCCAAGAAGGACGCTCGATTGCATTCACCAGTAAAGCCCTTTTTGGCAAGAATTTAGTGCTCTCTACTTATGAGAAGGAAATGATGGCCATTTTACATGCAGTACAAAAGTGGCGGCCATACCTATTGGGTAATTTTTTTTGCATCAAAACTGATCACCAAAGTCTGCAATATTTCTTGGAACAATGGGTATTTGCCCCATCACAACAGAAATGGGTTAGTAAACTCATGGGTTATGACTATGAGATAACTTACAAGAAAGGTAAAGAGAATATTGTCGCTGATGCTCTATCTCGTACATTTGTGGATCAAGCTTCCCTTTTAGCTATTTCCATGCCTATTCCGAATTGGTTGGACACGATACAACATGGGTATGTCAATGACTCCTCATTATCTCAAATCATGTAACAGTTGACCATTGACCCCTCGACTATACCGCATTATTCTTGGGATGGTGCTTCTCTGTGATACAAAGGTCGTTTGGTGCTTCTCTAGAGCATAGATCTGTAGCAGGGTGTATTCTATGAACTCCATGCTTCTCCATCCGCAGGGCACTCAAGGTTTCTCAAAATGTATGAGCAGGCACGACGTAACTTCTTTTGGAAGCGAATGAAAAAGGCAATTCAATAGATGGTGGCTGAATGTGATACATGTCAGCGCAACAAAGGTGAAACAACACTCATCCTTGGGTTGCTCGAACCCTTGCCCATCCCTATCAGGATTTGGACATATATTTCTATGGATTTCATTGAGGGGCTCTCTAAATCTAGAGGGAAAACGATGATCTTGGTTGTGGTTGATCGCCTCTCCAAATATAGTCATTTTTGTGCCCTCAACCATCCTTATACTGCCTCCACAGTTGCACAAATTTTCTTGGACCAGATTTTCTGTCTTCATGGCATTCTTTCATCTATTGGTCTCCGATCGTGATGCAACCTTCACTACCCATTTTTGGACGGAACTATTTCGACATATTGGCACTCAATTGAAGATGAGTTCTGGGTATTATCCACAAACAGATGGCCAGATGAAAATTGTCAACAAATGCTTGGAAACATTCCTCCGTTGCTTTGTAAAAACTCTAGTTTCCTCCGTTTCCCCAATCTGACAGTTTTGTTTATTTTTTTCTGAAGTTTTTGGTTTTTTTGTAATTTTTGGATTTTTGCATGAAATGAAAGAAGGCGATTTTGCTTGAAAAAATAAATAATAAATTCAAATAAAATACTTCTACTCTGATAACGGGAGTATTTGATGCCAGTACAAATGCCAATCTATTATTTGTTCTTTTGGGACGATTACAAAAAATGATCTACTGACATGCAATAAGAAAAATATGTTTTTATTTGTTAAAAAAACCTGGTATTTTTGTAGTAGCTGAAAGTACAGATGTGGTACGGTCGCCTTAAATACGTCCTTCTCCCTCTGAATATTGATGGCAAATGATTCCAGATACAGGGGCGCCAATGCTGGTAAAGACTGGAAGATGAAGTATGATGCGCCTTCCTCAAAAGATGAAGTACGCCCTGGTGTTGTTTTGGCCAAGTACATGAAGGTACGAATCTGTCAGCAGTAGCAAGTACAATAGTACGACCTTCCCAAATCAATGTCTAAACCCTCTGAAATGATGCGCCTAGAAAGATGAAGGTTCTCTGGATGCAATGCTGATAAAACTCTGAAGATAATAGATCTCTGAAGCTCTGTGATTCCTCCTGAATGAAGAAACCTCTGCTGCAATAAATCAAGTGTTATTTCACACCCTCTGAATTGCTTCCGATGGAGATCGCTCGTTCCCCAAGGAATTTGAACTTGAAACCCTTAAGTCTCTTGCTTAGATCAAGTTGATCAATTTTCAAACTCAATAAACATCATAATGGCTCGATTCCCAAGGCAATTGCTTAAATAACCTTAGAAGTGCGATTTCCTCCATAATAGGGTTTTCATTAAAAATTCGCACTTTCTTTTATTATTTTTATTTCCATAGTCTAGGCCAAATTTTATAATAAAATATAATCACAAATTTGGCCCCTACCTGATGATGGGCGCCCCCTCATCATTAATCACTTAAGTTATAATTTAATATTATAACTTAATATAATAGTCTTCGAATAATTAATACAATTAAATATTAATATTTCTCTCGTTACTCATCCGATGACTGATCCGTCTGAAGCTGACAAACACTGAAGTGATTCTGAATGCTGCCAACCCATACTGCTAAAAATAGCAGGGGTACCACTCTGACTGCCAGGAACTGCTAAAAATAGTAACTTCTGCAAGAAGTCTCCGATCGAGCCCAAACGAAAGCCAACTGATCAAACTCTGCCAACTGAAGCTGAGCCAAGCTCCAATGTGACCCTCTATCCAGTCTATCAGCCTACGAGGGTCGTATGATAGGCTAATCCTGTGCTCCGAGAGATGTCACTGAGAAGGGGACATGACATGCTTCACCTCAGAACAACATCAGTGGGCAAAGTGGCTCCCTCTTGCCGAATGGTGGTACAATACCTCCTACCACACTTCAACGAAAATGACTCCATATGAAGTAGTCTATGGTCAAGCACCACCAGTGCTCCTTCTGTACAACCCTAATAGTTCATCAGTCCAAGCAGTAGACACACTTCTTCGAACTCGGGATCAGATCCTTAGCACTCTGCGGGAAAATCTTCATAAGGCGCAAAATTGAATGAAACAACAGGCAGATTAGCACCGTTTTGAGCGCACTTTTCAAGTAGGTGATATGGTTTTTTTTCGCCTGTTGCCCTACAAGCAATTCTCCCTAAAACTCAAAGGGCGTCATAAGCTAGCCCCCAAGTTCTATGGGCCCTATAAAGTTCTTCAAAAGATTGGGTCGGTTGCTTATAAGTTGGAGCTCCCACCTTCTCGAGTTCAGCTAGTATTTCATGCCCTTGTCTGAAGAAAGTTATTGGCACAAACATTAGAGTGCAAACTATTTTACTTGAACTTGATAATGAAGGGTCCATTCTTCTTGAACTGGAGGCAATCCTAAACAGACACACACGCCAACTTCGCTCCCGCTCCATCATCGAGGTTTTAATTGAATGGCACGGAATGCAGCCAGAGGATGCAACATGGGAACCACTATTTCAGATTCAACACCAATTCCCACATCTAAAGCTTTGAGGACAAAGCTTTTTCTAAGAGGGAGGGGATATTATGAACCCGTGATATATCTTTTCCTTGTTCATTTAGTAGTTTCTATGGACGCATATGCTTTGTAAGTCGTCCCAGAGCATTTTGTGTTATCCCACATTCATGGGAAGTAGTAGTTTCTTAGTTTAGAATTTATATATAAGTGTTGAGGCCATTGAAGGCATCCACGAAATTATTGTATTGAGCTTGCTCAAAGGAAGTTGCCCCCTCGCAGTGGTCTGCGATCAATTCAAGTTTTTCAAGTGTTCTTTAGATTTAATTCGTGCTATTAATTCTTGTTATTTGCGCATTTTTATTAATTGTTGCAGGAGGATCTTTTCAAGGCCACAACAAAAGCATGACGTAGAAAAGTTGGCAGCGAGATTGTTTTATGCTGAGGCCATTCCTTTCAATGTCATTCGTTGCCCACATTTCAAAACCTTTCTAGATGCGGCGATTGAATTTAGGAAGTGTTACACATTGCCTTGCTATGAAAGAGTAAGAACTAGTCTTCTTCAAGAGGAAGTGGCAGCCATATCCACTGAACTAGCTGAAATAAAAAAAAAATTGGAAAAGAACAAGTTGCACAATAGTAAGCGATCGTTGGTTTGATTCAAGAAGGCCCCTCCTAAATATTTTGGCAATATCCCTTGATGGTGCTATGTTTATAAAATCAATCAATACAAGTAATGAACAAAAAACTTTTCTTTTCATTTCCCAATGCATCGAATCAACAATTTTAGAGATAGGAGGAGAATGTTCAAATTATTACAGATAATGCAACGAATTGTAAAGGAGCAGGTGATATACTCATGGATAGATTTCCTCATCTCTTTTGGACACCATCTGCTGCACATGTGTTTGATCTTTTGCTTGAAGACCTATCAAAACCGGAGTGGGTAAGTAATATTATGATTGAAGGAAAACAAATATCTAAGTTTATCCTCAATTATTGCTTGACATTGAACTTGCATCGTTCATTTTCAAAGTGTGAGCTTCTATCCCCTATTGAAACAAGATTTGCCACCAACTTCATTACTTTGCAAAGGGAGGTAGAGGAAAGGACAACATTGAAAAAAGTAATGGTTATTGATGAATGGACAGAGTCAAAGCTTCCCAAGGAATCCCATTCAAAATATATTGGAAGAATTATCTCAGGGGACACATTTTGGGAGAAGTGCAAGAAAATCATAATGGTGTTTGAGTCTCTTGTTAAAATTTTGAGAATGGTTGATGGCAATCACCCATTCTCAAAATTTTGTGTACAAGGGAATGGACAGAGCAAAGGAAGAATTTCAAAATTTACTTGCAGGTAATGTTGAAGAAATCAAGAGCATTTGGGAAATTGCGGTCAAGCGATGGTTCATACCACATTGTGGTCTACATGCGATAGCTTGCTATCTAGATCTTAAATTAGTAGAGGTAAATCATGATGCAAATGAAGAGATAATGAGAGGTGTATTTAAAGCAATAGGTAGGTTGCTTATTGATGAAGAAGAGATGGAAGCAAAGAGGCAACAAATTACTATTTTCAAGAACCAACTGAAAATGTTTGGCATCAAGGAAACAACGGCAAGAGGGGTGAAGTGGGAATCATCTAAATGGTGGTAGGCTTATGGAGCTTCTACTCCATAATTGTAGAGGCTTGCTGTGCGAATCTTTAGCCAGTGTTCCAGTGCTTCTGCATGTGAAAGAAATAGGAATACACACGACTTAATCCACACCAACAAGAGGAATCGACTAGGGTCTCAAAAACTCTCTGATCTTGTGTTTGTTCATAGCAATTTATGATTGCTTACTCACTCTCTTGCAAATGAAGATGACAAGTCTCGCCTTGGTGAACCATGCTTTGGATATGAAGAAAATATTGATGTTGTTGATGAGCCTACTAGTGTAGGATCAGATGATGCGGCTAGTAGTGATTTTGGTGTAGATGCAGGGTTTGATGTTGCGAACGTTTAAATTTCATTCTTATTTTTAGTTAATGCTGAAAACTTTAATGTTAAACAAAGGATATTTCGCATTGTCGTTGTTATATTTTATATATATGACGTTGAACAATGAACATTGGAGTTTAACACTTTATTGGATTTTGCTATCGTGTGTTATCAACTTGTTTATGTTTATATTTTACAAATATGTATGATATATTTATTTTTTATAATTTATAAAAAAATCCTAATTGAATTACCGAACTTATCGAACCAAACTTTTTTCAAAACTCCAAACTTCCAACTTTTTTCCCCTTCTGAACAACCTGAACTTGTTGAACATGGTAACTATGGTATTACGTACATGTTATAGCTAGAGGAAGCTGAATATTCTTAAGCACGCATGCACGACCTACTAGCACTGGAAGAGAAAAGGCTGCTCATGTAGTGGATTCAAGCATTGAGAAACAACGCTAGAAGGCTTGGCATGATTGCCACATTAAGGGCAAGGTGTGCTGATGTATGATTCAAGACACAAGAAGCACCTAGTAAAAGTGCAAGTACGATTGCCAGGCCCATTCAAAATAAGTCAGTTTTTTTTAGAACGACGCAACCAAGTTGGTTTGTCTTGATGGTACAAAGGTGCTAACATATGTGAATGGGAGTTGCCTTAAGCCCTACTTTTGTCCATAAGAAATTCTGTTTTCTTTGTAGAAAATAAGCTCATCATGAGTCATGACCATTTAGTATAGGGTAGGAATAGTTGTTTGTTTGTTGAATTTGTGTAAAGCTTAGTGGGTAGAATCTCAGAAATCACCAAAGTAGTTTATCCTAGGTACCATCAGTGTAGATCAGTAAGGCAAGTTGAATAGTTCGAGAGGGGGCTCCTTGGGGCTTCACGCTAGATGCCTAAGTTTTTGGGTTGGCATGGATTGACGAGCCCTAGGGTAACCATAAATGGAGACAAGGTTGTATGCACGAGCATCTTTGAGCTTGCACCCACAACACGACATACAAGTATAGTTGTGGTAGAATACGTGCATCTAGTGTGGTCAAGTTTTGGTAAGAGAAAGTATAAACTATAGGCGGATGGCTATGGAGATACATTAGGTTGAAGGACATGCGAAGGAAAGTGGCTATGGGAAGCATAGTTGGAGAAGGCGACAACAGTGCGATGACAACAACAATTATATGAAGTTTGCAGGGGATGGATTGGAGAAAAAGCAATAATGTGCTGCTAAAAGGGATGGATTTGTTGAAAGGCATGAATAACAACCAACGTGATTAGGGAAATAAGAGGAATAGGTGGAAACGAAGTATAAAATTTGTCTGGTAAGGTGATGGAATATACATTCCACATAAGTAATCATACATTGGACGCTCAAGGGCCATGTAGGGATGCTTGTGTTACTTAATGACACAAGTGGACATGAAAAGTTGTATGAGACATCTTTGTGACCATTGGCATGTTGGGAACGACCATAAAAGTGATGCTTGTAGCAGTAAGTCGCATGATTTTGTGAAGGAAAATCGATTGAGATATAAAGGAGAGGAAATATCTGCCAGTAAGAAGATTTGATATATCGTGCTCACACGTTTGAGGGACGATCACTCATAGATGACGATGACACCAAAGAAAGTGATGAAGAAAACAAAGAGGTTGGATGCTAATTTTGTGATCAACGCGATTGAAATAAAATTACACCATCGAGGTCTTGCGCAGACACCGCTCATAGGGGATATGGGTATAGAAGGCACAAGGAAAGAGGTCCCATAGACCATGATTGAGTTGATGACCTTCCCGAAAGAATGTAATTCAGTCAAAGATTTGACTGGTGAATTAGAGGTGTTTTTGGTGGAGGAATACAACCATATGATGACCACTTTTTGCACAATTTGGTCAAGGGTTGTTGATTGGTCTTGAGAGCTACTTGCTTGTAGACCCTTAGCTTTGCTTTGTAGACACCATAAAATTAAAGGAGAATGGAATTTCACAACTTTTTGACTTGCCATATTTTGGCAAGGCGTGACGACTGGTTCAATTTTTGGTTAGCCATTTTCATCATGATATCCTTTATCTTTAAAAAAGAAGACCATCATCCTTGTAAACCCACTAACATTGCATTAACTAATCGAGAATAATTGCAATCAAGCACTTGCGAAGGGTGTCCCTCTGCATGCAAACCTTTCTGCAATCTTGGATATTTGGTGGAAGACCATACTAGTTGAAAATTTGGTGCAAAGTTGAAGAGGTGGCCACAGGGTGAATACGAATAACATGTTGGACATAAAGGTGCACGCGATGAGCAAGATTTTAGCCAAAAATAATTTAGAAGGATTGAAGGGAGGTGACCATAGTTAATGGGGCCTATGTTGGTTACAAGATCGGGGCAAAGGATGTGTGCACACTTGTGGGTAGGATCTAGTGGATGCCACCAAGCTTCATGTTTACCATTTCAATCATCTATATTTGCCAATTCATGCAGGGAAGCATGTAGAGGCTGAGCACCGAAAGTTAATGGACCCATGGGTAGAGGTTGTGACAAAACACTCGGCAAGTGTCCCCCGCATTTTGGATACATTATGGGCCATGTTCGCTCATGAGATCGAGTTTTTGTTGTTCCGGCACCATACTTAGTTGTGTGACAATTCTTCCACAGGCCAAAAAATTGTCAACCTTGCTATTCGGAAAATGGTCTTATGGTACCAGTTTGTCTTGTGAATCAGTTTTGGGTACTGAATAATGAAAAGGAAAAGGTTTTGCAAAGTTCAATCAAGCCTAAATGCATACAACGACCCAAGGAGCCATCTACAACCAGGTAAAGTTTAATTAGATAATGAAGGATTTTCTATTTATAGTGAATCAGTGGTTGATAGAGAGGAACCCTTACTATTTTTAATAACACAGTTGGATGCACAGTAGACACAATGGTTAACTCCCAAGTTCAGACGGAATTGAGATATAATGATTATTTGTGAAGTGATGTTATTTTAATTATTAATAAAGCGATTACTTTATTAATAATTATTTATAAAGTGCAATTATAATATAAGATATTAAAAATCACTTTATGTGCAATTGGACCATGACCCTCATTTAAGTGATTTTTAAGTACTTTAATTAATATTGACTTTGAAGTTGAATATTAAATTATTTAATAAAGTCAATGTGCACACATTTAATATTATTTTAAATGATATTAAATGATTAAAAAATACTCTTAAAGGGGATCGACCAGCTCATGAAAAAGTATATTAAGGGGGTCAGCGAAGTTTCTTTTCATCTAAGATTTGATGATTGCTTTGATATTTTGTGAGAGAAGCTTAGAGTTTCTGCAGTTCTATATTGAGATATTTGGGAACGATAACTCCCATTGATTTGCATAACTGAGGTGGTGAAAGATGTACTGAAGGGTTACAGCCATTGGAGGAGATATGTCAATCTGCTCATTGTGACAAATTTAGTGGCCAAAGGCCAAATTTGAGGAGTTCGATCTATGGTAGCATTGGCAGATTTTGACACCACATTCATCTATCTTGCATAAGGCGAATTTTTGATGCTCACACATCCATTTGGAGGAGTCGATTTATGGTTTGCAGTGGTGATAAAAATCAGACTTCATCACATGGTTGGGCGCACTCATGGAGGGGACGATTTTGTCATTTGCAACCCCTAAAAAAATCAGACAAGACATAATAAGGGTCGCTAGGCTCATACAAGGGCAGTTGCTTCATCTTTGGAGGACTAGGCGTCATCATCTTGGAGGATCGATTTATTTGGTGTGGCTGCCATCAACATACTAGGTTCATTATATGCATGAAGTTTGTATTTCTTTAGAGTTAGCTTTGTTGTCTTATACAACAAATATCGTTTATAGTTGGAATAAGGAGAAATCGATAATGGTCTCAATTGTATTCATTTCCAGCTTTGTACCTCATTGCATTCTTTGAATAAGAAGTGGGAGTGGGCTGCCATATGTTGTCTAAATGCCAAGTTTATTACATCATAACAGATTGTACAAGTTAGTATGTTAAGTGTTTGACGAATTGTCTAGCTGCTGTAGGTGCACATTTTTCATGTGTATGTTATATATATGCATTTGAAAATACAAAAAAAATACATTGCATATCATTTGTGTTCAGTAGATAGTTGTTTAGAAACTTTGAGAAAGCACTTAAACTTCATCAAAGCATTTCAAAACAAACTAAAAATAAAAAACAAGTACAGACTTGGTATGCAAAGTGTTTGACAATATTCTTTGAGGTTCAATTTAGCGAAACAAAGTCAAAATTAGCAAGAGATACTACAATGGTATCAGAGCGGTTCCCTGCCATCCTGCTGGGGTTAGAATTAAAATTCATTTTGCTCACATAGTTGATATTTGAGTGACCAACAATCTATTCTTTGTTTTAGTCATGGGAAAAACTCGGAAGAAATTTCAGTTGGGTAGCCAGCTAGTATTCATAGTTTTTAAAATAGAAATTGAGACTGTTTACGAAGAGTGACTTGCACTTCACAAGGAATTAGAAATAATCAATTATATGGATAACCTTAAGACTTATAGCCAACGAAAAGGAAAATCAAAATAGCCATATGTTGAGGACATTTTGGAAAAAGTTGTGCTTTCACAATTAAGATTAGCTTGTAGCCTGTAGAAGTATGGAGATTCTATTTCAAAATGAACCTCATCACAAAGCAAAAATGAGAGACTTGGTGAAGTATCCAAAAGTCTCTATGATGAGTTTGGTTTAAAATGTGTTAAGTCGGCAGATAATGATTTTCAACTTACAGGGGAACATGGGGTTAAAACTGAAGTGGGTGTGGATAAATTTTTTTTACAACATGAAAATAGTATGATGGAGCCCCAAAATGTTATAACACTCAAGAAGTTGTTATCAATCATGATAACAATTCTGATTTTGATGACAACAGTCCTTTGCTTGAGCATAATGAGGATTTAGAAGTCATGGTGAGTGCAAAAAATGTTGTGGGAGAACCTTTGAATGTTGGCACACATGCTATAGGTGTCAAACATGAGGATAGCATGGAAAAATTGACCCATATCCATTCTGATTTTCATGACAGCAGTAAGGAATCTTTGCATCAGCATGAGATGATAGTGATTTTACAAGGGAATGAAGTCTCTATAGAGTTGTCACATGTTCGTACTTAGGATTTGGGTACTAATGATGCAATTTATGATGAAATTTCATGCCACAATGGGTCTGATTTTTCATATCAGATCGTACAAAACAAACAAAAATTTATCTAATGGCAATGGATCTCAGGATCGTGAGTCGGATAGATATGCAGATGCTTTGGAAAAGGAAGTGTGCGAAAAAATTGTCAAAACAATAGCTTCTACAATACCTGTTAAGCCATCCTTTGAGGTACATAGTAGCAGTATCATTGATGATATTATGAGTGAAGTTGATAGCACACATGATGTTGCTTCTCAATTAGTGAGCGATGATGATTCAACTACATATCATAGTGCAAATTCTAAATCAGAAAATTTGTATGGGAGTGATAAGTTCCAGAGTCCTTATCATTTGGTTGGGCAACTAAAGGTAAATGACAGAATTATTGCTACCGCCATAGAGCATTTTGATGTTGCTCGTTAGACATTGGCCCTTTAGGGTTCGAGTACTCCCATGACAAATGAGTGTGGAAATAGTGGTCTTTCCTTTGCAGAGTTTCATGCACTTTGAGAAGCAATTGGAATAATGAAATAAAATTACCTACAACTACTTGTGGATAGAGATTATTTTCTCGAGTGAGATTGCATTTATCATAAGGCATTGAAGGGAAAGGAAGAAGAGGTTGATGAGCTCACTCATGAGCTTGAGGTGACTATGGACTCGTTGAAGAGCGCTTAGTTGGCCTTTTAAGAGTCACAGTCATGGATAGAGGAACTTACTGAGAAGTTGAGTTTGGCACAGTCTTCACCATCTTCCGATATTGATTAGGTTTTCATGGCAGCAGTTGGTGAAGAGCATGTATACACTGGTTATGGTTGTAAGCAGGTTGAGGATGTGGTTACATCCATCACGGTTACTAGTACAGTTAATGCAGATGGGATGAGTGCATTGGTTGAGAGTTGCAGGGAACCACATATTGCACCTGGTTCTCTTGAGATTAGTCCCATGACAGGGGATATAGGGCAGATTATTGATAGCTCTTGTGACATAGTAGTTGATTCATTAGAGAGTTGTGTGACAACTCACGACACTACTCCATCGTCTTTACAAGAGATATGCAGAGTATCGTCTAGTTGGGGGATTGGTTCTTATGTTGATTTGTTTTCCTTTCCTGGAAGCAAATAAGTTATTCCATTCCATGCAACTGATTATGATCAACAGTTTGTTGAGCCAATTTAGAAGTACGAGCCAATTTATTGTTCCATTTTTTTAGAAATTGATGATTCAGATCAACCTAGAGTGATTGTGCAGTTTGTGAATAATCCATTATTCAAGTTTGATGGTGGATCAGTCTATGATAATCCACTTTTCGAGTTAGATGTTGATCATGCTCTTGATTCCAGTTCTGAGATGAACATTTATTGTAGTGTTTGGGATCCTTCCAATGCATCGAGATTTCAAATAGAATTTGCAGAGGAGATTTCGGAGATGTACATGGTGAGGAATGCATACAGCTTTACGTTTGATCCTCATGTACATGATTTATTTCAGATGCACAGTTTAGTGGCGCATGTGATGGACAGCTTGTATGATAGCTTGCTTTGCATAGAGATTGGAAGCAAATATTTTTGGTCTTTTGAGTTGCTTTCTTTTGAGGGTCATACTTCTGCGACGCTTGATGGTGAGATTGAGTTGATTCAGCAGATTCAGTTAGTTGTGCTAGTGTTGGTGTTACAGGAACTGTGTGGTGATAACATGGACATTACACAGATCTTCCCTTGGGATCTTGGTGGAGTTGTGGTTTCTCTTGGCAGTGCAGTGAGATTTGAGATGAGAGATTGCTTGGGAGCAAGCACTGCACTGCCAAGAAAAACCAAGAGAAACCAAATCTCACTGCACTGCCAAGAGAAACCACAACTCCACCAGGATCCCAAGGGAAGATCTGTGTAATGTCTTTGTTATGACCACACAACCCCTGTAAAACCAACACTAGCACAACTAACAGAATCTGCTTAATCAACTCAATCTTGCCATTAGGAGTCGTAGGAGTATGACCCTCAAAGCAACTCAGAAGACCAACCATATTTGCTTCCAATCTCTTTGCAAAGCAAGCTATTATACAAGCTGTCCATCACATGCGCCACTAAATTGTGCATCTGAAATTAATCAAGTACTGAGGATCAAACGTAATGCTGTATGCATTCCTCACCATGTACATCTTCGAAATCTCCTTTGCAAATCCTGTTTGAAATCTTGATGCTATGAAAGGATCCCAAACGCTACAATCAATGCTTATCTCAGAACTGGAATCAAGAGCATGATCAACATCTAATTCAAAGAGTGGATTATCATACACTGATCCACCATCAAACTTGACTAATGGATTATTCACAAACTACACGATCACTCTAGGCTGATCTGAATCGTCCATTTCTGAATCTTCGAAACAATAAATTGACTCATACACCTGAACTGGCTCAACAAACTACCGATCATAATCAACTGCATGGGATGGAATAACTGATTTGCTTCTAGGAGGGAAACAAATCAACATAAGAACCAATCCCCCAACTAGATGATACTCTCCATATCTTCTGTGAAGATGGTGGAGTAGCGTCGTGAGTTGTCACACAACTTTCTAGTGAATCAACTACTATGTCACAAGAGCTATCAATAATCTGCCCTGCATCCCCTGTCATGGGACTAACTTCAAGAGAACCAAGTGCAACATGTGGTTCCCTGCAACTCTCAACCAATGCACTCATCCCATCTGCATCAACTGCACCTGTAATCGTGATGGATGTAACCACATCCTCAACCTATTTACAACCATAATCAGTGGATACATGCTTCTCACCAACTGCTGCCATATAAACCTGAACAATATTGAAAGATGGTGAATACTGTGCCAAACTCAACTTCATGGTAAGTTCCTCTATCCATGACTGTGAATCTTGAAGGGCCAATTGAGCGCTCTTCAATGAGTACATAGTCACCTCAAATTCATGAGTGAACTCATCAACCTCCTCTTCCTTTCCCTTCAATGCCTTATGATAGATGCAATCCCACTCGAGAAGATAATCTCTGTCCACAAGTAACTGTAGGTAATTTTGTTTCATTATTCCAGTTGCTTCTCGAAGTGCATGAAACTTTGCAAAAGAAAGACCACTATCTCCGCGTTCATCTATCATGAGAGTACTCCAACCTTGAAGGGCCAATGTTTGACGAGCAACATCAAAATGCTCTATGGCGGTAGCAATAATTCTGTCATTTACCTTTAGTTGTCCAATCAAATGATGAGGACTCTGGAACTTATCACTCCTATACAAATTTTCTATTTTAGAATCAACACTATTATATGTAGTTGAATCATCATCACTCACTAACTGATAAGTAGCATCGTGTGTGCTATCAACTTCACTCACAATATCATCAATAGTACTACTACTATGTACCTCAAAGGTGGCTTAACAAGCATTGTAGAAGCTGTTTTGACAATTTTTTCGCACACTTCCTCTTCCAAAGCATCTACATATCTATCCGACTCACGATCCTGGAATTCATTGCCATTAGATAAATTTTTTGATTTGTTTTTTACGGTCTGAGATGAAAAATCAGACTCATTGTGGCATAAAACTTCATAAATTGCATTATTAGTACTCAAATCTTGAGTACCAACATGTGACAATCTGTAGAGACTTCATTTCCTTGTGAAATCACTATCATCTCATGCTGATGCAAAGATTCCTTATTGCTGTCATGAAAATCAAAATGGATATGGGTCAATTTTTCCATGTTATCTTCATGCTTGACACCTTAGCATGTGTGCCAACATTCAAACGTTCTCCCACAACATTTTCTACACTCACCATGACTTCTAAATCTTTATTATGCTAAAGCAAAGAACTGTTGTCATTAAAATCAGAATTGTTATCATGACTGATAACTTCTTGAGTGCTGTAACATTCTGGGGCTCCATACTAGTTTCTTGTAAAATTTCCTTGTCCATACCCACTTTAGTTTTAACCCCATGTTCACCTGCATGTTGAAAATCATTATCTGTTGACTTAACACATTTTAAACCAAATTCATCATAGAGACTTTTGGATACTTCACCAAGTCTCTCATTTTTGCTTTGTGATGAGGTTCATCTTGAAATGGAATCTTCATACTTCTGCAAGATACGAGCTAATCTTCGTTGTGAAAGCATAAATTTTTGCAAAATGTTCTCAATATTTGGCTGCTTTGATTTCACTTTTCACTGGCTATAAGCCTTAAGGTTATCCATGTAACTGATTATTTCTAATCCCTTGTGAAGTGCAAGTCACTCTTTGTATATAGTCTCAATTTCTACTTTGGAAACTATGAATACTAGTTGGCTACCCAATTGAAAAATTTTATCTGATTTTTTTTCATGACTGAAACAAAAAATAGAGTGCTGGTCACTCAAATATCAACTGTGTGAACACAATGAATTTTAAGTCCAACCCCAACAGAATGACAGGAAACCGTTCTGATACCACTGTAATATCCTTTGCTAATTCTAACTTCAAATTGCTGATTAGAGGCTCAAGGAATATCATCAAACACTTTGCATACAGCCTCTTACTTGCTGATTTAGTGTTTTCAATTTGCTTTGCTTGCTTGGAATGGTTTCAAATGAAGTTTAAATGATTGCAATAAACACTACAATGTCTAAGCAATGAACTAAGATAAAAATGCAATTCTTTTGGTCCCTTCAAATACATATATAGGATCTAGACATGTAAACTATGCACCTACAGTCAATTGATATTTCGTCAAACACTTGGCATGCGAATTAATATGCGAAATATGAACAATATGAATATGAGCAATACACCCCATAAATGATATGCAACTTATCCATATTTTATTGATATGCCAATTACAATGTTGATAGAAACATGTATGGCTAAGACTCTTGGCTATACAACTATGCAACTTCTGAAAAATCAGAGTACAATAGCAATAATAAACACTATTCTATATGCTATGAATGATACAAAACATAAAAGAACTTTAATGTATGAAGCCCCTTTCAAATCGATGTAGTGATGGTAGCCCCAATACAATGTAGTGATGATACTTCAAAGCTAAGTTGACATCTATGTGAGCCGCCCCTGCCTCAGACCAACAACTTTGATATAAAATAAACCGCAGCTTTTTGAGACCCTCTCAAGCATTAAAAACCATTGTCATGCCCTCAATAATGGAGCGCTCCAGCTAGAAGAGAAAATCAATGCAAACCAAGGCCTCCATGATCAAAATCGTGGTCTTCTAGCATGCCAATATGATGATTGAAAATTATATCAGACTACTGGTACAACTCAGAAATGTAAGCACAAATTGAACTTCTGATTGAAGCCCACAATTAGGCAATAATCTCAGTTGATAGTTTTACAGCCCCAAAATTGCACAATCTATGAGAGTTTTCGTTCTAAAATGCTCAATAATGACAGAAACCTTAGCTAGTTCATTTTTCGAACAAGAACTCCAAGTCAAATGTCAAATCTTGGATGAAAAGATGCTTGGTTGACCCCCTTAATATACTTTTTCATGAGTTGATCAATCCTTCTTTGAGAGTTTTTTTAATCATTTAATATCATTTAAAATAATATTAAATATGTGCACATTGACTTTTTTAAATAATTTAATATTCAACCTCCAAGTCAATATTAATTAAAGTACTTAAAAATCACGTAAATGAGGGTCATGGTCCCATTGCATATAAAGTGATTTTTAATTCCTTATATTATAATTGCACTTTATAAATTTTTATTAATAATCATTTTATTAATAATTAAAATAACATAACTTTACAAATAATTATTATATCTCAATTTTGTCTGAACCTGGAAGTTAACCATTGTGTCCACTGTGCATCCAACTGTCTTACTAAAAATAGTAAGAGTCCCTCTCTATCAAGCACTGACTCATTATAAATAGAAAATCTTTCATTAACTGATTAAACCAATTGTGCAAGGGATCGACACTGCAATTATAGCTTGTTCAAGGGCTCTGCTATAAATGGAAACCTTGACTCCCTGAATGATGACTTACTATAAATAGTAATTATAAAAAATTGAGTCCAACGAATGGCCAAACCTGAACCCATACTAAGCTGTGGTGGAGAAAACACAGATATTTGCCAAAAAGGACCCTCTAACCATTTGAGTTAGCCTATGAGATCCAATGATAGGCTAAACCAATTGTAAACCATGGTGAGCTAAAATGGGGACATTACAACGTGAATGCGGTTTCCAACTTTAGATTTGTTGTTCTCAATATTCCAACCTACACATTGTTGATTAGAGAGAAAGTTCAAGCAACTTATGATTGTTACAACCATTTTACAGACCACATACAATCTGATCCATGCTATTTGTCAAGAGGTACAACTTGGGGTCTCATGGTAAGAATCTTTGGAACACAAGGTAAGTATTATGACTGCAATCTTGAAGCGATAAATATAATTTTGAGCATGCCATGGTCACAGTTCAAGGAAAAAGAGGTAGTACTTCGAGGTATCACTAACATAACTTCAACATCAATCACAACAAACAGAATGGAGGTTGTCACTTTTGGTAGTACTCTCTCTAGATCACAATTGATTCACGTTCACTCATAGATGTTGGGGAATTAACGTTATTTGGGTTCACTATAGGTTTTTAGGCCTGTCATAAGTCTAGTTTATGTGTGCATTTGCAATATTTATAATCCATTTAACTTGGATTTATGATGTGGCACTCACCTCTCTTGTCCACTTATAGGCTTTAAAGTTATTTGCATGTAACTCTTCTCCCCCCACATGGCACACATATCCTCTTCACTTGTAAGATGATTAGGGATACTTGACACATGCTTAATCTTGCACATGTAATTCTTTTTCTCTTTTAACTCTTTATAAAAAGCTCTCTTTCTCTTTCTTCTTACACTCTCTTATAACACAATCTTGTTGATCTAGTTTTCCTCTTGCATCCTTGATGCTCTCTTGGCCTAAGGCCACTCTTCTCCTAGCTTCTTCATGTTATTGTAATTGGAGATTCTTGTTACAAGCTTTCAATGCTAGTGTGGGGTTTTTCACTATTCGACGGTTTTCCCATTTGCCACCTTTGTCTCAACTTTGTGGCTTGTTTCTATCAAGGTGATGTTCTTTTGCATTCTTTTCGCTTATTTATTTTAATGTTATTTCCTAACCTAGGCAATAAATCTAATATGGTATCAGAGCGTTGGTTGTTTTAACGTTGTTGATGAGTGTTGTAGGAATTTCAATTTTTTCTCTGTCTCCATTTTTTGCCTTCTAAACTTTTATAGATTTCTATCCTTTAATGCTTATTTAAAGACATTTTTTTGCATAAGCAACTCCAATTTAGCATATTCATGCTCTCTAGTTTAATTCTGATTTTTTTATAAATAAAAAAATAGAAAATTTGAGATCCAAGTAAAAGGAAATCAATTTTTTTTGTTTAAATAAAAAAAAACCCGTCGCATTCATCTGGCTGTATCTTTTGATTGATATATTGGTTTGCGCCAAAAGTTAATGGGTTTCTTCATTTTATAACTAAGATATTTCTATCAAAATTTTGCAAAAACCCAGATGACGGTTTAAGTGAAATCATCAAAACCGTGATTGTGTTTTTCATAAAAACATGTTTAAAAAAAAAAAAATTAAAACATTTTTTTCATTCTACTTCATTGTTGGCATCTTCATCCCCCTGGCAATGTACTCCTTTAGCTTGATGTGTTTCTTCTTGTCTATGAGGCTGCATTGTTTTTCTTCTCTTTTAGGCAGTGTTATTTATTATTTTTCGCTGCATGTCATTATTGCTAGCTAGGCATTTCTATTTCAGGGTCTGCATTTTACTTAGAATGCTTCAATACTTCTATTATTAAACATTCTTTAACATACTCAAGTGTGCTTTTAAATCAATCAAGCTTGGTAGGTTTTTCCTCTCTTTGCTTGCGCATTCTATTGGATTTGGAGTTTTTTTTTATTAGTTTTTTTTATAACTTTTCTTTGCACTTAAATCTTAGTTCCTTTATACGTTCTTGTATAAAAGTGCTTCAAGTTTTAAAAATAATAACCTCAATCTTTTGCACATTTTTTGGGAGTGGATATATATATTTTTTTCAAAATTACATTAAAATATAGTAAAAAGGTTTACATTTCTCTCTCTCTCAAAAAAAATTTGCTCACATCACTTTTTTAATAAATGAAACTCTTTGTTCAACCCAACCAAATAATCAAGCACGGTTTTTTTTAATTTTTTTTTTCTTTTTAATTCAAACAGTCACAAGAGACTTTTATTTAATGACTTTTCATGGTTATATCATTTGTTTATGGGATGTAAACATTAACCAATAGCCTATTGGTATTTACAAGAATATTTGATTGCGTTTCGTGGCTTTTTGAGAACTTAAATTTTTATGAAAAGTTGTCTTTTCCACTTTACTACAATTTAGTTGTTTTTTTCTCAAAAGCGCTTTCATAGGTATTTTGATTTTTTTGTATTCAAGTGCTCCTTTACATTATATTCAGACAAACCAATTTTTTTTTAACACCATTTCTTGGTTGTTTGGGGTGGACTTCAATTTACAAATTATTTGATCTAAAAATCAATCTTGTGTAAGCACATTATTTTCAAGTATTATTGGTTTTTTTTCAAGCTTAGAATTTGTGTAATTGCAATCAAAATGGCATGTAAATTAGCTATCTTTTTAGGAAGCTTACACACAAAATTGATCGCAACAATGATGAGATAGTTACTCTTAAACACCAAATTGCATGTCAAAATGACACTCTTAATGCTTTACAATGTGTTTTTAATGAGAAATTGGTAGCTATGCAAACCTCTTTTGACACTTAAAATACAAAATTTATGGCTTTTACACATGTTAATAGTGATAATAGTGAACTTCATTGTGCTTTGAACCAAACTCCAATGCATGTGAACACTTCTTCTGTCAACCCCGACTTAAAAATTATCAATTCTTTGGGCTATTTGGGTGGCGGGTTTGGTAAGTGTGCAAATGCTATTATTTAACATCTTTTGCTTGAATATAATGCAAATTGTAAAGGTCTTGACTTTGATGATTCTACTATTTCTAATGTAAATTTGATATTTTATTGTCCTCTGCATTGAAGGACTTGTAATGCAACTTCTTTTGATTGTACTGTTTTTAATATTCATGCTCTGGTTAAAAATGTAAACTTTGTGTGCATTGTGGAAAACACGGGCATTGCATATCTAAATGTTGAAAATTGCATCCATGCAAATCTTGTGGTAAATCCATGCATTACATTTTGCATTGTTGAAAAATGACTAAATCTCCTACCTTCAAGGGTAAAATTGTTTGGATTCTTAAAAATGATGAATCTTCTAGAGACTTTGATATGTCTTCTTGTGATAATTCCTCTAATACTTCATGTAGAATATATTTTGCAAGTGACACATCTTCTTTTTCTCCATTTTGATATTCTAAATCTTTTATGCATTCCTTGTTTTTTGTTGCAAAAAAAAAATGCTTTTGAATAACTTTTTTTCGTACAGGTTTACGCACTTTATGATTGAAATTGTCTTTGCTCAAATTTGCCTTGTTGTACATCTACTTTTATTACATTATATATGTAAATTATATTTTTAACATATTGATTACTTAACATGAAAGATTGGTGTTAACCTGCTTATTTTGCAGAGTTTCGTGGATCATTTCTCCTTGTTGGTCTTTGTTTTATTGCAGATTGACCACAATTTTTGAATAAGATTTTTGGAGATTCTTTTTTATCACACTTTTATCTTTGCGACTTTTGGCAACACCTTCTCTTCTTATTTCATTCTCAGTCTATTGTAATTCCTCTTGAAGGACATTTCTATTAAGTGGGAGTGCTATGTAATTCAACTCCCTTGTTTGTAAAAAGTTTTCTCCACTTTTGTAACCCCAAATTAAGTGTAAAGGGGAGTGTTGGAGAATTAAATTTATTCGGGTTTACTATAGTTTTTAGGCTTATCCTAAGTCTAGTTTATGTGTGCTTTTATTATATTTATAAATGTATTTAACCCGAATTTATGAGATGGCACTCATTTCTCTTGTCCACTTGTAGGCTTTGGAGTTACTTGAATGTAACTCCTCTCTCTCCACATGGCACAAACATCTTTCTCACTTGTAAGAGGATTAGAGACATTTGGCATATATGCTTAATTTTGCACATAGAGTTTTTTCACTCTTAGCTCCTTATAAAGAGCTCTCCTCTTCCTTTCTTCTACACTCTCTTACAACACAACTCAATCTTGTTGATCTAGTCTTGCTCTTGCATCCTTAATGCTCTTTTGGCCTAAGGCCATTATTCTCCTAGCTTCTTCATGCTATTGCAATTGAAGATTCTTGTTGCAAGCTTTCAATATTAGTGTGGGGGGTTTTCACCGTTCGATAGTTTCCCCACTCGTCACCTTTGTCTCAACTTTATGGTTCGTTTCTATCAAGGTGTTCTTTTGTAGTTTTGTGCTCATTTATTTCAACGTTATTTCATAACTTAGGTCATAAATTTAATATATAGATTGTTGGAGAAAACGTCATTGAGTACAGGGCTTCCAATTCCTCATTATATTAGAGAAGCGCAATAGAAGCTAACTACCTCACAAGGAGCACTGAAAGAGACAGATTGTTTTGGAATCCTGGAATTTGCAGAACAATTCAAGTATTGCTCGAGGATGAGTAATCTTTGGGAAGGGCAGACTGTGATGTCCCCTTTTTCAGATAAAGAAAAGAATAATTTAATATTAATGTTTGAAGTTGTCTTAAAGTAATTTTTTTATACATGGGAAAAATGACACTTAAATCATTATCATTAAAGTGGGTCATAAAATAATAATTATTAATTTGGCCAAAAACAATGATAAAGACGACTTTATTAAAATAAAAGCATGTCAATGTCAAAATAGAAAATAAAGTGTTTCTTTTTAGGGTTTTGGTGGAAAAGGTAATTATCAAAAGGGTTGGATGAAAAGTAATCATATTCATCATCAATTCATTCAAACATTTTTACAAAACCCTTGTTTTGCAAATTTGGGGCAACATCTTCAATATTTTACACAGAGAATGAAAACTCTCATGTGCACAGGGTAGGGGATAAAAACTTTCAAACCCGTTTGGTAATTCCATATATGGATTACATCGAAACTTTCAAATTCAGAGGAAATCCATCACACATGTACATAGAAATTGATTTATGGATATATATGGGGTTGCAATACTTTAAAAAATTATTAAAATATTCTCCTAAAGTAACATTTCAGCGTGACATCACTATTCACGATGTCACTATTCATTACTGTACCTACAATCTGCCATGCACTTGTAGTACACTTCCATTTTGGGCATCATTTTTTTTAGAGAAAATTCGGCTGACATCACACTCACAAGGGTTTATTATTGCTGCCGAGGATCTGCCATACCTTCCAATAGGGTGTCATACTTCCAGAGTTCTTTCAACTAGGATTTCAATAAAAAATCAATTTTCATACTTTCTATGCAGTTTCAGGTTGGGTTTGTTATAATAAATTCATATTCAACATCTGTGAATAAAAATTGCAATCGGGTATTTTTAGTTTTGCATAGTTCAATGGTTTATTATTGTTTAGAGTTTATAACAACATTGACATTCAGAGAAAATGTAAAAAATCAAAACTTTGATAAAATATCCATTTAGGGATATTTCACTGACACACCAAACATTTGGCCACAAATTCTGTACATCACCTTTGAGCCTCTCCCCCAAAAATTTATGCTTAATCCTATAATAGGTTTTCAAGACTCCTAAATGGCCCCCAATTGATGAAGCATGGAGCTTCTTGAGAATCTTATACATGAGCCCTAAATTTTTCACAAAGGTATATTCTATCCTTGTACCAATGACGATCAACTTTCCATAGAAACTTATCCGATGTGGTTAGATCTTGCTGAAGTTACTAATTGAGAGTCCAAGTATCGGTGGCCTGTTGCCATTCTGATCTTGCCTCAACCACCCAATTTTCCTGTAGTATGGGAATGGCATGCAACAATGTCTTTGTGTTTTCATCCCTTTGAGAAAGTGCATCGGCCATTACATTATCTTTATCTTCTTATGAATGATCTCGAAGTCATAACCCAACATCATAGTGATCCATACCTATTGCTCTTCTAAGGATAGCCTTTGTTCCAAGAAGTATTTCAGCCTGTCATGATCTATTTTCACTTTGAATTATCTTCCCATTAGATAAGGTTGCCATTGCTTAAGTGCATGAAGAATAGTCAATAGTTATCATAAATGGGCTTGAGTAAATTTTTGCCTTTCAGTTAGCGAATTTCAAGAGCAAGGGGCCTTCAATCTTGCATTAGTACAACATCCATACCATGCACTAAAGCATCACACTCTACAATGAAAGTTTTGGTGAAATCCGGATAGGCGTAAACTGGAGTGGTGCCCATGGCCTCCTTTAGCTTCTCAAATACTTTGGTTGCAACCTCATTCCAATGGAAGGAATCCCTTTTTAATAGCGTTGTGAGTATTGTTGCTATGCTTCCATAATTTTTTACAAATCTGTGATAGTATCCTGTAAGTCCTAAAAATTCTTGTAAGTTCTTGAAGGTTTTAGGTATGTCCCATTCCAACATGACCTTGATCTTTTTAGGATCTAATTTGACTCCTTCATGAGAGACAATGTGACCCAAGTACTCTCCTTGCTTAACTCCAAAAGAACACTTTGAAGGTTTTGTATAAAGCTCATGCTGCTTGATAGTTTTTGAAACCTAATCAACATGGTGCAAATGGTTCTACCATGTTTGATTGTAAATCAATATATCATCAAAGAGCACAAAGTCAAACTTTTTGAGAGTTTTTATAACTTGATCAACATGTTGTAGATGGTCCTCCCATGTTTAACTGTAAATCAATATATCATCAAAGAAAACCAAGAGAAACTTCCTAAAAAATTGGCTATGTATAGAATTCATCAAACTTTGAAATGTAGGAGCATTGGGGAGCCCAAAAAACATAACCAAAAACTCATATGGCCCTCATGTGTACGAAAAAACTGTTTTGGGTTCCTCCTTGATTCTAATTTGATGATACCCAGATCTAAGATCTAATTTAAAAAAAAAAATAGCCCCATGCAACTCATCTACCAAATCATCAATTATAGGAATAGAAAGCTTATCTTTGATGATGAATTTGTTCAGTTCCCTCTAGTCTAGGCACAGGCGCTGATTATCATCCTTCTTACACACCATCACCATTGGAGAAGAATAAATACATTGAATATGTTGAATAATACATGCTTCCACCATCACTTGTACCATACGCTTACTCTCACTTTTTTGTAGATACAAGTACCTATAAGGTTTGATGTTGGGCAATTGGCTCTGTGGTACCAGTTGAATGGAATGGTCATGATCCATTTTGAGTGGAGGTAATTTGGGCATATTTTCAAATACAATTGAATTATGGTCAATGATAACCTGAAGGCTTGGTAGTGTTTCCACCCATGATGGTTGAGCTTCTAGAGAAAATTGTGCTACAAATCCAACGTACCCTTTCTTGAATAGCTTCTCCATTTGATGAGAGCTCACCAACTGGGGAGCCTTCTCTTGCAATCCCCACAATTCAAATGCCCTGCCTTCAGAACGAAAGTGCATGAAGAGTTCCTAGAAGTTCATCTCTATTTTACCCAAGGTAGTAAGCCATTAGACTCCCAAAATAATTTTTGCTCCACCCCTAAGAATGACAAACATAAGACTATTAAAAAATAGTCACGCATTTTTATCTTGATACTATGACATTTTTCAAAACAACTGATTGTACCACTATCAACGATCACAACTTGAAATTCTGGAGTTAGATAGCTAAAGCAGTCACCAATGCGGGCAAATTTTTATTGATGAAATTATGAATACTACCCAAATCAATTAACACCATCCCTCTTTGTTGCTTTAGAAATCCCACAACCTTGAGGGTTTCAGGGATACTAATCCCTGATAGAGCATGGCAAAGGATGGTCAGTTGTGGACCCTCTGGTGCTTCTTCTACTTCCTCTTCCACTTAAATTTCTTCTTTTTTGTCACCTACTCCTTCAATGTAGAATAGTTTCTTCTCTGCACAATTACGTCCTCTATTATATTTACTAATACAATTACAAGATATTCTTTTTGTCCTTTTCTATTTAGTTTGCTAAGGTGTTAATTTGGTTGGTTGAGGAAAGGACTATGGTAGGGTGCTACGATCTCTGATGCTAGTGAATGTTTGTCTCTTAGCAGTCAAATTCTTTTTGTCGATCTTGCGTGACTTAGTAATTGACTTAGATAAGGTTGGTGGATCAAACAAACGTACCTCATGTTGAATGTGGTCCTTCGGTCCACCCACAGATAGGTCCTTTAGGTTCTCTGTAACATTCTTCACTCTCAAGGATAGGGTCAATTGTTGAATATAATCCCCAATTGTACTAGTTTGTCATAGCTTGGATAATTGGTTGGAGGACACATCCACCAGGGTACTACTATAGTGTGCAGTCATCTCCACAAAAATTGACCATGTGACATTGTCATTCTTCTTCTTTTGATAACAAATCCAAAGGTACCAAATGAATTGCTTTGGGTTTAAATATAAGGATGCCATTGTAACCTTTTGCTTGCATGGGCTTTAATGCAGATAAAAAAATTGTTCCATTTGGATGATCTAGTTAAGTGCATCCTTACCATCAAACTTACAAATGTCCAACTTGAAAATATGTCAAGACCTAGAATTAACATTGGTCTTTCACTGAGTTGTTCCAATGTTTGAATTAAAAATGGGTTGGTTCCTTGATCCATTAGGGATGGTAGCACCACTTGTTACTAGAGAATGGTTTTGCTGAACTAAAACTTGTAACGCAATCAAACTTTCGATAGAAGTTGTAAGATCAGCCAAAGTTATATTATTGGTTGCCAAAGCGGAGTCAATCTTATCTATATCTACTTTCTTAGCCATATCTTTTAGTTCATCTTTGGTTGCCATCTGTGCTTATGGTTTCTTGAATCTTATTCAGTTCGTCCTTCAGGGATGCTACATCTGCTTTGGAAGCCATAATGTTTCTTAATCCAATCAGATTGTTGTAGTATTTGACAAGGCTGTGCTGACCTACGACAATTTTGCTTCCAAATCATTTGCACTCTCCCCAACTCCCACTAGATTCCAACTCTAACTTGTAACTTCTTTGTTAGGAGTCTTTCCTTGTGTTTTGTATTCTTGCTCTTGCCTCTAATTTGTGTCTGTGCCATGATGTTTCTTGATGTCATAGACCAAACTTTGACATCATGATTTTAGAGCAACGACAACTTCAAATCCCACTAAATTTTTCCGATCTTTCCAAAAATGCAAAAAAAATAGAAAAAATCTAAAAATTGTGGCCTATAGATCAATTTTATAAAAAAAAATTAAAGTTGCAACAACTTCGACAAAAATGATCACAAAAAGTTAAAAATTGGATTGTAGCTTCATTCAATGAATCACTTATGTCCCAAAATCAATTGCAGAAAAAAATTGCAATAGTTTGTGAGATATAGGTGATTCTTTAAAATTAGGATTTTACCTAAACTTTTTCTCAAAACGAAGCTTTGATACCATTTGTAATGAAATTACTTCAATATAAATGGAAGAAGAGTTGAATATTGAATATATAATTGAACCACTTTGAGGGGGCAACCACCATAACCTTATAATAATAATATAATTCACAATATGATGATCTGAGAAGGCTTTGCTCATCCTCATTTATAGACATAATTAAGTAGGGTCACATGCCGTCATCCTAATTAGGTCAGCCTAAAGAAACCTTTAAAACTAATAAATGGAAAGACAAAAGTTAAGTGTCATTAGTTGGCCCACCCTAACCCAAGTACAGTTAATGATATAGAATATTAGGGACGTAATAGACTTGGTTATGTTTTTCACTAGCCTAGTCGAAACAGGTTATAATCAGATTACAGGTTCTTGTTGGGATTTGAAGACAACTTGCACATAATTAGATAGTGCCAAGGGTGCTTGGAATGCTGCAGACCCTGCAGTTGCAAGTCACAAAAAGTCGAT
The DNA here is from genome assembly GCA_037957365.1 of Torreya grandis. NCBI lineage: Eukaryota > Viridiplantae > Streptophyta > Pinopsida > Cupressales > Taxaceae > Torreya > Torreya grandis. The sequence continues at coordinate 1,242,115 of JARHVA010004361.1, read as the reverse complement.
TGAAGATCTGTGTGCTAAGTAGGTGTAGTCGGTGGTTGAGCAAGGTGTGCTACAAGGGCACAGACAAGTAGAACATGCATGGCTTCAAACTGCATTCCTAGATTTTGTCAGCACACCTTGATCTTCGTAAAACATTTGCAATGACATTTTCCTTTAAGCCAATGAGCAAATCAAGCAACTACAAAAGCCATTGGGTTTTCACTGTTGCTCTTCTTGAGTTGGTCTGAGACTTCTATGATGAAGGCACAACCAAGAGAAGTATTTTTCGTGGCCACATATTTCAGTTTTGATAGCCGCGATTTGATGAAAGAATATGATATTGTTGTGACCAACACACCCCATTCTTTTTGAATAGGGACCCACTTCATGTCCTCAATTATTTTGCAAAATTCAGGTTTCTGTTGGACAATGGGTTTAACTTTAATTATTTGACTCAATGACCCTCGAATTATTAAAATGTATATTAAATGACTATCTAATGAATAAATTTGAGTTAGGCGTTTGCAGATAAAACGGGTCTTTATGGAATTTATCCATGTAGGAGTGGCTGCAAAAATACTACCCCTTCATTAATTTTCGTATTTTTTGGGCAAAATTCGCACTATGAGATTTGTGAGGCTACAAATTCAGCTTTATTATTTCTTTTCACACTTTCTCGCAATACTTAATTATTTATTTTACTTAGTCAAATTTTGGCTTATTTGATCACTAACTTGTGATTTTCACTTTGTAGACCTTTTCGCATTATTTTATGGATTTTGCTCTCCTTTGCACTATTTTCTAAGGTTGCGAGGATCCGAGCCTATCACAATATGCCAAGTGTCTTATCCTCAATTGGCATGCATTACACACTCTTCACAGTCGGCGCATCGAGCTATTTGATTACGAGGACTTGAGCCATTTAAAATATGCTACATGCTTTCTTCGTGCCATGTGTTGCACTTTCGTGTTTTCGTGGTGCTTGTATTCAAACTTATGAAAATCCAAAATTGTGAGGAGCTCGAGCTAGTCGTTGACTGCCACTTGTCATGTTTTCGCACTCTTGCATCCTCACGGTTTATAAAAGAGTATACACAAAGATTGAGACTGGCAAATTAGTGACCCAATCTGGATGCTCCATGTGTCGCCACGTTGCGGCCTCGCTACTTTGCGTTGCACGCAAAACTAAGGGACTTGACAATGCAATGTTGCGAAGCAATCACAACACACGCATGTCGTCATGCTATTGCCCACACACCTCACAATGACAAAGACAACACAAAGATCAAGGATCAGGAGACCCCAAACCAGTTAGAAAGAGACACATGCCCTGTCCAAAGACACTCTACTATGCCTTTAATGTATAGTGAGCCTATGGATGTGTGGCCGACTTGTGGCTTACATACCTTTCATATTATCATATTATATTTCTTTATGTTCTTAGTATGGTTGGCTTATAAAATAACTGTGGTTAAGTAGAGTATATATAGGAGGTAGTGGTTAGTCTTTTATCATCATATTGCAAAATTTGCTCTTATTGCATTGTTGTGGAGGTTGCCCCCTCGAAGTGGCTCAGTCATAATTATCATGTATTTTGCTATTTTGTCAATTATTGTGTGGATATGATTATTTTGCTTTTAATTCTACGATATATTATTCCATTATTGTGAAACATCTAATTAACTTCATTACAAGTGGTATTAGAGCATTGATTTGGGTTAGTTTTTGTGGCATGGTTTTTTGGATTTAATGTGCGGCAATTAGAAGAGTTGAAGGATAAAAAAAATCCCTTGTGATCCGGGAAGAATTTATTTTTGTTGCCACTACAGTACTCAGGAAGTGCACATAATTTTATTAACAGTAAGTTGGCTACTCGTTTGCACTGTTTTATTTATCTAGTTTCAAGTCATGATTGCAGATGGTGGCACAATCAGTTGTTTTGAAAAATGCCATAGTATTAAGATTGCCATGGGGGACCACTTGCTTAATTCTTAAACGTTTACTATTTTTATGGGTGGGGTTGACATTGTTTTGGGAGTACAATGGCTCACGACTTTGAGCACAATAGAGATGAATTTTCATGAATTCTTCATGCACTTTCATTCTGAAGGTAGGACATTTGAACTACAAAGATTATGGGCAAAATCTCGCCAGTTGGTTGGTTCACATTAGATGATGACTATTCTAAAAAAGGGGCTAAAAGATTTGTCGCATGATTGTTTTCCATAGAAGCTCAACCAACAAATGTGTCTACACATCCTGATTTACAAATGATTCTTGATGACCACCCAACAGTTTTTGATGCAATGCCAAAAGGCCTACCACCAAGCCAAGAACATGATCATGCCATAAGACTGATTCCAAGTAGTACACCACTAACCATCAGATCCTACATGTATACATATGTCCAATTAAGTGAAATTGAAAAGATGATACAGGAGATGTTGGAGGTAGGTATTATCCGACATAGCCAAAGTGAATATTCACCCTCAATGGTCATGGTACGGAAGAAGGATGACACTTGGAAGATGTGCCTTGACTACATAGAACTTAATAAGTATACCATCAAATATAAGTTCCCTATTCTAGTAATTGATGAATTACATTGTGTTGTTTATTTTACCAAACTAGATCTGCATTATGGGTATCATCAAATTCAAAACAAAGATGAGGATATCCGTAAAACAACTTTTAGAACTTATGACGGCCATTATGAGTTTATGGTCATGTCTTTTGGTCTCACAAATGCACCATCTACATTTCAGAGTTTGATGAATATTGTTTTTAGTCTTTTTTAAGGAAGTTTGTGTTGGTGTTTTTTGATGACATCCTAATCCACAAGAAAACTTTAGAAGAACATTTGAAGCATGTGAAATAAGTATTGTTAGTTCTAAAACAACATCAACTTTATACAAAACCTTCCAAATGTGCTTTTGGAGTTTATGAGGTGGAGTACTTGGGTCATATTAATTCACATAGAGTCAAAGTCAAACTTGAGAAGATCAAAGCTATGGAGTGGTAAGTGCCAAAGACTCTCAAGAACCTTCATGGATTTTTGGGGCTAATGGGTTACTATTGCAAATTTGTAAAAAATTATAGCAACATAGCAGCTCCATTCACAACTTTGTTGAAGAAAGATTTCTTCCATTGGACTGAACCAACTACCAAGGCATTTGAGTCGCTGAAAGAGGCTATGTGCACCACTCCAGTTTTGGCGACCCTTGATTTTTTCAAAATGTTTGTTGTTGAATGTGATGCATCAAGATATGGCGTGGGGGTAGTATTCATGCAAGAAGGAAGACCCATTGCATTCGAGAGTCATTAACTCAAGGGAAAAAACAAGCTCAATCCAATCTATGAGAAAGATGATGACTACTCTTCATGCAGTCAAGCAATGGACACCTTATCTAATGGGTAGACACTTTTAGGGAAAGATTGGTCATGATAGTTTAAAATTCTTTTTGGAACAACGATTGTCATCAAAAGAACAAAAATAAGTGACTAAAATGTTGGGATATTTTAATATCTATTTCTGGTATTTTTATTAATTCTGATTTTATTTTTGTGATTCTTTTTCAATACTAAAATATCACCAAAATTACCAAATAAGAACATACAATACTAAAGTACCAAACCCAACTGAAACCTTTAGTTTAATGTATTTAATGTCCACAAAACACAAATGATGATACTATAGAATAACAACTGAATAACAAATATAAACTATATGAAACCCTTACATGTTTTATGAAGCATAAAAACCCAAATATATTAACTACATACAATAGCGGAAGAGCTTACTAGGGCCGAGTTTGATATTGGAACAAGATATAGCTAGCAGCAGGTCGTACGACAATGTTACAACAACATGCAAAGCAAGCCACCACCACTAAAAAATACATAAATCATAACAAATGAATTACTGTAGCAACAGTACAAAAGTATTGTAGCAACACTAATAATGGTACAAAAGTATTGTACCAACAATTCGGAAGTACTATAGCAGCACTGTAACAAACTGAAATTGAAATAAACTTCAATCTTTCGACACAAATGTGATCCCTAGATGGAACCACCATAAATGGAAGAGGGGGTTTTCATCCTCTAACCCTGCACACCAAAGGGTTTTCACCCTCAGATGAATAAATGAAACACAAGTGCCCAAGCTCTGAAAAAGGGTTTGATTTCAATAGATAATAGATGTCTTCTTTTGAGCCCGACGCTTCCTTTTATAATTACCCTTTTCATTCTGATTTTTTTTCCTGCATAATTTCTATCTAGAAGTGTCTAAAAACACTTTTTAATAAAAAATTACATTAGACTCACTTTAAATAATAATACATAAGTCATCTTTTACAATGTTATAATATAAAGTTACTTAGGACAACTTAAAATATTATTATTGAATTATTTATCTGACTTTTATGGGAAATAAAGAATAGGCTAAGGGTCCCCCAATTAAATTAACTTTGAAAAGAGAACATAACAGTTCGCCCTTCCCAGAATTGCTTTTGGAGTCAAGATCAATTTACCTTCATCATGCAAAGGAGGCAACTCAACTGAAGGAGTGATGTGCTGTCTCAGTGCCCTCTTGAGGCATGAAACATGAAAAACATTGTGAATCTTGCTATGTTTTGGCAACTCAAGCTCATAAGCAATCTCTCCAATTCTTCGCTTGATCTTGTAAGGTCCATAAAAGCTAGGCTTGAGCTTTTCAACTCCACAGAGATTGTTGGTAAGGCTGTAACTTCAAGGAATCCATGTCTCCAACTTCAAAAGTCCTCCCAATATGATGTTGATATGCATTGAACTTTTATGGATTTTGTGCTTGTTGGAGTTTTTCTTTGAGTGACTCCAAAATGTCCTAATTCTGCTTGACCAAATCTTTGTCCCCTAGCACTTTAGTATCTATGATGACCAAATCCACAAAAGTACGTGTGTCATAACCATACAAGGCCTTGAATGGAGTCATACTAACGTACATGTGATGTGATGTATTGTAGCAATGCTCTCCCATATAGAGCCGTTTGATCCATGCTATTTCCTGTCTTACTACATAATTCCTCAAATATCCCTCAATCCACTTATTCACAATCTCTGTTTGCCCATCTATTTGAGGGTGGTAACTAATGCTGGGAGTCAACTCAGTTTCCAGTAGCTAAAAGAGCTCCTGCCAAAATAAACTAAGGAACTTGCTATCTCTTTCATTCACTATGTTTTTAGGCAATCCGTGAAGCCTGAATACTTCTCTGAAATACAAATCAACCACTTGTGATGCCTTGAAATCAGATGAAATGACAAAGAAATGAGCATATTTAGTAAGTCTGCTAATTACGACATATATACAATTCTTAACCTGAATCTTTGGAAGACCAATGATGAAATCCATAGTGATGCTCTCCCATTTTTGATTTTTAATCAGTATGGGCTGCAATAAACCTGCTAGGAATGCTTGCTTGGTTTTGTTTTGTTGGCAAGTAATACTCTCTGATGTATTTGAGGACATCACCTTTGAGTCATTTCCAGGTAAATATCTCTCTGATTTGCTTGTAGGTCTTGAAGTACCATGGGTGACCAGCCAATGGTGTATCATGCCATGCTCTCAAGACTTTATCTTTCACCTTTGATTTCGGGATGAGATAAATTCTATCCTTGTAAAGGATGAGATCACTTACCACCTTATACCTGTCATCCTGTATTTTGCCCTCAGGGATATTAGTAGCAAAAGCATCTTCTCATACTCTGCTATTATGGTAACCTTCCAATTAGTAGAGATTTCAGACAAAGAGCATAAAGTTGGTTTTCTGGATAGGGCATCAACTGCAACATTATTTTTATCCATAACATACTCTATATTAAAATTGTAAACCTGAAGCTTACCCATTTTTGTTGCCTATCATTCAAATCTCTTCGGCTGAGGAAGAATTCAAGCTATTGTGGTTAGTCTTAACCAAAAATCTTCCACACTAGATATTGTTTGCATTTTGCCAAAGCATGCATTATGGTAACATCTCATTGTTATAAATTGAGAATAATTTTGATCTCTTTGAGCTTTTGACTCTCAAAAGCTATGGGATGCCCTTTCTACATCAATACTGCCTCAATCCCTTCTCTTGATGCATCACATTCTAATACGAATGGTAGTGAAATATCCAGAACAGCTAAGATAGGGCATGACTCATTCCCTCCTTGAGCTTGTCAAAAGCTCGTTGTGCTTAATTTGACCAAGTGAAAGCTCCCTTCTTCATTAAATCTGTCAATGGGACTGCCAACTATGAGAAGCTCTTAACAAACCTCCTGGAATAATTGCAGAGGCCAAAGAAACCTCTCAACTATGTCAATGTGGTAGGAGGCGACCAATCCAAAATAGCATGGATCTTTTGTTGATCCTTTTGAACTCCTTGAGCACTAATGACATGGCCTAAGTACAAAATTTATGTCATCCCAAATTCACATTTAGATTCTTTAGCAAACAGAGTCTGCTATTCTAATTTACCTAGAACTGCTTCCAAATGTCTCAAATGATCTTCCCAAGTCTTTTTATAAATCAAAATGTCATTAAAAAAACTAAAATTTCCTCAATTGCTTATCGAAAATTTGATTCACACATGACCAGAAAGTGGCTGGAGTATTTGTCAAGCCAAAAGGCATGACCAAAAATTTAGTATCCAAAGTGACACCTTAATGCTTTTTTGTGCACGTTCTCATCCCTTACACGAATTTGATGATATCCTAATTTCAAATCAATATTTGAAAAATACAACTCTATGCAACTCATTAATTAAGTCATTGATCTTGGGAATGGGATGCATGTTTTTGATAGTCTTCTTGTTCAAAGATCTGTAGTCAATACACATCCGTATAGTACCGTCCTTTTTCTTCACAAGGATCACTGATGATGCAAAGGGGATAGACCTAGGCATGATGTGACCTATTTCCAAAAATTCCTTAATAGACTGTTCAATTTCTTCCTTATACCCTCTTGGATAACGGTAAGGTGTAGTCATCACGGGTTTAAAACCCGGTTCCAATTCTATGATATGGTGAAATTCTCTATCAGGTGACAACCCTGGAGGTATGCCACTGAACATTGTGCAATGCTGGTCTAGAATAGATTAAATGTCCATGTGATAGGATTTCTTATCTGTGGGTGAAACTATGGTGTTCACCAAACAATGCGCTGCCCAAGCTACTTGTCCTCTGCGAAATGATCTCTCCATCTTCTTGGCTGTGACAACTCTAGGGGCTCCATTTACAATGCCTTAAAGCACTACTTTTTCATTTGATTTGAATTTCAACTCCATGGTCTGATAATTTTGAGTGAATTCTCCAAGGGAATGTAGCCACTACACTCCTAAGACCACATTTGTCTCTCCTATGCCTAAAACATAGAAATCATCATGCACCTTGTGTTTGCCTAGTGTAATATTTTATGATGGGATGGGCCTATGCAGATAGATCGCAGATAGATGGGGCCATCTCTATATTCTATATCGGGGGTTGGCCCTATCTATATAAATGGGAGGCCGAGGGCAGTCTAGATAGGAAGGGTGTTGACGAGCCCAGAGACTATATAGACTAGATGCTACACCCGCCATCTATAGTTATCTCTAAGCCCTTTACCGTATCGCCGACCACATCATTATGCAATTTAGAGGGATAGGGAGGTCAAAGGGAAAAGGGGAGGGTCCCCTATCTATAATCTCCGATGGAACTCTTATAGTGCTCGGGAGAGATATATACATAGTGGGGCCCCTATCTCTATATGGCATTCATTTATCCCTGCCTAGAGTTTGTTTATGCTTTGCATAATGAGAGGGGACATTGCTATCGACTATAGATAGCAGATAGTCCGCTCTCCCCCAACAACCTACTCTCTCTCTCTCTCTCTCTCTATATATATATATATATATATATTTATAGCTAGGCCCCTATCCATACCCATAGACTAGATATGGGGCATAATATAAAGTTATTCACTATGTCTATGGGGCCGCCCCCTATATCTCTTAGCTTTTTTGGTCCTCTATTTATATAGAGAGGGGGGCAATATGATCTTAAGGGCCATCCATCTACCATTATCCATTATATCTATCTGGGGGTGACTCTAGATTCCAATGGCCTTATATAGATAACTGACACCCTATATATATAGATCTGATCTATCTGGCTATCTGGAGGAGTAGACATCATTGCATCACCCACTCAGGGGTGACCACTCATGTTATGTATATAGTATGGACTGCATCACTGCACTATTCTATTACTAGTTGCTGAATCCTCTTAGTGCAAGGGATGGTAAAGCCATCAACTACAATAACATTGAATCCTTCAAAGTCCTTTGTTTTCAAACTTCTTTTGACTATCAATCCCTCATCTATAAAGTTGTGGGTTGCCCCACTATCAATCAACACTATGATTTTATGCCCATACAAAATTCCATGAATTCTGAAAGGGTGATATATAGGAGCATCTGAAAGTGTGGCAAGAGTGCCTCTTGAAGTATCTTCTTCCTTTCTTTCAAGTTCTAGTTCTTTCACTTCAATCTCTATTTCAGGGTCCTCTGCTTCTAACTCTTCATTTGATATCACCTCTATGTAATGCACTTGACCTCACCCAAGACATCTATGTCTAGGCTCCCATGGCTCCTTGCAAGAGAAGCACAATTTCCTTGGTTTCTACATCTTTACTCGATATTCATGGCAAATCTTTTTGATGAGAAACTCCTTGTTGAAATGGTTTCTTTTGTTGCCCAGTAGGTGGTCTTTGAATAAAATTTGTTTTTGGGTACTAAAATTTCCAAGTTTAAAGCTCTCTTGATAGCTTCCTGCAAAGATAGAGGATCGAAGGCCTTTACCAATCCTTTGAGAGGTTTAGTTCGGCTTTCTACAAAAAGAAAAATGAGTCTCTTTTCTATCACATCAAGAACCATTATTGATAATCTTTGAAATTCTGCAACATAGTTGTCCAGTATCCCATATTGCTTAAGCTGGGCTAATTCTCTAGAATAAATCTTTGGATATTTTCTGTCAAAAATTTCTATCAATTTTTGGCTGAATTCTTCCAATGTGGAATGGAATTGTGCCCTTAGGTGACCATACCATGATACCACCACTCATGTGACACTCCTTCCAAGTGAAGGTAGCAGTTTTGATCACCTCTTTTTCATACATAGGATTCAATGAGAAGTGTTCACCGTCTGCAATCAAGATCTAGCAGAATACTTGTTAGATCCATCATATGTGGGGATTGTAATCTTACCCAAACGATGCCGGATGTCTTTATGAGGCTGATTCTGGTGAGTTCTCTTTCCTCTCCTTGTACCATTCTTCTTCCTTCGATCATAGAACTCTTAGAAAGTCAATGCGTCCTGTACTGCGTGGCTTAATGCTTCATTTTCATCATGATATGTTGCAATGTCATTACTTATGTGGGGTTGTTTGTGCTCTACCTTCTAGGTTTTCTCGCTTCAGAAATGTTGCACAGAAAGTCTTCGAAGGGGGGTTGATTGCAACACGATCATTCGTTGAAGAGCTTCCTTCTTGATTTGCCCTATTCTAATTCATATTTTGCATGGCTCGTACTAATTATGTCATGGAATTTTTAATGTCCTTTGGATTGTCCTTTCCAATTCTCTCTGACCCCGATTGATAGTTTCTTGCAAAGACTTTATTTCATCTGTATACTCTCTTTTATATGTTCCCCATGACTTCTTTTATTTTTAGTAACTAAGCCTTTCTTCTTTCACTTTGGTAATATTTGATTTCTCTTCCACTGGCATGCATATGATATCATAATATTAACTTTCCCTTGTAGGCTGGCAAGATCATAGCTCTGATACCACTGTAATATCCCTTTCTGGGATTTTTATTAATTCTGATTTTTTTTATGATTCTTTTTCAATACTGAAATATCAATAAAATTACCAAATAGCAACACACAATACTGAAGTACTAAACCCAACTAAAACCTTTATTTGAACATACTGAATGCCCCCAAAACACAAATGATGATGCTATTGAATAACTAAATAACAAAGATAAACCATAGGAAACCCTTACATGTTTTATTCAACATAAAAACCCAATTTTATTGACTACATACAACAACAAAGGAGCTTACTAGCACTGCGTTTGATATGGGAACAAGATACAATTGGCACTAGGTCGTATGACAACTTGAGGATGTTACAATAGCATACAAAGTAAGCCACCACCACTAAAAATTATTCCAAATGAATTAATTTAGCAATGGTACGGAAGTATTGTAGCAACACTTTAGCAGTGGTACAAAAGTACTATAGCAGTGGTACAAAAGTACTATAGCAAATTGAAACTGGAATAAACTTCAATCTTTTAGCATAAATGCGATCCTCGGATGGAACAACCACAAATGGACAAGAGGGTTTTTGTCCTCCAATTCTGCACACCAAATGGTTTTTGTCTTCAGGTGAAAAGATGAACTTAAGTGCTCAAGCTCTAAAAAGGGTTTGATTTCAATAGATAATGGACATCGTCTTTTGAGCCCAACACCTTTTATAATTACCCTTTTCATTCCAATTTCTTTTTCTTGCCTAATTTCACTATAGAAGTGTCTAAAAACACTTTTTAATAAAATAATATAATAGGCCCATCTTAAATAATAATACATAAGTCGTCCTTTTACAATGCAATATAATAAAATTACTTATGACAACTTAAAATATTGTTATTGAATTATTTCCTTAACTTTATCCCTTAGTCCATGGGAAATAAAGAATAGGCTACAGGCCCCCTAATTAATTAACTTTGAAAAGGGGAAATGACATATATGACTTTGAACTGGTCTATAAGAAAGGAAAGGAGATTGTGGTAGTAAATGCACTTTCTAAGAGGGATGAATTAGTTTAGACATTGTTTGCACAGTGATTATCTGCAAGCAGATTGGTTAGAAGCAAGATCAGAATGAGAGAATGACAGGGATACACAGGGCTTGATTCAAAATCTTCAGTCTAATTCAAGTGTTTCTAAAACATTTGAGTGGCAAGGGAACGCATTATGGTATAAAGATAGATTATACCTATGTAAGGATTTTGTCTTCAAACACGATCATTTAGGAACTTTATGCATCTCCAATATGGGGCACTTTGGATTTTTGAAGACATCGTCGATTCAAGCAAGATTTTTTTTGGGAAGGACTCAAGGGGATATACAAAAAGTTGTGACAGAATGCATGGTTTATCAACATAACAAAGGAGAAACAATTAAGACATCAGGCCTTCTACAACCATTATCCATCCCTAGCTAGAGGTGGGAGGAGGTTTCCATGGATTTCATTACAGGTTTGCCGAGGTTTGAAGGTAAAAATGCCATCATGGTAATTGTGGATAGACTCACAAAATACGCTCATTTTTGTTCTTTATCACAACCATTTGTAGCCAGTATAGTAGCTACTACTTTTCTAAATACAGTTCAAAAATTGCACGGTACCCTTAAAATCAATGTAAGTGATCATGATCCTATCTTCACCAGTAACTTTTGGACTGAGATATTTGCATGTTTGGGTACTTAGTTGGCTCATGGCTCGTCTTATCAACCTCAATCTAATGGGCAAATAGAGGTTGTCAACAAATGCCTAGAAGGGTATCTATGTTGTTTTGCATCAGATAAATAGGAATGTTGGGACTATTGGATGCCACTTATAGAATGGTGGTACAACAATTCCATACCTCTTCTAAAATGTCTCCCTTTGTGGCACTTTATGGCTATCATCCCCCATCCATCACTTCATCTTGGAAGGTGCAACCCAAGGTTCGAGTTGTTGAGGAACACATTCAACATCAATAGGGGGTACTAGTTACTTTAAGAGCGAATTTAGCAATGACACAATTGAATGAAGCAACAAGTTGATCAACATTGTGGTGAGAGGCATTTTGATATCGATGATTGGGTCTTTGTGCACTTGTAGCCATAAAAACATGTCTTTGAAGCAAAAAAAAATGATAACAAATTTTCTCTTAAGTATTATGACCCTTATCAGATCTTGCAAGAAATTGGCATTGTAGCATACAAGCTGGAGCTACCCCAATTCACTTGTATACATCTTGTATTTTCCCTGAAGAAGGTCATTGGACAAAGAGTTTCTACCCAGACTGAGTTACCTAAACTGGATGAAGAAGGCAAAGTCATACGGGAACTTGAAGAGATTCTTCACACATGCATAAAAAGGTTATGAACAAGAGAACTTGAGTATTTCAAGTGGAAGAATTTGAATCATGAAGATGCAACATGGGAGGATGAGGCTTTCCTACAGTAGCATCTAGAGTTGATTCAACATTGAGGGCAACATTGTTTTGAAGCTAAGTAGCCGATAAGGGTACGGGTATGGGTACAAGTATTGGGTACATGGATACGAGGGATTTTTTTTTTGGGTTTGGGTACGGCTGGGTACAGTCGTACAAAAATATATATAAAAATATAGCCATATGAGCAAAATTAACTACATAATATGCATAGAGGAAACATAATAAGTTAAATAACCACAAAAAATACTAATAATTTGATGCCAAATGTCATAATATTCAATTGTTGAACGTAGATTAGTCTTATTACAAGTACATAGTGCAAATGTTACAATGCATGGACAAAAATAAAGACAAAAGAAAATGCACTCTCTGCAGTTTGGTGAAGATTACATTGAGATGCCCTGGTGTTAAATCAACTTAAGACCATGGCCTATTCCCTTCTTTGAGCTTTTTCACGAGTTGAGCTTTCGTATTATACCTATGCAAATGATCTTACTGTATGTACTACACAAAAAGAGTCTTGGAGAACCATATTTTTGGGACATAGAGGATAAGCAAAAAAAGACAGTATTGATTTCAACGTCTCCCTCATCTTGATAATGTTACAGAAATTTATTCCCTTTATTTTGGCAAGGCTGAAACACGATCAAATAACTGGAAGGCTTTCTGACTTGCCTTGGCAAACCTTCATCGCTGTTTTATATAGCCCTAATAAAGAAGATACAAATGAATCGACTGAGGCTCACATTTTGAAAACATAGCTAGCCATTGAAACAAGAGTGAACAAATATGCAATGGGAGGTAAAAATGCAATGAAAGGTAATTGTGTTATCTTTTGATAAAATGAGTGTGATTCATGCTTTTAGGGTTGCAAATGCACTTTAAAATGTTTTTTGAGGTCCATATTTGACTTTGACTGGAAAAATGAGGAAAATTTTTAAAAATACGCTTTTTTCTTGGGGGTATGCCATCCCTATGCCCAGGGTACGCCCCAACCCCTGCAACTATGCTCGGGTATGTCCTTAGACGTACCCAGTAGTACCCGCAGGGGCTGTGGGGCGTACCCTGGGCATAGCGTTGGTGTACTGCCCCCCGTACCCCTATCCAAACGTACCATACCTGTACCAGCTGGGGCTTACAGGCGTATCTGGTAACATAGTTTTGAAGGGGAGGAGCATGTTACGCCTTTAACCTATAGTGCGTTTAGGGATGTGTGGTTGACTTGATGCTTACATACCTTTCATATTATCTTATTGCATTTCTCTATGTTCTTAGTATGGTCAGCCTATGGAATAATCATGGCTAAGTAGAGAATATAAAGGAGGTAGTGGCTAGTCTTTTATCATTATATTGCAAATTCTATGCTTATTGCATTGTTGTGGAAGTTGCCCCCTCGAAGTGGCTCCGTCATAATTATCAAATATTCTGCTCTTTTGTCAATAATTGTTGTGGATCCTATTATTCTGCTCTTAATTATGCATTATATCATTCTATTATTGTGAAACATCTAAGTAATTTCATTACACACTCATTTGCTGACTCAACTCAAACAAAGCTTGCACAATAGGTGAAACGAGGACTCGTGTATGGCCTATGGTCATTTTATGACCGTGCGAAAACACATTATTAAATCAAATTGCAATGGGAAAAAGATTTCAAATAAATGCGAAGGGCTTCCTTAGCATTACACCTGCATAAGCAGGTCTTAGGGGTGAGGAAAGGAGCCAACTTTTACATGATGTCATATCTAGTAGATGCCACCTGTGCCACCATTTTCTTTGATCAAATTCCAAAATGGACCCTTGCTCTAGGGACAGTAGTTCATTACCACTTCTCAAAGCTTTATCTCCACAGGTTCAAGCAATATTTGGTAGAGATTTGTGATTGTTTCTATCCTCTTGTCTACCATGCCAACAATGAGGAACCCATGCCCAGACTATTAGATGAAATGAGGAAATCCATTACGAGCATGGTCCTAATTGCACAGTCATTAGGAGAGAGGGAGTGCTTGTGTCACCCCTCAAGTTGTCCATCTACATTCCCAACAAGTTGACAAAGCAAGAGATTGCTTACCTGCTTCTCAATGGAGTTGCCTCAGTGTGCAAATACAAGAAGCAAACACCATGGCTTCCAATGCCTTACAAGATTGATAAAAGCATTTTTCAGCTTTGGACAGGTCTACATGCAGCTACAACACATAGGTTATCATTCAATTTGAATGACCATGACTTCTGCCATTGAGATTCGATGGGAAATGCTAAGGCTCATGTAAAAGCCTTAAAAGGAAAAGTGTTTGTGGTGTATAACCACACCACTCACCCTCATGATTGGGTCTTTATCAATGCAGAAGATAATGAGGATGTAAATAGAAAAATGGACACTACAGACCTTGTACTCACACCAGGGCAAACGGATTAGTCAAGGCAGATAGAGGAGAGGCCAGAAGCCTTTGAAACTCAAGAGGACACACCAGGAATAGAGGTCATCTTGAGAAGGAAAGTATTGCAAGGCCTACCTTCACCAACACTCTCCAGAAGCACTATCCAAATTCAGAAGGTAACTCAGCCAAAGGCTTCTCCTTCCTCTCATTTTCCTCCTATGGTGATTTCAAAAACCCTTCCCCTGATGCAACACAAACGAAATAGGTCACATTGACTCCCCTTACTTCTCCCTCAATGCCTCCACTTGAGGATGCCCCAATGGACACTCCTCAAACAACACCTCAAGTGGAGATGTCCACTCTAGGTGCCCCACTGAGGCAAGTCCTAGTGGCCAAGGTCTACCAGAGGCAATTAGCACCAAGGACCATAACATAGTGCCCTCCCATCACTGCTTTGCCTATGGCCACCCAATTCCCATATGTTGTGCAAGCATTACCATCACCCATCCAGGGCAATGTGACCACATTGTATTCCACCATAGTCAGTCCATTGCCTCTGGGTAGACAAATCCCTATGACAATCGTTGACCCAATCACAATTTAACCAACTTTCAAGGTCACTATTATACCTGGGCTCCCAAGCATTATTGCACATCTATTTCAAAACCCAAGGAGACTAAGGAAAAGGGGAAGTCAGCTCCTATTTTCATCAGCGAAACTTAGTTAGCATCTCAGCAACCCACCATTTAGATGGAAACTGCAATATCCCCTCCTCTAGTCCTGTCAACTGCAATCTATCCTCTTCTAATTACAACTTCTGCTCCACCACCTCCCACTCCTTCAACACAAGGACCTCTTTCCACAACTACACGCACTAACTTTGTCATGGTAGACCCTACAACTCCCATTCCCTAACCTTCCCCACTCCATTTATCACCCATTGCAATGGTCACACCACCCCCATCCACTGCCACCTCCGTATCACAAGCAAAAAGAGATTGGATGGAAGGCATCCTATTGGTCAAGGCCCAAAGGAAAGGAATGGTCATAGTTGATGAATCTAAGGTGAAATTGGAATTCAAATGACCTACTAGCAAAATCAAATGAGTAATCAGAAGAAAGATTAGCAAGGAGGAGACTCCAACCTTCCACAAGATTGAGGAGCGTTTTACTTTGACAAGGAAAAGGAAGGGCAGACCAAAAGAGGTGGATGAGTTTGCAGAAGACTCCGAGTTTGTGGTCACTACTATGGGAGAACTAGCAAAAAGAGTCGTCCAAGGAATGAAACAGAGGATGCAAAGAATGAAGACTCAAACAAAAGCATCAATGCATGAAGCCATTGCAGAAGAAGTGAAGGAGGCTCTTGAGTCTTTGTATGAGCTCTTGGCCGAGAGTTGCCAAGACAAGGGGAAAAGCATATCCTGGCAGCATAAGGTAAATCTCTATCTAGATCACATTTCCAAGTTTGAGGCCAAATTAACAAATCTGGCCAATTTTTTTAGAAAAGACATGTTCCCACAGCTTAAACTTATGACTCTATATGACTTAGGGGCATGTCAAAATTGGATGATCCACATGAAGACGTAGCTGCAAGAGTGGGTAGAGGAGATGAACACCATCCTTCGTGCTATTGACAATGCAATGGATACAATTTTGCAATTGTTTCAAGAAGCTGGGATTGTTTCATTGTTTAAGCCGGATGGTCGGCTTGATTCTTTCATTGATTTTTCAGCCAAATTGGCCAATTTTATGAATGAGTTCAATAACAAGGTCCAAGAAGCCAACATGAGGGTGGTAGTGTCTAGGGCATTGACTCGGTGAGCTACGCTAAAGAGATGATAGAGCAGGCGACAACTATGAGAGGAACATTATGAACATGTAGAAACCCCTGTTTCCCCTTAATTCTGATACAAAATATTTTTTTTGACTGTTTTGTATATTTTTGATTTTTTTGTGTTTTTGTATTAAAATAAGAAGAATGCGTTTTTCCCAGATAAATTTAAATAAATTCAAATGGATAAATAAATAGCAGTGTATTCTTTCAAATAACTAACCTCTGATCTTAATATTCACTTCAGATGATTACAATAAAGATCTCTTGCACACATACCAAATTATATAAAAATATTGTTAAAAACCTTATTTTTCCAGCAAACCCTAGTTCTGGTACAGCCGGTACGGATGCAATAAATACCCCGTTCTCCGCACTTCTGAAGGTACAAAAAGATGAAAGAAGTATAGGCGCTCAAAAAGGTATCTTCAGTTTTTCCAAAAAGAAAGCGTTTTGCCCTAGGAGAGAGAAAATGCCCCTGCTGTAATTGTACGGCTTGCTGCAGACCCGTACGGATTCCATACGGCGGCAAAAAAATAGTATGGCAGCAGCAAATACAAACCCTAAACAGTACGGCTGTGTACGGATATGTATGGATCTGTACGGATTCCGTACAGCAGTGTTTAAAACTGTGCAGCCCTGGTTTTTAGTGCCGTATCTTAAAAAAATAAGCGCCGAAATTTTTTATCTCCTTCTGGATAATTTTCGGAACAAACCCTGTTGAAATAACTCTGTAAATCCGTGTGATAACCTCTGTGTGAAGTTATCTCTCAAACTGGCAATAGATCAACTGATATCTCACAACCTCTGAATTGCACATACTGAAGATTGCACGTTTTCCAATGCAAAAGAATACTAAAAACCCTTAGCTCAGTCTTCTCAGAAAAAACACTTAGCAAAATTTGTCTTCAACATGAATGTGGCTTCTCCCAATAAGAAACCCTTATATCCTCAAAAAAGTGCGATTGCCCTAATTAGGGTTTTACAATTAAAAATTAGGGTTTTTTTTTTCTTTTAATTTTCCAAAGTCTAAGACACAATTTTAATTATAAAATATAATTAAAATGGCCCCCTCATAATGAGCGCCCCCTTGGCCCAAAATGCCTAAGTCATAATTACGCCAAATAATTAATATTTAATTAAATCAATTAAATATTAATATCTCCCTCGATATATGTCCGATTCTTGATCCGTCTGAAGCTGGCGAACAAGGGAGTGATTCCGCACATGACCATACCAAAACATGGGTGCTCCGCTGCGTGTCAAATATCCCTGAAAAATAGGAGCTCAAGGAAATGTGTCCAAAAAAGCCCGAACGAACGCCCACTGGGAAAATTCTGCTAGTCGAAGCCAAGCCAAGCTCCATCATGACCCTCTATCCATCCTATCAGCCTACGAGGGTCGCATAATAGGCTAATCATCAACTCTGAAAAGATGTCAACTGAAAAGGGGACATGACAGAACACCTTTGGCTAGCCATGCAACTCACTTAATCAAGACAGACGTGTTGTTTAGGAATATTATTATCACCTATCTAGGATAGATGAGGACTACTAGATGCTTGTATTGTCAGTTAATACAAAGCAGGACCCATCCAATGATGGAATGATTTGTCATTTGTCCCTAAACGGAAGGTGGGTCAAGAACGGAACAAAAACAATTATACAAGGATATTTCTCAATGATTATAAACAAAATGGAGGACCCATGTTTGTGGTCCAAAGTTGTAGATTTGTTGTATTAGGGGTTTTCCCTCTCCCTCTCATGATGCGTTTTGTCTTATCGCATTTGTTGCAACAAACTCTGCCATTGATAGTGGGCCTGGGCCTTTGCTTGTCATATAAGCACCCTTTGTAAACATTGTAAAAGGAGGAAGATTTTAATGAAAAACATAGACAACTTCAAAATTCTTTTGAAATGTTCACGAGTTTCTTTGTTTTCTGCTTCCTCAAATTTTAGTACCAATGTTATGGATGCTAAAGTTGTAATGAGTATGATTTGAATTCTGATTGCTCTGTATGGATTTAGCTAGGCTGAGTAAATCATTAACTTGGTTAGTTTCATTATTTAGCTCTGTTAATCTAATTATGGATGAATGTCTTATATTAACAATTTTTATATGATGATTTATATCATAAAAGCAATGTTGAGGAAACGACATCCATCATAAATCCCTTCTTGAGACTCTCTGCCATGTTTGTTTCAATTTGAGCCTAGGCCGAGCTAGGCAGACATAGGTAAACTATAGTCTGATTCGTAAATAGTTCATGCAATCAATAGTGTCCTAATGAGGTCTAGAAACTTTCTTCTCTACCCTCTCCTTTTCTCTCTTTTGTGTTTCTTTCACCTAGCCCACACTTAGCACTTAGGAATCAATTGTGAATATCCATTTTGGGTTAAATTGGAAAGGCTTTAAGCAGAAGTGGAATATCAACGTAGTAATGGTCTCTATCTATGGTAGCATTTGCATTGCTCGTCGAACAAACAAACTATGTAGATGAATCCAATAATGAAACTCGTTCCTTGTATTATCTTTGATAATCCTAAAATGAGAGGGATTTGTCTCATTACCCTATGGGGTGTGTTTAAAACACATCAAAAATACCATGCACAGTCGCGAAGGAAATATTGGCTATGATGAGTGGGTGGCCTGATTGGGTCACCAATTGTATCAATTCTTTCAAGACACAAATTACAAGTCTGATCATGCAAGCTTGCACTATAGACCTAAATGAGGCCAAGGTTATGGCTAAGATAAAAGTAATGGGCCTCCAGGAGTAGCTCGATCAGCATAAAGTGTAATGCTCTACTGTGCTAAGTCGGTTACCTGCCCACATGCTTCATTGGTAGGAAATCTTGGAAGTTGCAAGCACTAACTTGATATAGTCCATGCAAGCCATGATTTAGTTTCTGCTGGCTGCTACCACCCATGATACAAATAGGTCATTGTCTATTTATCTTATATGGATTAGCTATGTAGGTGCTGTTGAAAATATTGTCATTGATGTCAAAGGTCTAACATTTTTGGTGATAAAGGCCCCATTGTATTTAATGGTGTTTTTAATATTCATATCTTGGCTAATGTGTGTTAATATTTATTTAATATTAATGAATATATTTTTGGTTGCATATAAGTCAAAAGAGGGCCCATGGAGAAGTCAAAGAGTCACGGGGTAAAAGACGAAAGAGGAATGGGACGCATTTTCTCATGAAGAGTCATTTTGAGGAATTCCAAGAGTCACCATGTGAAGACAAAAGATGTATGACACATTTTTCTATGAAGGGACACTTTGAGGAATACGAAAAGTCACTAAGATAAAGACAAAAGAGGAAATGGCGTTTTTGCTTATGAAGGGTCACCATATGACTTTTCAAATGCAAGGATACGAAGGGTCATGCAAGTTTTGATGCCATTTTCTATGAGAATTGAAGAGTCACAAAAGGTGAATGCCAAAGGTTTTTTGGAAAGCTATAAATGAAGGCTTGAGAAACCATTTGTAATATGCAAGAGAGTGCATGGTTTGTATTTATTTTCAAAGAGAGAAAAGTAGGAGATATTGTAGAGTTCTATCATTTGTTGAGTAAGCAACATTGAGAGATAATTGTGTTTTATACACGAGGGGTTGGTGCTCTTGTGGTGCTCACAATTTTTTGCAAGGGGTTGGTGTTCCTGTGGGTTAGTGCTCACAAATAGTTGTTGGTGCTCAGCAAAGGGGTTGGTGCTCTTGCAAGTTGGTGCTTGCGAACTTTGTATTTTGAGTTGGTGCTCATTCATATACTTGAGATTGTTCTCCATGGTTTTTCCCACTTTGGGTTTCCACGTAAAAATATGGTCTCTCTCTCTCTCTCTTGTGTGGTGCAAATTATTGTTTCAATTTTATTGCATATCTTGAATGTGTGATTAAGTAGTTAAATAAAAAATCAGATCAAGTAAAAAGATATATAATAATTGATTCACCCCCCCTCTCAGTATAGTTTGTGCTTAACAATTGGTATCAGAGCAGGTTCCTTTTGAAAAAGTTTACAACTTGAAGGTAAATCGGAAAAACACGATGGCTAGATCACATGAAAGATTTTCTACAAATAAGACATCTTTGTTTGATGGGACGAATTATTTTTTTGGAGCATAAAGATGAAGACTTATTTGATGGCCCTTGGATTTGACATATGGCAAGCAGTGGTGGAGAAATATGAAGAGCCACAGACACTTATAACTACTCCGATAGAAAAGAAGGCAAGTGAAAATAATGCTAAAGTTTTAAATGTTATTTTATGTGGTTTATGTGAATCAGAATTTGTTAAAGTTATGCAATGTAAATTTGCTCATGAAACTTAGGTAAAACTTGAGAATATTTATAAAGGTGATGAAAAGGTTTAGCAAGCTAAGCTTCAGATTTACAAAAGATAGTTTGAGAGTTTGAAGATGGAACAAGAAGAAGAAATATGGCAAGTTATTTTTTGCGGGTTGATCAAACAGTTAATCAAATTCAAGGTTTTGGAGAAAATTTTGAAGAATCAGCTATGGTTGAAAAAGTTTTGAGATCTCTACCATTGAGATATGATGCAAAAGTTTCGGCAATTGAAGAGATGAAGAATTTAACCAAACTAAAGATAGATGAGTTTCATGGTATTCTTACGGCATATGAGATGCGGACTGAACAAGATAAACCCTCAGAAAGAGAAGCTACTTTTAAGACATTAAAGAAAGAGAAAGCTAAGATTCAAGAATCAAGTGATAATTCTAGCGATGATGAAGATGACAATGGAGCTCTATTCATTCGCAAGCCGAAAAAGGGCACAAGTAAATATTAAAAAAATTACCTTTTAAATATTTTAATTGTGGAAAGATTGGATATTTTGTAGCTAAATGCGCAAATAAGGGTAATGATGACAATGAAGAAGGAAAGTCTACATACAAAAAGAATTTCAAAGGTAAATTCAAGAAGGGATTCGAGAAGAAGAGTTTGTATTCTAAAGATCCTAGCTCAGTTGAAGATAGTGGAGTCAGTGATTCAGAAGAAGAAGAGATTCTATTCATGGCCATACATGAAGATGTCTCTGCAAGCAAAAGTACATATGATCAAGAAGAAGAATGGATGAAACCGAAGTGAATCTGGAAAGAGAACTCATTTGTGCTTTAGAAGAGTTAAAAGCTCTTGAAAAGAAGAATCAAAGATTAAAGCTCCAGATCAAGAAAAATGAAAAAGAGTCAAAAGAAATAATTGAAGATCTACAAGCACACTTTGAAAGAGCCAAGAAGAATGAAGAAGATCTAAGGGCACAGTTGAAAATAATAAGTAAAGAATGTGAAAGATATGTTATTGAAATTGCTTTTTTAAAAGCAGATCTTGAGAAAACAAATAAAACAATCAATGATAGAGCAGTCAATGATTCAAAATTTGAGAATAGCACTAATATGTTGAATAAAATATTAGAAAATCAAAGATCAATGTTAGATAAGACAGGTATTAGATTTGAAAAAGAGAAAGAGGTCACTACTTTCACACACAAAAAAAAAAAGAAAGAGCTATGTTGAAGCTCTTACAAAAGAAGAAATTAAAAAAAAGTTAAGAATATAGAGGACATCTCAAACAAAGAACGCTGGAGGGAACAGAGCTACAAAAGGCAATCAGGGCAGAGATACACAAACATGACCTATTTTTATGGTTACTGTTTTTATTGTAATGGATATGGTTATAAAAAAATAGAATGTTGAGAAAGGGCTAACAATTTCATAAATAAGGAGAAAGAAATATATACAGAGTCAAGCAGAAGCCACAACTCTTTTGCTCTTTTATCAGGTTTTAATGAAGAGGCCATAATATGTTACAAGTGCAACAACTTCAGACACATAGCTCAGTACTGTAAAAACGTGTTCGAGTCAGTCAAGAAAGCTCAGAGTTTCAAGGCTCCATTCATCAAGAAGAAAGTTCAGACAGGTTCATGACAAAAGAAACAACCTAAAAAATCTATGTTGGTATAGACTGCTTTGCATGCAAAAAATGAAGAAAAGCCATGGTTCATTGACAATGAATGTTCGAGGCACATGATAGGAGACGAGCAAGTTCATAACCTTGAAGAAAATCAATGGTGGCATAGTGAAATTCAGAGACAATACTACTGCCAGAATTGCTGAAAAAGGTACATTAAGTTTGGATAATGATAGAACTAAAACTAAAATGTTTTGTATGTAGGTCTTAAGCATAATATTTTGAGTGTAAGTCAAATGTGTGATCAGGGGCACACTAAAGTTTTATGCAGAAAATCATGAAATTAAAATAAAAATTTAGATGTGTTGGTTGCAGATGCTCAAAGAACATACAATAATTTGTATATGCTATCAGACATCAAAGGTCAAAGATGTTTGAGTCAGATTGAAGAAAGTTGGTTATGGCACAGGAGAATGGGGCACATAAATTTTGACAATCTTGTCAACATCAACAAGAAACAAGCTGTCAAAAATCTTCCAAAGATTACAAAGCCATTCGACACACTTTGTGAACCTTGTTAGCATAGGAAGCAGGCTAGAAGACGGTTCAAAACAAAAGAGTATTCGACTATTCAGATGCTAGAGCTTGTTCACATTGATCTGTGTGGACCCATGAGAACTCAATGTACTCAAGGTAAGAAATATTTTATGTTAGTTATTGATGATTTTTCACGTATGACTTGGATAATGTTTTTAAATAAAAAATTAGAAGCTTTTAGACTTTTCAAAGAATTAGTTGAGAATGAAACCAGTTTGAAGATTAAGTGTCTAAAATCAGATCGAGGAGGAGAATTCATGTCAGATCAATTTATTGAGTTTTGTGAAGACGATGGAATAAAGAGACATTATTCAGCAGCCATAACTCCACAACAAAATGGAGTAGTTGAATGAAAAAATAGAATAGTTCAGAAGATGGCAAAGACTGCTAAATTAATTCAAAATAGCAGATAAATATTGGAGAGGCAATTGTTAGAGCAGTGCATATTCAGAATAGAGCATTATTGAGAGTCAATAGTGACAACTCCTTATGAGCTATGGAAAGACAAACCAACAATTGATTATTTCAGAGTTTTTGACAGCAGATGTTTCATAAAAAAAACCGATGAAAAACTTGGTAAGTTTGAATTCAGAGCAAATAAAGGTATATTTCTTGGTTATTCTTGCAAAAGCAAAGCTTATAAATGTTATAACAAAAGAACCAAGAAAATTGTTGAAAGTGCAAGTGTTAGGATAGAAAAAGATGGAATGCAAAGAATTAGTGATCCAGTAGACATTCTTGAAATCATTGAAGAGGAAGATTTTGAAGAATCAGATGAAGATGAGAAGGAGAAAAAGGACACCAAAATTTCATCCAAATATGTTCAGAGAAATCATAATGAAAGTGACATCATTAAAGACATAAATGAAAGAATTCGCACAAGAAGATTAATGATAAGTGAATCTGAGCAAGTTAATTTCTCTTTGTTATCCAAAATTCAGCGTAGAATTTTTTCAGAAGCTAGACATGATAAGCATTGGGTTAAGGCTATGGATGAAGAATTAAATCAAATAGAAAAGAATGTTACTTGAAAATTAGTGCCTAGACCAAAAGATCACAATGTGATGGGAACATAATGGGTTTATAGAAATAAGTTGAATGAAAATGGAGAAGTGACCAAAAATAAAACAAGATTAGTATGCAAAGGATATGCTCAGATTGAGGGAATAGATTTTGAAGAAACATCTGCACCAGTGGCAAGGTTAGAGGCTATTAGAATGTTTCTTGCATATGCAATGTTGAAATTTTTTAAAATGTTTCAGATGGATGTCAAATCTACTTTCTTGAACGAGAATTTAGAAGAGGTCTACATTGAGCAGTCTGAGGGATTTATTCTCTCAAATATTAGTAGCCATGCATGTAGATTGAAAAAAATATTGTATGGATTGAAACAAGCTCCCAAAGCTTGGTATGCAAGACTTAATAAGTACCTGTAAGATCAAGATTTCAAGAGAGGATTTGCTGATAGTAATCTCTACATCAAAATAGAAGGTGAACATCAATTGATTGTTGTGGTATATGTTGATAATATCATTTTTGGAGGAAATATTGAAAAGATGACAAAATAATTTTTTGATAATATGCAAAAAAAATTTGAAATGTCTATGCTCGGAGAATTGTCATTTTTCTTAAGATTGCAAATATTTCAATCAGATAAAAGAATTTTCATATCTCAAAGTAAATATGCCAAGGAAATGTTGAAAAAATTTGGTTTTGAAGATTGTGCACCAATTGGCACACCAATGTATACAGGAAATAAGGTGAGCAAGAATGAAGATTCTCCTATTACAGATCAATCTTTGTATAGATTTATGATTGGTAGTCTTTTATATTTGACAGCATCGAGGTCAGACATCATGCATGCAGTAGGTATGGTTGCAAGATATCAGTCATCTTCAAAAAATAGTCATGTTCAGTTGGTGAAGAGAATATTCAGATATATCAAAGGGACATTGGATTACGAATTATGGTATCCCACAGGCAGAGATTTCACTTTGGTTGCTTATACAGATTCAGATTGAGCAGGGTGCTTGGATGACAGAAAGAATACAAGTGGAGCTTTCTTCCTTGGTGATAGCTTAGTATGATGGTTAAGCAAGAAGCAGAATTCAGTATCACTTTCTACAACTGAAGCAGAATATATTGCAGCGGTATTGTGTTGTACTCAAGTGCTTTGGATGAAACAAACTTTGGAAGATATCAAGGTAAAGTATGATGAACCTATTTCTATTTTTTGTGATAACACAAGTGTTATTAATATTTCAAAAAATCTAGTGATGCATTCAAGAACAAAACATATTCCCATGAGATATCACTTCTTGAGAGAGCGGGTTGCAGATCAACGGATTAAGATGGAGTATATCAGTATTACAGAGTAGATTGCAGATATTTTCACAAATGCATTACCAAAAGACACATTTGAGTATCTGCGAGAGAATTGGGAGTAATTTCTTTTACTTTTTGTCATTGAGGTTCAGCATCAGTTGAGGGAGAGCTAAGTGTTAGCTCCAGGTAGGCCCTTTACCATTGATGTCAAAGGGGGAGAATAACAGGTACAGGTGCAGAAACAGGTACAGAGAATAGGTACAGATTGCTACAATAAAGGAGAGTTACTGTATGTTTTTTAGATGACAGTATGTGCAAGTTTCAGGATGTGGCAGTTTCAGTTTGAGGTTGCCATCAATGACAGAGGGGCAGATTGTTGAAAATATTGTCATTAATGTCAAAGGTCTAGGATTTTTGGTGATAAAGGCCCCATTGCATTTATTGGTGTTTTTAATATTCATATCTTGGCTAATGTGTGTTAATATTTATTTAATATTAATGAATATATTTTTGGTTGCATATAAGTCAAAAAAGGGCCCATGGAGAAGTCAAAGAGTCACGGGATAAAAGACGAAAGAGGAATGGGACGCATTTTCTCATGAAGAGTCATCTTGAGGAATTCCAAGAGTCACCATGTGAAGACAAAAGAGGTATGGCTCATTTTTCCATGAAGGGACACTTTGAGGAATATAAAAAGTCACCAAAATAAAGACAAAAGAGGAAATGACGCTTTTGCTTATGAAGGGTCACCATATGACTTTTCAAATGCAAGGATATGAAGGGTCATGCAAGTTTGGTGCCATTTTCCATGAGGATTGAAGAGTTACAAAGGGTGAATGCCAAAGGTCTTTTGGAAAGCTATAAATAAAGGCTTGAGAAGTCATTTGTAATATGCAAGAGAGTGCATGGTTTGTATTTGTTTTCAAAGAGAAAAGCAGGAGATATTGTAGAGTTCTATCATTTGTTGAATAAGCAACATTGAGAGATAGTTGTGTTTTATACACAAGAGAGGTTGGTGCTCCTGTGGGTTGGTGCTCACAAATCTTTACAAGGGGTTGGTGCTCTTGTGGGTTGGTGCTCACAAATAGTTGCTGTGTTGATGCTCGGCAAAGGGGTTGGTGCTCCTGCAAGTTGGTGCTTGCGAACTTTGTATTTTGAGTTGGTGCTCACTAATATACTTGAGATTGTTCTCCGTGGTTTTTCCCACTTTGGGTTTCCACGTAACAATATGGTCTCTCTCTCTCTCGTGTGGTGCAAATTATTGTTTCAGTTTTATTGCATATCTTGAATGTGTGATTAAGTGGTTAAAGAATAGAAATTAGATTAAGTAAAAAGATATAATTTATTGATTCACCTCCCCCCTCTCAGTATATTTCATGCTTAACAGGCGCATCACAAGGTCTTGCGAGAATGTCCTCAGTTTTTGTAGGAGTTGATTCAGGTAGCACCATAATTGAGTGATATCAATATGCCTACCATAGTTTGAGCTTCGAGATGAAGCTCCTATTAGTCGTGGGAGGATGTTGGTGCTATAAGCCACCCACACATTTTGTATATAGGTATAGGCATTGTGTATTGTATTAATGTATAAAGGACATTGCACCTGTTTTGATAGTAGGGGCATGTGCCTAAAAAAGTGTAGTATGTAGTTAAGGGCTTAACAATGTATTAGTTAAAAATGGGTAGGTGGGTTTACCTAACTATCCTATGTAGTAAGCCCACACATATATATTTGGGATATATAGTAAGAGAGGAAAAAACTAATCGCCCCCTGCTTTATGGCTATGCTCTTGTTTTGATACTTATGAATGACATTTGCTTGTGCAATTGGTTGTTGTCTTTCTTTATTACTATTGTTTGCCATGCATCTTATCATATTGACTTCATCTTGTAAGTCTTGTCTACAACTATCTTAAATCGTGAGGGTCTTGTAACTTGTGCGCCTCAGGTGAGCAACTTCTTTGTAGGATGATTTTAAGCTGTGTTGGCTCTAGGTCTTAATGGCCCAACATTAAATTGAGTTAACATCTCTTCCTCGAGCTCCTTATGCATAAATGTTGTCTTTACATCCATCTATTCTATTTCAAGATAAAAAACAGTAGCAACAACAAAAATAAATCTAATAGAAGTTAACTTAGCAACAAGGGAACAAAATTCACCAAAATCAATTCCCTCCACCTAGGAAAATCCATTTGCTACCTAGAGAGCTTTATACTTATCCATTTTTTCTTCTGCATTGAACTTCTTCTTGAACACCCATTTGCAACCAATGAGTTTTGTACTAGCAGTTAAATTTACCAAGTCCCATGTCATATTTTTATTCAAGGATTCCATTTCTTCATCCAGATTTTATTTTCCTGAGTCAGTTGGCTCCCTCATAGTCTTAGGATCTTCATTGGTAACAAATAAAACTGATAAAACAAATGTGGAATGGAAATCAGATGGATTATACCTTTTCAGTCTCCTAATTTGATTTGTTCTTATCAAGACTAAAGTCGAATCCTTTCCATTCTAGTTCATCATCCTTTGGTTCATCTGAATCTTTCTCAAGAAATTTCCTTTTTAATTCATCTTGTTTTGTTCCTTCTTATTTAGATACAGTATATGTCTCTTCTAATTCAACATGCAACTTTTCTTCTTTGGTTGTCCTTCCTACTTTGGAGCCCTATTATCCTCTTTGAAGAATACATTCTGATTGTAAACAATCTTCTTCGTTTCTAGGTTTGAAAGCTTGCATCCTTATACACCATTGTTACATACAATAGAGATGCACTTTGCTGATTTGTAGTCTAGCTTAGTTCTTTTTTCCTTTGGATTATGCACATAAACATCACAAACAAAATCTCTAAGATGTTAGAGAGAGGGTTTCTTTCTAGTCCATGCTTCGTGTGAAATTTTATCAACAAGAGCTGATGTAGGTGATCGATTGATCAAGTGATAAGCAATTGTCACTAATGCCCTAAATTTATTTTCTAAGCTTGCACCATTCAACATACTTGTATCCTTATCCATGAGAGTCTTGTTCATTCTCTTTGTGACTCCATTTTGTTGTGGTGTATATGGAGTTTTATTTTGCCTTGATATTCCACACTACTTACAAAATTGCTCAAATTCATTCGAGTAATACTGCCTACTGTTCTTTGTTTGCAAAACCTTAATTTTCTTCTTTGTTTGGTTTTCTACAAGAGCCACAAACTCATTGAATTTATTGAAGACGTCATATTTATTTTGAAGAAAATATATCAAGGTTTTCCTCAAGAAATTATTAATAAAAGAAATGAACAAATATTTTCCTGGTGATGGAACCTTCACAAGGCCAAACACATCATTGTATTAACTGCAAAATCCCATATGCTCTTGTAACACTAGTGGGAAACTTTACTCGCAATTGCTTACTATATACACGATGTTTACATAAATCAAAATCTAAAGGGCAATTAGAAAAACCCTTCAGCCATACCTTTAGTTTGTAATGCTTGAAGGCCTTTCTCTTCAATATGCCCCATCCTCTGATGCCAAAGCATTGTCTTTTCGAAAGACATCATAAATGTTCTATCTGATTCATTGCTAACCTCAGGAACATAAAATGTGATACACCATCACTTGGAGTGCATGCCTCAAGTTTAGACAATGTTCTAGTGTAGGTGACTCTTGCCAATAATACTTCTCGAATCATCTTGCCACTATCCCTGTTAAATATTATTTGCACATCCACATCATTCATCTTGCTTACAAGAATCAGATTTCTAGCCAAATCTAGAATGTGCAAAACCACAGGAAGGGTTTTTACCCTTCCATCTTTGAATATCGACTTGACTCTCGTCCTATGATTTTGTGTTTAATTGTCCCCTAAGAAGACATCACCTGCATTAATTTTTACATGTTCACAAGACCACTCCATATGGGGAGTCATCTGAAATGAAGCACCCAAGTCCATCAACCATGCATGTGTACTTGAAATTTGCTAAATATATGTCTCCTGAGTCTTCCTTGGAGATCTTTGTTTTTGTGGGAGGGGCATTGTTAGGCGACTTATCCTTTTCAACATTATTAGATAGTACTTCTTAAAGTTTCTAGTTTCAGCACAATTCCAACATTTCCTTGTAGGTTTTCCTGGATGTATAGTTCTACCTCCACTTTGATTGTTTGGCCCCTGACTTGTTTTTATTTCTTTCTTGGGGGTGACCTCTCACAAAAAACACATCCTTTGTTTGACAATCCTGCATGGATTTTCACCTCAATTTTTTTGATAACAAATCTCTAACTACATTCCTCAAGCTTTAATGTAGATGATGTACTACTAATGGCCATAACTGTATTGTCTCATGAATCGGGCAAGAAACATAATCAAGTAATACATTTTTTTAATCATCTATTTTAATCTCGATTGAAAGTATTTGACTAACAACAACATTGAATGCATTCAAATGCTTTGTTATGGAGTTGCCATCACTCATATGTATAGAATAAAACTTCTTTTGAAGACAAAGTTTGTTCACTAGAGACTTTGTCTCATACACTGTACCTAACTTATCCCAATGTTCCTTAGTAGTTGCTTATTTAGAGACATACAACACTGAATTTGAAAGGCAAAATCTTATTGAACCCTTCCCCTTTCAATTCATCTTTTCAAATCTTTTGGCTTCATACCTGTATGTTGTTTTCCTAACACAACCACCCAATGATCTCTATTCACAAGAAGGTCTTCCATCTTTAGCTTCCATAACTCGAAGTTGTGGACATTAAATAAGTCGATCTCTATCCTTGTGCTTCCCATCATTTTGCTCTACACAAAAAAATTCCCTTGAACAAACTCCCTCTCAAGAAAAGTTTATCACGGGGCCAAACAACCCTAGCTCTAATACCAAATGAAGAGAATAAATTGATAAACTTATGCTGGAGGAGCAATGCTAACACAATCTTAAACTCTACTTGAAAATAAAAATGGCACACACATTATACACTAGATTTTCATCTGGGAAAACCCTTTTGGGAAAAAAATGTAGCATAACTTTATTACTTAGTGCATTAACAATAACATACTTCAAAGTTCTACTTTACCCTAATCCATGTTTGAGTATTTGTAGGCACATCAATAGGAAACTGTTCAAGAAGTATTACAATACAATGGATACAAACCATAGGCTTAGAAACTGTGTGTTGTAAACCGTGGGTCAAAACCATCCATATGAACTTGAAACCACATATAGGGTCCCCAAAATGTTTTTCAGGAGCTCTTGCCCTCAAACACCACATAGAGGGTTGTTGGCCCCCCATATTCCCCTCGACTAGAGTGATGCCTCAATCTCCAGAGTTGTGTTACGCTGTATAGTCTACAAGGGATGCAAATCATGCAAAGTATACAATGCATTTCCAACAACAGTTGGTTCGAGGTTAAGACCTTGAAGTTTTGAACCAGTTGAAAATTAGGTACCTATGGTTCCTCAAATTTCATACCTCACCCACCCTATAAGTGTGATTGATTTAGCATCCATAATGTTTGAAGAGTGGAAGGAAACCCATGATGAGCTCAAGTCAGTGATTCGTGGATATCAATAAGGAAATTGTATCTAAGCTTGCCTCAAGGTAAATCTAATTGTTTGATACTAGCAAGCTCCAAGGATCTAACTGTTGTTGTTGAAAGAATAAGAAAATGATGCAAGTGCCATTATATTAATACATTGATGGATGGATACATCTCATTTGTTTGGAGTTCTTATTTTTCTAAAGAGCAAGTAAAAATATAGATTTATGTCATGATTCTTCTTTAAAAACGTTCCTTGCAAATTGAGTAATTGAGTGTTTTATTGTGAAGTGCCACGTGGAATTCTTGCACCATATAGATCTGCCCCCAGAAATGGGGATTGTATTATTTGATGCTCTGGGTGAAATCATCACTTTCAAGGGTATGAAAAGTCAATTGTTCCTTAGTATTGATCAAGTCTGTCTAACTACCCCTTGATCCAAACCTCACTTTCTCTGGTGTTAGGGTTTTGTTTAGAAAAGAGTCTTCAAACTCTTAGCATTGAAACTATGGAATCAATAAATCAAGTTTTGAGGCCACTTTAATTGCATTCTTATCAAGAAAGAAAGAAATTATATTAGTGTCCATGAATAACCAAAGCAAGTCAATAAGACTCGAGAATACAACCAATTACAATAGAAGGTGCCAGGGTAAAAGAACCCTTGGATCAAAGCCCAACTAAATAAAAAAGAACTAAAGCATTGAAAGTAAACGAGAAGTGGTAAACCCATAGCAATCAAGCCCCAACCCATGTGTTTAAGGTACCGATGCAAATAGCCATGTGGGGAGAGTAAGACCCCCCAAAGAGCATGGGTTGATGAAAGTTGGAAATACTAGATGCTAGTCCCATCAAACATCTCGAACCTTGCTTGGGACAAAAGAATTATTTGTGTTATCGTTTATCATTGTGAAAGGACCAATGAAGGATTTGATAATTATCATTGGGGAGTGTCGAGCGCTGAGGGGGGCAAGCTGGGTAATCCTAGGAGGAAACAAAGCAATCTCCCTATAATTCCTCATAACATCCAAAGATGAAGAAACTCCTATGACAATGAAGAAACTTGTAATGTGTGTCTGTCCCTGTGGCTTGGGAAGCAGTCGAGAATGACTAGATCCATGATGTTGAGGAGCAGATCCATGACGTTGAGAATGAGTAGATCCACATTGGTTGGAGTGTGTTGGGGCACCTTAGTAATAGTGTTATGCAAAGATGAGTGTCGCCTCACTAACCTAGCCCCCTCAACGTGTGAAGCAACAATATCCAAAAGGAACTTAATGTTGCTAACCTCCATGATGGGCTTAAAGAAAGAGGTGATTAGTGAGGGGGCTCTAGGAGCTCCGTATAGGGACCTTTGTTCAAAGGTTGACAACTTCTCGAAGGAAAAAGGCAAAACATCGTTGGTCCATGTATTGAAAGAAAATGGATAAAGAGTTGCACATGTCTCTATAAAGATATTTGTATCTCCCCTATATACCATAATAAATGGGGCATTTGAAAATGAAGTGCTCCTTAGTCTCCACCTCTTGGAGGGAGCAAAGATGATATAGATCTAGTCCTCACGTGGAATATGATGATCAATCTCAAATTGCAACTGGTGCGAGCACACCCTAAACTCGTTGAGGGGGAACCTCAATCCATGAGACCAATGATGATGTAGATAGTCAGGATGACGAATGACACCATCCACCACCTGTGATAAATGCTTATCATAAAATTCAAGCTTGGGGTTGAGTGATCGAGGAGGAGAGACCCAAGTGACTTGGATGTACTATTTGTAGACATTCTGTCCGCCAGCTCTAATGATGACCTCCTTTAAGAGAAGTCAAGGAGGGGAATCCAAAGAGTACTTGAAAGAGCATAACCTATCAATAGAGATGCTGATAGACTAGAGGAGCAAACTAGTCTCATAATACCAACAAAGTTGGCATTTGTTGGGGTCCAATGATGTAATCCTCTTTGAAGAACATAGGGCTAAGTATGGATACCTCTCACTGCCAGATGCTGAATCCACCATAATTATGAGTTTGTGAATGTTGAAAATAAGCTTGAAGATAGTCTCAAGGCACAAACATTGGGTGGAAAACTCAGCTTGGACGAGGCACTGAGGAACATTCTGTTTGCAACCAACCATACGCTAAATCATGAGAGGCTAGACCCTTCGAATATGAGCCCAAAACATACCCCAAATTAGGTCTCCAAATCTCAATTCCATACAAACTTGTAGGCTTGATGGCTATATCGAAGAGGGATATCTTGGAAGGGTTTATCTAGAATATAAATATTTCTAAATAATATGATAGGATTTGTTCTTAATGAAGGTTGAGAAAAAGTTATTGTATCCAATATTGGGGGTCGTTTTTCTTAATCAAAACAAAGTACCCAAGGTCTTTAATTTCTGGATAGGGATTCTCTTATGTGGGAAAATCAATCTTGTTGTTAGCCATTGGATTTCATAAATACAATTATGCTTCATTCTTAATTTCTTGTTGTATGTGATATCCTTTGTTGTTCATTGAATAGTAGAGCAAACAACAAAAGGTTGGTTTGATGTATCCCTATTGTGAATGTCTTTTTCAGCTTTCCCTTAGACAATACTTGGGTACTATTCTTTGTGTTTTCCATTGGGAAATACTCGGGCATAGAACTTCTTTCATTTATGCATGATTCTTCTTAACAAATGCTTTCTAGAGAAGGAATTTTGAAGGGAGGTTGGTTTGGAAATAGGATTTATCTCATTAGGGGGGTTTCTCTCCTCCTAAACCAGAAATAATGATCAATAATCCCCTTGCACATAAGAGAACATACAAAACATCTAAATCCATGAAATTCTATTTGTTTGATATCCAAATATATTGTGCCTTTTGATGATCACAAGCGTTTGAAACGAAATATAAGACGTATTATAGGGAGTTTTTTTAATTGAACTTGGAGAAGTTTGAACCGTATGGTCAAAGGGTAGTAGGCTTTGATCTAGACACACAGGTCCATGTAGATCTAGGAGGGAAGCTATCTATGCTACCCATATGAAGCATACACATGTTAAAAATTACTATGGTATTTTAAATCTTGAAGCATTGAGAGAGGTTATGATGTGGAGAAAAAATCACTATTCATGTTAATGAGGTGGCAGGGCACTATTCACTCATGAGGTGTCATAAACACTATTCATTCTT
This sequence comes from Torreya grandis, assembly GCA_037957365.1. Classification (NCBI taxonomy): domain Eukaryota; kingdom Viridiplantae; phylum Streptophyta; class Pinopsida; order Cupressales; family Taxaceae; genus Torreya; species Torreya grandis. The sequence goes on along the minus strand of JARHVA010004361.1, from coordinate 1,208,093 downwards.
GAGGTGTCATAAACACTATTCAAGCTGACACTATTCACTGATGAAGTGTCATAAACATTATTCAAGCTGACTGGGTGGCATGGGATGCCATTATCCTTCAACGCACATGGGTGATTTGCTTTTGACTAACATGATGAAAGTGGGGTGGATTTCTATGTGGGGGCTTATTATCATGAGTTTGACTTTAGTTAAAAGTAGATCCTTTACCTTTTTTTGGATTCTTGTCTGAGTGGGGAACAATGACTACTTCCTTGATTGACCACCCATGTGGAGTGGGACACCAATTGAGTGACACATGTTGGTGGGGCACAATCATGAGTGGAGCACATGGTGGAGACAACTTTTCCTATTGATCAATAGTCTCTCCAAGTGGAGGATAGCATGCTTCTTGGTTTCCTTTGCATTTTTTCATTCTCTTGTCTTTCCATAAAGGAATTGTAAACCATGACATTTGTAGGCTAGATGGTAGAGATGAGGATAGCCTCCTTGGTGAGATGTTGCCAAGTTTTGTAGAAGTGGTGATGTGTAGAAGAAAGCTTGATGAAGCTTTGAGTGTGTGGTTTGTTGAAGATTGATTTGATAGAAACAAGTTTGATTTGTTGAAGCTTGAAGTTGTGTTTCTATCATTTGGTATTAGAGCATGCATTTGCCAAAGTGAGATTACATCATTTGGTATCAGAGCAAGTTCAAATCCTGTTGCCTTGTTTTCTACATTGTTGTGGGTAGAAAACAAGAGGAGGCATCTTCCAACAAAGAGGAGAGTGTTGGGTAGGTGTCAGAGTGTGTTTTGTTTTGTAGGTATGAGGGAAGGAGAACCACAAATGGAAGGCTTGGAGAAGTTGTTGAAGGAAGTCCAAACAAAACTACAGATGATGGAGGATACACAAATTGAAGAGTTTGAAACTTTAGAAGTGTGGGAAGTGTTGGATTCCCTACAAGTCATTTGAATTTCTTGGCTGAAATCCTTATGAAGGATGATGGAGATGTGAATAAAGATTGCAGCCATGAAGAGTTGCAGATGGAGAAGGAAGGCATCGAATAAGGGATACATGTGAATGAAGAGAGCAGCAAAACAATGTTTCAAGTTTGCATGATGGAAGCTTTGGAGGAGGTGGTTGTGCAAGCAAATGCACATAAGGAGAGTGTACTAGAGGTTCAGCCATGTGATAGAGCTCAAAACAAAGGTATAGTTGAGGAGAGGACAACCTTGGAGATGGCTGATATGGAACCTTGGAGGTGGCTGATATGAGAGTGAAAAGCATGAAGAGCATGCAAGCATTGAAGAGGAGTTGGACAACATGCCTTTGGAGCATGATGAGATGGTGAATGAGTTATTGGAGGGAGTTTTTGTTTCTCCTAATATGGTTGTACAATGTGCAAGTCTAGCTATGGAGATTGTGGTGAAGAAGAAGATTGAGTATGGTGCAGTCCAACATGCTCATATGTATGAGAAACAAAATGAAGAGATGAAACAAGAGGATATTATTGTTGCAGCAGTTAGCTGAAGAAGAGTTGTCCCTATAACAACTGAAATTTGTTGAAGAAGGCTTTGAGAAGCCAAAGCTTGACATGGAGCAAGCTAATAGTGAGATGATGGATGCAAAGATGCAGGTGAGTTTGAGATTTTTCGTAGTATGTGTTGAAGAACCTGATTTTGTAGGTGTGGATAGTGAGTTTCTTGAGCTCACAAAAGGCATAGAGGAGTGGTTGATTTGTATGACAACTGTAGCATATGTGGAGAATGATGTTACAGTGCTGAGAGAGGAGCTGCAAACATGGATATGTGATGGTGTAAAAGATCCAATAGTTGATTGGATAATGTTTGAACAAGCCAAGTGGGCTTTAGGTGGAGGTGGTTGGTTTATGGTGGGTTTGAGTCCACATGGGAAATTGAGATGCATGATAGAACATCTTGGTGGAAGATAGTTGATGGTGGGTGCAATCCCACAAAAGAGAGAATTAATGGTGGGACTAATCCCACAAGGAGAGAGAGGAGGGGAAGAAATGATAAGAGGAGAGAAGGAAAACTAGCAAGTAGGAGCTGGAAATGGAGAAGGAAGAAGAAGGAACAACTGTGCTACTTGGTATGTTGGAAGGGGATGTCCTAGACATTATGCTTGGTGACCAAAAGAGTGGTTCTACCACTTACCCCATCCATGTGAGCAGGTGATCACATTTTAAAACCTCGGGTGTCTGATGCAGGGACATCCAAGGGTTTGTGCAATCTTGCATCAACCAAAAAAAATCCAGAGTGGTGTGCATGTTTGTGTGCTTGTATTTGTGTGAGCCTACCATGTTTGGAGTAGAATCAGAGCAATTTGCAAGAGCTGAATTGTTTTCAACCAGAGGAGAATGATGTGAAGAAGAAATCACTATTCATGCTGATGAGGTGGTAGGACACTATTCACTGATGAGGTGTCATAAACACTATTCATGCTAACACTATTTACTAATGAGAAAACACTATTCATGCTAACATTATTCACTAATGAGGTGTCATAAACGCTATTCAAGCTGAGACTATTTGCTGATGAGGTGTCATAAACACTATTCAAGCTGACTAGGTGGCATGGGGTGCCATTATCATGAAAGGCACATAGGTGACTTGCTTTTGACTAACATGATGAAAGTGAGGTGCATTTCCATGTAGGGGCTTATGATCATGCATTTGACTTTAGTTAAAAGTAGATCCTTTACCTATTTTGGACTTTGTCTGAGTGGAGAACAATAACTACTTCCCTGATTGACCACCCTTCTGGATTGGGACACCAATTGAGTGGCACATGTTGGTGGGGCACAATCAAGAGTGGAGCACATGGTGGAGACAACTTTTCCTATTGATCAATAGTCCCTCCAAGTGGAATATGGCATGCTTCTTGGTTTCATTTGTATTTTCTCATTCTCTTGTCTTTCTATAAAGGAATTGTAAACCATGACATTCGTAGGTTAGATGGTAGAGATGAGGCTAGCCTCCTTGGGGAGATGTTGCAAAGTTTTTTAGAAGTGGTGATTTGTAGAAGAAAGCTTGATGAAGCTTTGTGTGTGTGGTTTGTTGAAGATTGATTTAATAGAAGCAAATTTGATTTGTTGAAGCTTGAATTGTGTTTACATCAGGTTACAATAAATCAGAAGTTGTAAGTGCCTCAACAAAGACCCTAAATTGGAATTTTTGTGTGGATTTACACTAACAAGTAAAATGCTGATTTCAAATCCCATGGTGATGTGTTCTACATTAGGAAACCTTAAAACCTCCTCTTGGGAGAGGTTACAATAAATTAGAGAGTGATTTTAGCACCGAAGACCCTGATTTTATCAAGTTAGGAACAACGAATAAGTGGCTCACAAAAAACCCCAGTCCGATATTTTGGCCTGATTTTACATTTACAAGTAAAATGTTTCGAGTTTAAGTGACGCACTAAAGAACGCCCATGAACTGAAAGGCTTTCTATTGGAGAAGCCCCACTATCTTGGCTTGGATTGAAAGATAATTTCAAGATCAACTACTAAAACAATGAATCATAAATGAATATATGCAATAAAATCAATAGTCGCCATAATGCCATACCATGAAAGAGATGAGACACAAGATTTGTTAAGTGGGGAAACTTGTACAACAAAAGAAAGTGCCACTTGTTATTGATAATTGGTTCAAAGCAATTACAAGATGGCACAATGTGCATTAAACTTTTTCCAAGAGAGAATAAAAGAGAGAAGGTAATTAAATTTGTAGAAGAATTAGAAACAACCTTATAAAATCTTTAAAAGAAGTCATAGAGAAACGCACCCTTGGAACTCTTTACATAGAGTGAAATGAGAAAAATGAGTTACAAAGTTACTTCAATCATTGCCTTCGCCAACCGTCTAAATGTGTGTCCAATGTCCTTATTTCCTATGTAATGCGTGGAAAGTGTGTATAAAGTGGCAAAGGAGTTGCATTTAAAATGTAACTCCAATATGCCTAATGAGACAGAATAGTTGAAGGCCACATGCCACCTCATACTCTCTAGATTATATGAATATGGAAATAAATAATACACAACTTTAGGATATTAAAATTCTCAAATAAATATTGAACTCCAACATAGAGAATAGCTTATAAGATTCCTCCTTGCCAGTAATATTGATGAAGCTGCAGGATTAGAGTTAGCCATAGGGATTATTTAAGATTCCATTTGCTGCTTTCATCCTTCATCATAACAAAAATGCGGAAAACCCCTACTAAAGCTAAAGGTTGAGAGCTACTGTTGGAAAAAACAACACCCTTCTTTGCCTCCATGTAGATAGCTCAAAACAGTACACATACATAACCTTCCAAAGATAAAGCTTTTGAACACAAATACATTATTTGACAGAAGCTAATAAGAAGAGCTTCTAAACTTAGGGAAGCTCCGAATCTCTACATCAGATGTGCCCTCTTGGCATAAGGATTGTGAAAAATATGGGGACAATAGTTGGCTCGAGCCATAGGCCCTCCCCTGGGCAGACTCAAGAGTTACAAAGTACGTTGGGAAGCAATAGCAAACTTCATCATCTCTACATGTTGGCATTGTGTTTTTTTGACACAATTATGGCTTAGCAAAAGAGGGCTCATTTAAATTAAAATTATGATGTTTCTATTTACATACTAATAATTAATTTTTTGCATACTAAAAACTAACAAAATATTAGACACAAGGCTTGGCCCAGATAATTGTAAGCCTAGTATGCAATATTTTATCTTTACATCAGCTTTTACGTAAAAAAGGTTGTAGATAATTAAAACTTTCATTAATGTAATCAGATATTTTGGCCTTTTCTTCAAAATTTGTTATGTTCTTATCTTAGTTTTTTTTATTTGTTGAATTTAACTTGAACCTAACGGCTTAGGTATTGTCTGATAAATAAAAAAAGTATTTTAGAAGTTTCTTTCTTTTAGGGACCAAAGTTTTCTAAATGTTAAATTGTTTCTTCTATATTTACAATCCTCATATGTTTTTCTACAAGGCAGGCCAATTTTTTTGTACCTTGATCTCCTCTTACCAAAATATAGCAAAATGCATAAAATTTATGGAGCCTTTGAAAGTATTGACCGAAGATATAAAAAGTTTGATTTTTTCGCATGTAGATAAAATTATACATAAACTTTCATGTTTTTGCAAGATTTTTTCTCTTGACATAACATTATGATGGTTATGAACTTTATTTTTATTATATCTATATAAAGCCTACACTATATAGATACAAATATAATGTTTTGCCTATCTTCCCTGATATTTTTAATATTGAGTTGCAGGTTTGCTGTATTTTTTCTGAATCTTGTACCTCCTACATCTTATATCATGTAACTATGGTTTCTTGTACTCCATAGACTTCAAAAACTATAATTTTTGTTTTCAGGTATGAATATTTTTTTTGACAGCTTTCCTATGATAATGTTTGTATGGTATAGAGAGAAATGTAAATCAAAAGAATGAAGTCCACCAAGGATTCTGTTACCACTTTTGCTAACAAGTATTTCAACTAGCATTTTGTATGATGATATTGCAAAAAAATGTTTTGTTACTTTTCCACAGGAAGTACAGCACAGCCTTGTTTGTTTCCTTGTGAATATTTAAGAAAACTAATTTCTGGTCATGGTTGTACTACAGTACACTTCAATGCATTCTTTAATTTTAATTTATATCGCAGTGTTTTCTATATATTTGTAACATGTGTTTAGCTTTTGTTGCAGCTTAAAAGCGTTGCCTTTGGCCATTGGACATTGTTGCTCTCTGCTTGAGGTAGTTTCTTTTGGAAAATCAACCTTTTAACTAACAAGTAGTATATCTCTTGATTAGAGCTTTCTAATTTTGGACAAGGTCAATCTTTGATGAATGTTTCTAGTGAAGTTCTGCAGTTCTAGTTTAATTTTTGAAAAGCAAAACGTATATTACTACAAAAAATAGAAACTAAAATTTGAGATTCTCTGATATAGGCTGATTTTTCGTCAAATCTTTTGGGGGAGTTACCAAGTACGTTAGGAAACCTACAAAATATAAAGGTATGGGTCGTTGAGAATCCAAGCATTCGTGCTACTTAATCTTTTATTTGCAAAGATTCTTAGTTGTATTTCTCTGGTCTTATTTCTTTAAACCATGAATCTATGCTCTTGAATACTAGTATGATGGAATAAGCAAAAACTGGCATCCACTAAGTTAAATATATCCCACAGATTTATCTTTAAAAATATTGCTATTTAGTCTTCCCCACTAAAACTTCCCTGGTGGTATCATTTTGTAGATGACATTAATGTGAGATGGTTGCATGGTAGAGACAGTCTTATTGAATTCTTAGCACACCTCAACGCTCTACCTGAACATATTAAGTTCACAATGGAGTTCAAAGAAAACCATTGTCTTCTTTTCCTGGATGTCCGTATCACACGAAGAGCAGATGATTCCCTATCTGAACATGTTTATAGAAAGAAGACCCACACATATTTATATTCGAGCAGATTCCCATCTCCACTCTCCTCAGAAAGATGGTGTTTTGAAAACATTGTACACAAGAACCCTTGGAATATTTGATCCTAACCACCTGGCAGTGGAAGAGAAGCATCTACATAAGGCACTTCAGAAGAACAGGTACAAAGATTGACATTTAAGAAAAATTTCAAAGACTTCAAGGTTACCTTAGGACTGAGACTATTAATGAAGGCATGAAAGCCTACTTACCTTATGTTCAAGGTACCACAGAAAAACTGGATAGGATTCTCAAAAGAAATGGCATTAAAGACTTATTTTAAACTCATCAAAATAATTAGAAATTGCTTAACTAGTGCTAAAGATCATAGAGAACCCATGCTTAAAAAAAGGTGTTTATGAGATCTCGTGTTCTTGTGGTGTTCCCTAGATCGGGAAAATAGATAGATCATTCTATGCTAGGTTCAAAGAACACACTCAGGACTTACAACATGCTAACATCAAACTGTCCAACTTAGCTGAGCATGAGTTCAAAACTAATCATGCTATGCTCATAGGTAATGCCAAAATCTTTGCCTTGGAAGGTTAGTGGAAAGATAGTAAAATTAGAGAAGCTATTGAAATTGAGAAACATCTCCACAATATAAATAGGGATGATGGTCTCAAACTAAGCCACTCATGGAAGCCCCTCATCACCTACTCAAACCCATTCCGGTCTAAGTTTGTTCATTCTACCCCCTTCCCTTTTGTTATTTTCTTTCATTATCGGTTTCTTTTGTTTTATAATGTTTTTTTCAATTAATAATTTAATAAATGTAATATTTTTATGCGTTAACCATTTCTAATTAATTTATTATCGTGTATTTATTTATTCTTTAGTATTTTATTTAATTTTAATTCTTTATTTTAATAAATTATTTTTTCTTCTTTTATCTTTCTTTTTTATTTTTATTATTTTATTTAACCTTTTTCTTATGTTTCTTTTTAATTTATTATTGATCGTTTTTTTATTTAATAGCTAATTAATTTTAATTTTAACATTTAATTAATTATTTTATTTTATATTTTTAATCAACTTTTATTTCTTATTTTAGCTTTCCTTTTTTTATTATTTTTACTTTATGTATTTAAATTATTGATCCATTTTTTTTTAATTTACTCATTTTCATTTTTCTTTTCTTGTAATCTTTTGTTTTATTCTATTTTTTTCTAAACCTTTTTGTTTACTTTTTTAAATTTTTAAAGCAGACTTTCCTATTTCTTCTAATTAATTATTATTTTTTGCTTCAATTTTTTCACTTTGGGTATCTAATTAAATAATTTATTTTATTTTAAATTGCTATTAGTCTTTTGTTTTTTTTGGTTTGGCTCTTCTCCACATGTAATGATTCAATTATTAAATATTATTTTTTATTTTAGCTTATTGTTTTTGTTCCTTTATTATTTTTATCATTTTTTCTTTTTTGTTAATAATTATTGTTCATATTTTATTAAATTTATTGTTCATATTTTATAATCTTTATTTTATTTGTTTTCTTTAATTTAATTTTTAAACATTTAAATTTAAATTTATTTTCTTTTTTTTGTTTTCAACTTCTCGTGATCTTCTTAGCCGACTCATCCCCATTTTGCAACTTGATCCTTCATCTTTTAACTTATCATCTATATCTATTTATGGAACTAGTTTATCTTTTTCTTCCCTAAGCATTCGCTTCATTCCATCTTCTTTCATGAAGATGGATCTAGTAGTGAGGTTCAAAATGTTGGATAACAATATTTTATGTAGTTGAATTTAGAACAATTATACCATATTTTACACTGTGAAGAAGCCAAACTCAAAACAAAAAAAGAGCAATGATATATTACTTCCATCGGAACATGGAAGCAACTGGAAATGGACACTTCATGAGTAATCCCTCACTTATTGAAGAGGAAGTTAGGTCAAAGATCAGTGGTGTACTAATGTTAGAAAAGAGAGCAATGCTCTAGTGCGAAACTAGTTTGAAGTAATTTGTATGGTCGTAGGCTCAGCATGGTTATATCTTAAATTCCCATTTAATTCTATTATGGCTCTTGCTAGGTCTATAGTCCATAGAGAAGCCATCAACTACAGCTTCAAGATGATTAGGTGAATTCAAACATGGCAAGGAAAACCAGAAGAAGGCATAATTAGATCATCGCTTACTGGTACACATTATCATTCAATTGGCTTTTTTTCAACATCATTTTGACATCATTATGATATCATGGTGTTTGGCCATACATTTGACTATTTTTTACCTTAGGCAAACTTGGCTGCAATATCAGGAATAATTTGCATTGACAAATATATATAAATGGGAGTAAATAAGCTTACTTAATACATAAACAAGTCAGTTATCCTTCCTCTGAGCAGGTAGGAACCAGAGGACAGAATTTGGAAGTAGGGCATTTATTGAGTGCTGATGTCAATAGAGCCACTTATGCACTAGTAATTTAACTCTGATTTTTACATAGAACTTCAAATTTTGTTTAGGAATCTAGAAGTTGAATAGTTAGTTGAGTCTTCCAGCTCCTTGAACAGTTTTTGTTGTGCCTTAGACTGTGATAGGTGTTGCTCTGTGTTTGGTAACAACTATTGTATTTCTCTGTTCAAACTATTGTTTCATAGTGCCTGTCCTAATGCTAGTCACGTGCTGATCCTTCCTTTTTCTCCCTGACTAAAAAATAAGTTTTTTTAACTATATTAAAAAGATTTCCACAACAGAAAGGGTCTGCAGATAGTCCTCGTCAAAAACCCAGCCCAAGGATAGGACCAAATGTCACAAAGAAAGCCCAAAAAGAAATGACATCCGTTATCTTCCTTGTTGATCAGGGATCCAACTAGAACTTTACCAGGAGTTCGGATCTTCTAATCTGTCCCATTTATACAATAAGAACAACAACCCATAAAGGCATGAAGGAAGCCCATAAGACCAGAAAAGTGTCCATAAGGACCACCCAGGGATGCAAGATGTATTTTTTGAAGAGCACAAAAAGAAAAAGTTTAAATCAGCAGAAATCTGATTGGGTGGACAAAGGAAAAACTCATTTTTGGAAAGAATAGAGCGGACTTTAAAATCTAAAACCATAGTCACCTGGAGATGGGGACAAGTCTCGGAGATGTGGATGCCAATTTTAAGACATTGGGTATGGAGCTACTCTGAGACTGCACTATAAATATCATAATAATATTTATATTTTTAAATTTATGAAAACTAAAATAGATCAAATTCAGTACAGTGATATGTCTCTCGCGCTATATTCTTTATATCTAGTTGCAAATGGATAACAATGAGATGGGTTGAGCTGCTGTAGAAAATTTTATTAGGTTCTTATTATTCATCATCACATTTATATTTTAAAGTTTTATATTTTCAAAGTTTAGAGGTATAATATATATATATATTAAGGCAGGAGATGTGATTTTTTGGTTAAGACAGCTGTAGGAGATGTGAGGGGCTCCAAATAAAGTCTCCGAGACTTCAAAGACGTCCCCGTCCCCATTTGGCATCTCTGAAACACATTTCCCTACCAAGTGACATCCCCTATACCAGGGGACGCATTTCTTGATTTCTGTCTAAAATCCATCCATTTCATCTTCTACTCTCTTATCTGTACATGTCTAGTCGTCTTGTTGCATAAAGTGTGCAGCTTTTGCTTCTTGGTTTGCTTTGTTGTTCAAGCCTCTTGACATGAACAAAGCATCTATCTCTAAAGACCGTGATCTGTCCTGAAACCCTTCTCAGGGGATTTGACAGTTAAGTCCTCAATATTCGTCTTTCTCATAAGGGCCGTGCATATGAAGAGGGTGTTGAGAGTCACCATAATTAACAATCTGATCCAAGTGTTCAATTCTAAGCATAAAAATAATTTCTTCCCTTTATATCGTGTCCAAAAATTGAAATAAAACCACTGACACCCATACCTAGAGGTTTCCCCTTAGATTTCTTGTCAAAAAAATTGGGTTGCAGTGAAATGCCCCGCCCGCCCCCCAACAACCAGATTTAGAAATGTTTTCAGTACAAAAATGCCCCAGAAATGCCTTGGACATTTCCATCATGTGTATGGGCGTTTCTAGGACATATTTGGGCATTTCCATGAGCAAAAAAAATCAAGCCAAAAAAAAAGAGGTAAAACCATAGTATACATTCTTGCCAAGGACCAGAGGACTGTGAACCAGACAGTATATATATATATATATATATAAAATAAATGCTTAAGTTTTAATATACACATAGTTTTATAAATATGTGTATATTAAAACTTAAGCATTTATTATATATATATATATATATATATATATATATAGTTTTAGGGTGTTGTTAGCAAATGAAAAGAGAAGTAATTGTGAAAGCACTTGGTGTTTTGAGATCAATGCATCTATGTTATTTATGCAATCCAAAATTGGTTACAACAGTTACAGTTATGGTGATTATAGAAGTTATCAGTTAGACTTAACTAATAAGCAGTTAAGCCTTTACATTGTTTAACATCCCCTCTTAATGACTAAACCGGAAACAATACCAAGTTTGTCCCGAAATTTTACAAACAAAATAGGACCAAATAGTTTAGTCATTACATATACAAACTAATCAATAGATATCAACATGAAATCCACAATCCTCTGACATTTTGTTGTTGTCCAATGTGGGAACTTCAGTGTAGACAACAACTGAACTTGATAGCCAACAACAAAACGAAGATCTGACCATGTGGACATAAGATGTAGCAAGTTGTCCACCAAGTCTTTGATGAGTGATTCATTGACTGGTAATGAATCATCGATGGCTGATGATTTCAGCCCAATCTCCAAAAGTCTGAATCCAGAACCTTGGAGATGCTGATCAAATAAAACATCCCAGGCTTGTGAAGCCTGCCTAAGTCCACACAAGGACTCAATCATCTTGCAAAACAAATGATCACTATGGGGAACCCGAAAACCATCAGGCTGCACCATATAGATCTCCTTGTCCAAATATCCGGAGAGAAGCAACAGATTTGTAACCATCTTCGCAGTATAAGCATCCTCATCTATTCCCCCTGTTGGGAAAAGCCTTTTGCAACAAGATGAGCCATGTACTTGTGCAAAGTACAAAATGTATCCACCCATTTGTATCCAATGGAGTGTAGAGTTGGCCGTTCAGGTACCATACAAAGGTTAGAATCTAGAGAAAAATAACCATGCTCTACTGAACAAACAATCTTATTCCCAGTTCTCTGAGCCAGTGAATTTGACCAAGGCATTTCATCCTCCTACACAATTACTAGTGCATTTGACTAAGATTGAGGAATTGCATCCTCCTGCACTCCTATATAGTGGATATTCCCTCCACCACTAATGCGTGTAAGTTGATTGGATCAGGGTCAACAAGCCTATCCTTTCGCACATCCTGTATGGTGGATTCACCCTCCACTCGTGCATCTACGTTGACTATGGTAGAGTCAACAAGTCTATACAGACCACCTTGCCCAATACCTCAGGCAATTACCTTATCCTATCTTATATCAGACACAACACACTATTTTCCAGAGAAATTTACATTACTATTGGGATTTTCCATTAATTTAATAATAGATAGGAGATTTTTACTTAGGCTAGGAACATACAAAACATTCTAAACTATGATTGTTTTTGCATTATTCAATTTTATACAAACATCTATCCCCTCTATTGCATATGACATGCCATCAGCGAAAGAAACTAAATCAAAATGGTTTGTACTTGTAGTAAATTTGACATACCAATCTTTACGACATGTAAAATGTGTGGATGCACCGGAATCAATGAACCAACTGCTGTTATGTGAGTGTGAGTATGATGTCACAAGGGCATACTCTTCTTCAGATTCCCCTTCTTCAATTGCTACCACATTCGCTGCTTGATTGGTTTGTTGGAAAATTGCAAACTGTCGCTTCCAACAATCCTTTTTCATATGCCCAACTTTATGATTGTAAAAACACGTTATCCGATACTTAAGAAGATGGATCTGTAGAAATATGTTTCCACTTCTCTTTCCCCTTCGCTTGAGCAACAAGTGCACTCTCTTCTTGTCCAACACTAGACTCCTCTTGTGTTTGCATGCATTCTTTCTATAGCAGATAGGAACTCACTTGATCAAATGTCAGTGTCTAGCTTTCTACCATCAAATGAAGAGCCTCCATGAAAGATTCGTAGGATGGTGGCAAGTTGTTCAGAACTAGTGCCACCATGTCATCATCATCAACCTTCTTGTTAATTGCCGAAAGTTGGTATTGAAGATCTTTCATCCAAAGTAGGTGATCTGACAGAGAATCACCCTCATTCATCTTGATAGAGAATAATATATTTTTTAGGTACAACACCCGGCTTTTCTCCAAAATCTGATACTTGTTCTACAAACTGGTCCATAGCGCACTTGTTGTAGTGGCATTTCGGACCTCAAGAATCATATCCTCTGACATGGATAGCTTCAACAACCTCAAGGCCTCCTATTTTCAGAAAGACATTTTAAAAAAAAAACCAAAAAATTTGTGAACTCACGAGAATTTATTGCTGCAATTTCTTGATGGACATTGTGTCCTTCCTCGTCGTGCCTTGGGACTATAAACTCGTGCCTTGTGCCCTAGCGTTTTGTGCCTGCAACCTCTACGAAACCCTTCCACTGTATGTCATTTTTTGTGCCACGAAACCCTGCCACATCCGTGCCCTCGTCACGTTTCTTGGACATGTGTTGTCTTCCAGACTCAATTTGTGCTTTGACTGGGATTTCCGCCTTTCGTGACTGTTGTTTCCTCGCTTCTTTCCCATGACTGTGTTTATGTGAAAACCCTCACAATCTCTTGAGACGTCTTTTTATCTTCTGCAGTGTCATGTCTGCTTTTGATTGTGTATATCATGCAAACTACGTGTCATCCTTTCGATTGTGTTTTCTTCCAAACACTGTGCCCTGCATGCCAAGACAAACCCTTGATGATGTCTATTTTTGTTTATCTTTGACTTGCATTTCTTTCTGCAAGGTAAACCTTCGACGATCTCCTCTTTCTGTGACAGTTCCTTCCCATGTCCTCTGTGAAAACGCCTGTGCCTTCCACGATCCTTCACGACCCCTTTGCGATTTGTGTGCAACTTGCGAATCTTCATGACCTTGCTGTGCCTTCCGTGATTCTTTTGCAAACTCTGTGTTTGCAACTCACGAATTCTCTTCCTCCTCTTGTTCGTACCCTAACACCAGGGTTTCCTCGAATGAATCACCCGTACCTTTCTGGCTTCCTTGACTGGTGGCTTTGATACCACTGTTAGCAAATGAAAAGAGAAGTAACTGTGAAAGCACTTGATGTTTTGAGATCAATGCATCTATGTTATTAATGCAGTCCAAAATTGATTACAATACTTATGGTTATGGAGGTTACAAAAGTTATCAATTAGATTTAACTAATAAGCAATTAAGCCTTTACATTATTTAACAGGTGTTTGAGAGTGGTTTTGGACCTCTAGGAGCTATAATGCAGATTCTAGGTTTTGGAGGATCTTATTGTATTTCAGACTTAGTCAGATTTCATGGTTTCAGGTGGAATATCCCTTTCTAGGTATTTCACTAACTCTGAAATTTCTTGTGATTCCTTTACATTGTTACAATACTGGACATAAATCAAATACTAAAACAACACATACAATACTTAATATTGAAAATGCAATTGAATTCTTCATTGTAATAAGTAGCTAACACATAATTGGTGGAGATATAAATTGAGCAACAATTGAATGCAGCGAACCCTTACTAGTATTAATGATGTTCAACAACATAATAATTTATTGGAGGGTTGCGCTCTATATTTTGCAAAATTATAGTCGTGAAAGTGCTCACAAAGTTGTGTTTGATGTCCCCAAAGTAGCGTTGATGTTCCAGGATGGAAAGGTTGACCACTGATGTCTTAAGACAACATTTGGATGTATCACGACAACAATAAAGGACAACGATCTGCAATTTGAAGTTGTGACATAGCATGCAAAGCAATCCACCACAATAATCATTTCGTAGTTGTAACCAAAACCCTCGATATGGAATCTCTAACTAATACGACATTGTTGAATGGATACAACAATCAATAATGATGCACAATAGTCTACTCAATGGTATGACTTGGAATTTTGATGGTATGGTAGGCTCAAACCTTACAACAATAGTAGATCTGTATGACAAGGACAACCCACACACACTATTATGATTTGCTTACTATAACAATTGAACTAGGGCACTCCAACCCTTCACAACACTGGAAACTAATAACAACTTCCAACAAAACTAGAAATTGGATTTAACCTTGATCTATCAGCACAATTATAATCCCTGGATGGAACAATCATGAAGGATAGGAGGGTTTTCGTCCTCATTCTATACACCGAAGGGTTTTTGTCCTCAAATGGATAAGTTGAACACAAAAACTCAAACTCTGAAATAAGGTTTTATTTCCAATAATAATGAATAATGAATCCTTTTGAACCCAACTCTTCCTTTATAATTTCTCTTTTTCCAATTGCCCTAACCCTAAAAGCATTTAAAACACTTTTAGATAAATGTTACTTTTGACCCACTTAATGAATATTACTTTTTGGCCCACTTAATGAATATTACTTTTTGGCTTTTTATAATAATACTACATAAATGTCATTTTTCCATGTTATAAAATAAACTTTATGACGACTTAAATTATTATTATTAAATTATTTTTTTTAATAAAAATATTTAGAAAAGGGGACATGACAATCCACTCTTCCCAAAATTGCTTGTCTTCAAGCAATGCAAGTTCAACCGCTTTGATTCTCCCCAAATGACCATCTCTGTAAAACTTGGATCCCCATTTCATCCTTGGGAATTTGCAATTACATATTCTGAATTCCTCATGTGATGCGGTATGTTCTTTCCACTGCAAAATTTTGGCTGATGTCTGTTTACATAGTTCCCTTGAAGCCTCCATCTCTTTGTGTGATGCATATATTTTGTCTTTCTCACTCTCAAATTGCTTTGCACGCTGATCTACGGTCATGCTCAAACCTGTTGTAGACTCCTTATATATACCCAACTCAGTTGTTTGTTTTGTTTCTGCAACTTCTAGCTTCCCTGGGGGCTGCCTTATATGAAAAATAAGCTCATCACCAGGGTTTCGCTGCACTATTATGATACAACTGGGAGCTGAAAATTCTGCACCAAAAGACACTTCTGCAACTATGAGTTGTTTTGTCAATCTTGTCCTTTCATAAGTTACCTGTACATTGTGGCTTTGATGTTGAATAAAGAGTAATGGGAAAAATAATTTTTGCCCCATCTTTTGTCATGTCCTCCTTTTGGACATGACATTTTTGAAGACTTTTAGCTTTGCCTAGTTTCCTAAAGGATAAGGGAAGAAGAGAAAAAGAAGGGAAACATTTGATTTTGAAAAGAATAATTGTAAAAGTACTTAATTGTTATAATTTCATTTTAAGTTGGGGTCTTTTTAAGGGTCACGAGTATTGAACCACTTAAGTAAATTATAAAAAGATATTCTTTTATAATATGAAAAAAGATCAACAAAGGTATACCCCCCTAAATTGGGCGCTTCACTTGGGGAGAAGTATAAAAGCAATTGAAGGGTCTTGTTGAAGGGCATTTTGGATCATAATTTGAATTTACAAGTTGTGAGCATGAAAAAGCTTGAGCATTGGACTTGAAGATGAAAACCTTTAAGCCAAGAGATTGAGGATGAAAGCCCTTATTCTTCCATGGGGCAACTTCATCTAGGAGTTGCTATTGTTGATTAAAATTCAGGAACAGGGAAAACTAAAGGTTTCCAAGTGGGGCGAATAGCTTGGAAGGGTGGCGACTTGGTTGGAGAGTGATTTGCACATGCTTTGGGATGATTTTGTGCCCTAGTTAATATTGATTTTATTGTATCATTTTTGCACTTGGGCGACTTGATTTGGAAGGTCTTTGACATTGTTTGAGGGCCATTTCTTGCCTTAGAATATTTTGCAATATTTTATATAATATTTTCAGCCTTTGACGATTTGCTAAAAGAACATATTTGAGGGTTTGAAATCAAATGTTGATTCTAAAATTATTCTGGAATTTTTCATATTATTCTAAATATTTGTGGTGGTAAATTTGGCTTATTTGTTAAGAAAAAACATCATAAAAAGGTATTTGATTGCAGTTATATTTTTCTATTAATTTTGAAGACCTTTGAAGTTAAGACACTATAAAAATTGTCCTCAAAGGGCTATGCCATAAATAATTTTTATTTTCTGAACATAGGTGCCTAGGGTTTGAAGGGTTAATCTGAATTTTTGAAAGATTAATCTTGGCTGAAAGGGTTCATAATTGATTTGAAGGGTTTAGCATATTTTAATGCTAATTTTGGAATATATTTGCAACTAGGGCTTGCTGTGGTAAAAATCAGTTTTTGTTTTTTTTAGGGTTTTATATAAAAATCAGATTTCAAAGAATATTTTTAATTTGGGAACATTACAGTGGTATCAGAGCCAATTTCTTGGCTAGCTGTGGGGTGTGACTTCAATGGATTGGCAAACTAGGTTTTTGCTAAAAGAAGAATACAAAAATCCCCTTCAAAAGGTGGCGATGAAGAAGAAGACAATGAATGAAACCGTGGATGATTTGTTGCAAGCCATGGAGAATTATCAGAGGGAACTAAAGAATAAGTCCGAAGGTTTTGGCAAAGTCCATGGGCTTAAGCCCTAGACCTCAAAAGTCTCTCTTAGAAGAAGAGAAGATTGAACTACAAGTGAATATGGAGATTTAAAAGTCTGAAATTGTAGGGCAGCTAAAGAATAACCTCCAACTATACAAAGGGCAGCCTAGCAATGTGAATGATGAGCTTAAAAAATCAGAAAATTTGGGGCAGCCAAGTAGTGAAATTTCTGAGTTTCACAATACAGAGATTTTGAAGCGGCAAAAAAAGTTGTTTCAGCTAAGTAAAGGGCAACCAATGATTAAATTTTTTGAGCCACAAGAACCATAAATTCAAGGGCAGCCTAGTTAGGGTTTTCAACAAGCTATGGGGCAACCAATGTGGTTGCAAATAGTAGACACTAAGGTGGAAGTAATAGAAAAATTAGAACTTCCAAAGGTAAAGCAAGAAAAAGATGTTCAACAACTTCATGAGCAATCAAAAGATAAAGAAGGAAGCTTGGAGATGGATAAGGAAACCATAATGGAAAGGCATGTCATGACAGAATTTTTTTGCATTGTTTCTTATCATAAACCATTCTTTTTGTCTAAATTTAGATTTCAAGAGAAAGCTCGGAAGAAACAATTAACACTTGGAAAGGAAGCACAAGTTGGACAAGCCAATGGGGTCCTTTAAATGAGCAATGCTAAATAGAAAGAAGATTTCATTTTGCATTTGGAAAAAGGAAAATTAGATTTGTGTATGAGTAAGCAATTGAGTTGTCATCTTGGTAAGTGTTCTTTGATTTCTCCTCATGCTTGTTTCTTTCATTATCTTGGTTGCAAAATTGGGGCTGTCACTAAGGTTGAGGTGAAGGGCACTCAATGGGGAAGAAAATTCTTTCAAGTAAATTCAAGGAATGAGCATGACAAGTATCAATCGTGGATATGGTATCCAGGTGAGTCCCACAAGCGTAATATTGCTATCATGTCATTTTGTGAGACAAAGAACACAAGTTGGGCCAACATAAAGAAGGGAATAAGCAAGGGTTATCATGGTCCTAGGATCATAGTGATTGTTTTTTTTTAGCATTCTCAGTTTGTTCTCCTTAAGGTTTCTGGTCACCATGGTGAGTAGGGGTCCTAAGAAGGTCTGCTTCCCACACCTCAACACCATGGGGATGGTCCAAGTGTGTATTAGTGGATTTCCAGCCACTAGGAGGAAAATGGCATACTACAGCGATGATAAGAAAAAAACTAAGACACAAAAAAGAAGTCTGTATCATGTTCATAAGGCATGATGGAGTGAGTGGAAAAGTATTGTTAAACACTATTGTTTTCACTAACATGTTTGCTTCATCTGTAGGACTTGTAATGGGGCTAGTTGCAATGGCCATGAAAGGGGTAAAGAGTGTTGTGATTTCAATGTATTAGTGGATTTCCAGCCACTAGGAGGAAAAAGGCATACTACAGCCATGATAAGAAAAAAACTAAGACACAAAAAAGAAGTCTGTATCATGTTCATAAGGCATGATGGAGTGAGTGGAAAAGTGTTGTTAAACACTATTGTTTTCACTAACATGTTTGCTTCATCTGTAGGACTTGTAATGGGGCTAGTTGCAATGGCCATAAGAGGGGTAAAGAGTGTTGTGATTTCCATGCATGGGCAGCCACTTGGGCGTGGTAGAAACCACCCAACTTTGTGTTTGAAGAATTCAATGAATTCTGAAAATGATGAAGGTGAAGGGGTAGAAAGAGGGTTGCAAATTCAGCTGGTCACATGCTCAGAAAACTATAATTTTTTTGGCATTCTACAGCCCTACATGGATTCTGAAAATGCATGTGCAAAGTCTGATTTCTTTTGCTTAGAAAGTTATGAGTTGGTAAGAAGATTCTAGCCACCTATTGAGGCTGTAGAAATTGAATTTTTGAACAAAGTACAACTCACATTGGGCAAGGAAAGTTCACCAATAAGATCTGAGTTTCATCACTCAGAAAAATTAGACATTGGAACACTATTGCAGCCACTTCACATGGGTAAGAGGTCTGAATCTTTTTAGCTGTTATCAAATTCTGAAAGTGTCTATTTTTGGGGACACAACTTGCATGGAAGAAGGGCGATGGAGGAATTGACAGTACAACACTATTCCCTTGGTCACAGTGAGTTCCTTTTGAACTCATTGTTTGTCCTACACATGCACGAGGGTGTGATGGAAGGGCAGCGCATGGATGAACATATAGCATGCATGGAAAGGATCATCCAAGAGGGTTGGCAAGTTGTTGAAAGTGGTTTCCAAGGTATGTTTCCCAAGAATTTTTTTGTTATTCTTTTGTTACAAGCTTGGAGAAGTCTACCGTGGCATGTAGGAGCTACCAAGGAGTTGTTGAAGGGTGGCCACATTAGCATGCACACGAAGAATGAAGATCAAATGGATCTTTCCATTTGGGACAGCAAGGTATCACTTTCCGCATGTTTTTCTTTTGGCAGCTCTAGATCTTTTTGCTTGATGTTTGTGTTCATATTGGCATCCTCGAAGTATGTGGAGATGGAGAGCACATAGGAGGTCAACTTAGTAGTGAATTGGTTGACTTTTGGGGGTAATTGCATGGCTGTAAATCACATATACAGCCTACATATGAGCAAGTACAGTGTGGCTGTTGGGATGAGCCTCTTCTTGATGGGGGTCAATTGAGTTTAGGGGCCAAGGATTGGATGACAGCCCTTATGAGGAAGTTTCCGGCCCTTTTGGAGCTTGAAATGACCGGCTTGGAAGATGGTTTGGGGAAGGTTAACAGCCGTTATTGGTCCTACATGGAAAACTACAGCAGGGGCAGCCATGGGTGTGAAAAAAGAATGAGGTTGGTGACTGATTTTGAGGTTGACTACAGCTGGTCCGTGCCGAACAACAACAGGCACAACAACAGGGAGAGTTTAGAGATGGTTTTCTTTCCTTGAGAAACAATTACAGGTGGACATTGCATAATAAGGATTGTTCTTTTGTTACAAACTTGGATGAGTCTATTGTGGCATGTAGAAGCTACCAAAGATTTGTTGAGGGGTGGCCACAGTGGTATGCACACAATAAATGACGAGCAAATGGATCTTTTCATTTAGGGAAGCAAGGGATCATTTTTTGGATGCATTTGTTTTTGCCACTCTTGGCTACATAGTGCACTTCATGAAGGCCTTGAAGAGAAGAGCTTCGTCATCTACAACGCGATATCGAAAGAGTTGGTAGCATGGGGTCATGGGAAGCCGTTGGAGGGCTATGATGTCACCTTTTGTACTTATGGGCAGCCCCCAAAACATAGGTACAACAGTATGAGGGATCCGTTTGAAGCTTCTCTTCCTTGGGAAGAAGTTACAAGTAGCCAATGCATCATAAGAAGTGTTGGAACATACCCGTGGATATTGCAATTGCTTGAGGACAAGCAATTTTAGGTGGGGAGGATTGTCATGTCCCCTTTTGGACATGACACTTTTGATGACCTTTAGCCTTGACTAGTTTCCTAAGGGCTAATGGAAGTGTTGTAGCCTAGAATTGCACCCTTGTGGGAGAGTTTTTTAGGCTCTCTCACTTCCAGCTACAATGTTGGAACAACCTTAGGCTGTGGGTATCCTATAATAAGGTTGAACCTCTAGGCTTTATAATGAGGCTTGCTTCTTAGATGCTTCACTTCAACTTGTTTCCTACACTAAAATCTACTGCTAATTAAGAAAAACGGAGAGAAAGATAACATGAAAGGGAAATCTAAGCTAAGGATGGTGATGCACCAAAGATGAAATGATCCACTTTCAGCCTGGAAACCTTAACAACTACTAATGAACCTAACCAAGACACAGACTAATCTGATCATATCTCAAGGCCACAAGCATAAATATTTTGTGTGGAGGTCGAAGGGAGCCCTTCCAATTTGAAGGGCAGAAAGAAATAGGTTTGTATGAGACACTATAAACTTGTGACACTTCAAGAAAGGGACCAATGTCTAGCACTTACACAACCTGCAAGGAATCAAAAGAATTAAAGCAAGATACGTAGAGAATCTACAGATGATGAAAATGGACATACATCTGCAAGTTAAACTCCAATAATGTATACTTGACTTCAAATCAAAATCAGAAAATTCATTTCATTGCTTCAAGAGATTGTTACAAGGCAATTTTGACAGAGTAACTCTATCACCAGTCGAGGGATCCTTTTTTAGGCTCAAAAGTCTCTATATATAGTAGAAAAGAATGAGAGAAGAGGGCTTGCATGAGAAAATGCAGAGAGGGGTCATAAATGGCAGCAACCACCATTGTCCTTGAGCTCTTTTGCACTCAGAGCATGCAACTGCCTTGACTATGATATGAGCCGTCCAAGATCACCTCAAATCTCCTCGATCTTTTCGCGCATTCAAGTCTCCCTTGATTGGAGCTGAGAAAGCCATGTTGCAGGTAGCTGCATGTTCTTGCCAAGTGTAAATGATTTGAACTTTGCATTTAAAACATAGCGTGTTTCTTCATTTTGCATGTCCGTTGCTCCACCTGATCACATCTATTCTTAGTTTGACCACGTTACATACTCTGAATGTGAGGTGTAGACCACATCATCGGAGTTGAAAGGAGAAATCCTTGTCCTTTTTCGCTGATTGGCTATCAAAATTCCACTAGGATCCTTTTGAAAACCTAGCCTTTTCTCGTCTGTTGATCTCTTTGCTAGATCTTGACAAGTGTCAAGCTCGTGACAATCTCGATGAACCTTTTGAAAAGTTGACCAAAGGCAACGGCTACTTGCAGGGGGTCAAACTTGACGTTTGTGGGCCTGTCATTAATCCTTTGGACTTCCGTTTTCAGCTAATTCTTCGGACTATTTGCTTGTGAACAATTCTCCCGAAAGAATTCATTCTTTTTCCTTGGCCTTGAACAATTTTCTTCGAAAATGGATCTTCGGATTTCTTGTAAAGTGCCTTGTTTTTCACTTGAAATAACCTTTCTGAAAGGAAAGTACCCTTCGGCCTTCTTTAAAATGACCCCTTTTCCTGAGAAGTGCACTTCGGGTTTTTGCAATGAACCTTTCGGATTTTTACAAAGAACCTTTTCCAAAAGGAAAGAACCCTTCGGAATTTTGAAAAAGAACCCTTCAACTTTCATGAAATGGTCTTTCAAAAACCTTGAAAAGCCATTTCCCGAAGGGAAAGAAACATTCGGAACTTTTGAAAAAGTCCCTTCAAAACATTTTCCCAAAAAAACCAATTCCTTTGAAATTTTTAACTGGACCATTTCTCAAGAAAAGAACCTTTTGGGAAAATTGTTTGGGCACTTTGCTGTAGAATTCTTTCAAGAATTTTGAAAAGGACCATTTTATTGAAGAGTAAGCCTTCGAGAAAATTGTCCCAGACAAATTTTCCTGAAGGAAATGGTCTTTGCCTTTTGCTTCGGACATTTTGTCCGAAAAATTATCCCTTTGGAAACCTTGTCTCGGACAACTTGTCCAAAAGAATTCAACTTAGCACTTAGCCAAAAAGGGTCCCGAAAGAAAAGAAACACTTAGTCCCCGCAAAGTCCGAAAGAATGAACAAGTAAAGACTTAGCTGAATAAAAGATTTTGCACTTAGCTTCTGGCTTGTAGACATATCCTTGAACCCTGCTACTGGATCATTAGAAAACCTTGCTTGGATCCTCTTTATTTGGAACTGTTAGATCCATTTTTATGCTTTTGATCCATTGCTTCATCAAACTATGCAAGAGCTATATATGTGGGCCAAAATGGCCAACATCTTTGGTGATTCTCAGGGAAGCATGCCTGCTATGCTTGAGAACCCAGACCACTTGCCTTGTCTAGTCCATTGGGCATGGAGTCATTAGTCTTTGCAACTGAGCTGGTTTGAAACTGGATACAAAGTTGACCCTTTCTGGAACTTCCTCTTGGAGCAACAAGGACAACAAGAACAAAACAAACACTGTACCCAAGGCACTTAGGGAAGGGAAACACATAAAATCTACTCTAATATATACAAGGCTGCACCTTACAATTACCTTATTCCTGGGTCAAATGGAAAACTTTTAGCATCATTAATTTGTAATGGACAAGGATGAGAGGCAACTTACTTTTGTGAGTTCATACTAGGTGGACTAGGATCCCTGATTGCTGACTCTTTTGGCTTGCTCTCCAATGGATGAAGCGGGACAAACATGTCTCCAATATAGATAAATTCCCTTATTGGCTCAAGACTTGATTGATGTTGCTCATCACTCTTGAGAAAGCCTTGCATGAAGACTTGATCCAGGTTATTGGGAGCAATTGCATTTTTTTCACTTGGTGGCTCAAAAAGACCATATTCTTCCACCATTTTCTCATGCAAATTAGGGTTGATCATGCTTAGAGTAGCATGCTCATAGTTTTCTAGAAGGACATGTCTCTTAGCCTCAAACTATTTGGTTATGGCATTAAACTGCTGCCACAACTCTTCAGGCTCTTCACTGGTATGTTTCTCAAATTGTGTCAATTCAGCACTTGAGATTTCTCCTTCATCAACCTCACTCAAGATTTCATCTTGTTTTTCAATTGCAAATGAGGGTTGATTTGACCAACCAAGGTCCAAAACATCAAACTTATCTTCCTCTAGTTCCAACATATCAGGGCTATCTTCAATTGACACTTCATTTTGAAGTGGACTAACCTCTATTACCTGGTTTTGATCCTCTTTTTCATCTATGTAGAATAGACAATCAGTAGTCCATTCAAGATCTTCCCTGTATTTAGCTTGAGGATTGTCCCCTTTAGGATCTGGTTCATTAGTGTCAAAGCCATGCCAAGAAGGTTGGTCCAAACTTGATTTTTCCTCCTCTGAATGAAGTGGGCTGCCTATCAAGATTTCTTCCTCATACACACTTATCTCATCTTCTCACGACTCACTTGAGACTACAAACTCTTCCTCTATCCTTTGTAAAATAGGCTCCTTCTCCAAGAGGGAGATGGTGGGAGGGTGAAAAAGTTCACCTTGCTTGCAGCTTGAGAGAGTGTCTTTCCAACTAGGTACTTTGAGTGGTCTCTTTGGTGGCTCTTGAGGGAGGGAGAAAGAGTCTTGTAACCCTTTTAGGGTAAACTCATTGAACTGAGCTAACACCTCTTTTTCATTCCGTTCAACCTTTAACTCCTCTTGAACTAGTTCTTGGACCACCACAACTGACACCTCTTTCTTCTTCTCTATGCCTTTCTGAACTGATTTCCATAATGGAAATGTGTAGGGAACAACCACCTTTTCTTCCTTTTGAACGAGCATAGGAGAGGGTGGTTTCACAAGAGAGGGAATGACATAATCAGGGTCAAAGGCGTAGGATAAAATCCATGGTGGGATGGTTTGAAAATTGAGTGGGAATGGGCATAGGGGGAGAGGACAAACTGATTGGTTTGGTTTTGACATACTCATCCTCCCAATGAGTCAACATATCCTCTATTGAGAGTATCCATTCCTTCATCTCTTGCTTCTCAACATGTGGATAGTCACCTTCTTCAATGGATGCCCACACACTCCAAAACTTATGCAAGAAGCTCCTTATCCCCTCCATGGCATGAATGGGAAATTCTTGTCCAGGTCGAACCTCTTTATTGATTTTCATGATTGTTATCCCTTGGTCCAGTATTTTTTCTTTGATTCTTGACAAGGATGAACTTTGACAAGGTTGACTAGGGGGTTGATTTGACACCTTTGGAGGCTGAGATTGAGGCTCTTGGAGGGGAGAGGACACATAGGACTGATTGCACTGAGTCTACTGATCTTCATAAGATATCAACACACTTTTCGAATTTTGGACTATGCTTTTCAACCACACCTTATTGTCCCCCTCACAAACTGACCACTTGTTCTTGACCAATTGAAGAGAACTCCTTGCTTCTTGTAAAACATGAATAGGGATGACTGAAGAAAGTTCTAAACCACTTCCAATGTCCCTTATCAACTCAATATAATCTGATAATGCTTGCTTGAATCCTGACAAGGATGTAACAGGATAAACATAGTCTTGACAAGGGGAATTAGCGGACTGATTTGAATGCAAAGGAGACCGATCTTGGTCATACACAGGAGTGGGAGGGGAGCAAAGGCCATAATAGGGTTGATAGGTTGTTTGAGGGCCACTTGCGGGGAACACAAACATTATTAGCTTGATAAGTGTGATGCTGAGGTAGAGAATAAACATGTTGATCAAAAGATGGTTGATTATACATACCAAAAAAATGATGATTAGGCACTTGGGTTGCTCATACCAGTTGATGAATACTTAGAGTCAGCATTGGTGTTTGCACACATGCCTCTAAAGGCTAATTGGATGAAAAGAACACCAAAACTTTTCACTTGGTGAACAACGTAGTCCCATCGGGTGTGCCAGAAACTATTGTAGCCTAGAATTGCACCCTTGTGGGAGAGTTTTTTAGGCTCTCTCACTTCCAACTACAATGTTGAAACAACCTCAGGTTGTGGGTATTCTGTAATGAGGTTGAACCTCTGCTTTTTAATGAGGCTAGCTCCTTAGATGCTTCACTTCAACTTGTTTTCCACACTAAAATCTACTGTTGACTAAGAAAAAAAGAAAGAAAGATAACAGGAAAGGGAAATCTAAGCTAAGGATGGTGATGCACCAAAGATGAAATGATCCACTTTCAGCCTGGAAACCTTAACAACTACTAATGAACCTAACCAAGACACAGACTAATCTGATCCTATTTCAAGGCCACAAGCATAAGTATTTTGTGTGGAGGTCGAAGGAATCCCTTGCAATTTGAAGGGCGGAAAGAAATAGGTCTGTATGAGGCACTATAAACTTGTGACACTTCAAGAAAGGGACCAACGTCTAGCACTTCACACAACTTGCAAGCAATGAAAAGAATTAAAGCAAGATATAAAGGATCTACAGATGATGAAAAGGGACATACATCTACAAGTTAAACTTCAATAATGTATACTTGACTTCAAACCATAATCAGAAAATTCATCTCATTGCTTCAAGAGAGTGTTACAAGGTAATTTTGATAGATTAACTCTATCACCAATCGAGGGATCCATTTTTAGGCTCAAAAACCTTTATATATAGCAGAAAAGAATGAGAGAAGAGGGGACTTGCGTGAGCAAACGGAGAGAGGGGTCATAAATGGCTGCAACCACCACTATGTCCTTGAGCTCTTTTGCATTCAGAGCATGCAACTGCCTTGGCCATGATATGAGCCATCCAAGATCACCGCAAATCTCCTCGAGCCTTTCACGCATTCAAGTCTCCCTTTATTGGAGCTGAGAGAGCCATGTCATGGGTAGCTACATGTTCCCGTAGTGTAAATGATTTGACCTTTTGCATTTAAAACTTGGCATGTTTCTTCACTTTGCATGTCCGTTGCTCCACCTGGATGCATCTATTCTTAGTTTGACCACTTTACACGTTCGGAATGTGCGCTGTCTATCGGAGATGAAAGTAGAAATCCTCGTCCTTTTCTGCTGATTGGCTGTCGAAATCCCATTAGGATCCTTTTGAAAACTTGGCATTTTCTCGTCCGTTGATCTCCTTCCTAGATCTTGACAAGTGTAAAGCTCGCGGCAATCTCGATGAGCCTTTTGAAAACTTGACTAAAGGCAATGACTACTTGTAGGGGCTCAAACTTGACGTTTGCGGGCCCGTCATTAATTCCTTCAAACTTTCGTTTTTGGCCACTTCGTCGGACTATTTGCTCACAAACAATTCTGCTGAAAGAATTCATTCTTTTTCTTTGGCCTTGAACAATTTTCTTCGAAAATGGACCTTCGGATTTCTTGTAAAATGCCCTGTTTTTCACTTGAAATGCCCTTTCCAAAAGGAAAGTATCTCGGCCTTCTTGAAAATGACCCCTTTTCCCGAGAAGTGCACTTCGGGTTTTTGCAATGAACCTTTCGGAATTTTTGCAAAGAACCTTTTCCGAAAAGAAAGAGCCCTTCGGAATTTTGAAGAAGTCCCTTTGGAATTTTTGCAAAGAACCCTTCAGCTTTCTTGAAATGGTCTTTCGGAAACCTTGAAAAGCCTTTTCTCGAAGGGAAAGAAACCTTTAGAACTTTTGAAAAGGTCCCTTCGCAACTTTTTCCCCAAAAAACCAATTCCTTCGAAATTTTTAACTAGACCATTTATCAAAAAAAGAATCTTTTAGGGAAATTGTTTGGGCACTATGCTATAGAATTCCTTCGGGAATTTTTAAAACGACCATATTATTGAAGAGTTACCCTTCAGGAAAATTGTGCTGGACAATTTTCTCAAAGGAAATGGTCTTTGCCTTTTGCTGCGGACATTTTGTTTGAAAGAAAAGAAACACGTAGTCCCCACAAAGTCTGAAAGAATGAACAAGTAAAGACTTAGCTGAATAAAATATTTTGCACTTAGCTTCTGGCTTGCAGGCTTATCCTTGAACCCTGCTGCTGGATCCTTAGAAAACCTTGCTTGGATCCTCTCTATTTGAAAATGTTTGATCCATTTCTATGCCCTTGATCTACTGCTTCATCATACTATGCAAGAGCTTTATATGTGGGCAAAATGGCCAACATCTTTGGCGACTCTCAGGGAAGCATGCCTGTTATGCTTGAGAACCCAAACCACTTGCCTTGTCTAGTCCATTCGGCATGGAGTCATTAGTCTCTGCAACTGAGTTGGTCTGAAACTGGATACAAGGCTGACCCTTTTTGGAACTTTCTCTTGGAGCAACAAGGACAACAAGAACAAAACAAACATTGTGCCCAAGGCACTTAGGGAAGGGAAACACATAAAATCTACTCTAATATATACAAGGCTGCAACTTACAATTACCTTATTCTTGGGTTAACTGGGAAACTTTTAGCATCATTGATTTGTAATGGACAAGGATAAGAGGCACCCTACTTTTGTGAGCTCATACTAGGTGGAATAGGATGCCTAATTGCTAACTCTTTTGGCTTGCTCCCCAATGGATGAAGCAGGACAAACATGTCTCCAATATTGATAAATTCTCTTATTGGCTCAAGACTTGATTGATGTTGCTCATCACTCTTGAGAAAGCCTTGCACGAAGACCTCATCCAGGTTATTGGGAGTAACTGCATTATGTTCACTTGGCGGCTCAAAAAAGACCATATTCTTCCACCCTTTTCTCGTGCAAATTAGGATTGATCATGCTTAGAGTAGCATGCTCATAGTTTTCTGGAAGGACATGTCTCTTAGCCTCCTCAAACTCTTTGGTTATGGCATTAAACTGTTGCCACAACTCTTCAGGCTCTTCATTGGTACATTTCTCAAAGTGTATCTATTGAGCATTTGAGATTTCTCCTAAATCAACCTCACTCAAGATTTCATCTTGTTTTTCAACTGCAAATGAGGGTTGATTTGACCAAGCAAGGTCCAAAACATCACACTTGTCTTCCTCTAGTTCCAACATATCAGGGCTATCTTCAATTGACACTTCATTTTGAAGTGGACTAACCTCTAGTACCTGGTTTTGAACCTCTTTTTCATCTATGTAGAATAGACAATTAGTAGTCCATTCAAGGTCTTCCCTGTATTCAGCTTGAGGATTGTCCCGTTCAGGATCTGGTTCATTAGTGTCAAAGCCATGCCAAGAAGGTTGGTCCAAACCTGATTTTTCCTCCTCTGAATGAAGTGGGCTGCTTATCAAGATTTCTTCCTCATACACACCTCATCTTCGTGAGACTCACTTGAGACTACAAACTCTTCCTCTATCCTTTGTAAAATAGGCTCCTTCTCCAAGAGGGAGATGGTGGGAGGGTGAAAAAGTTCACCTTGCTTGCAGCTTGAGAGAGTCTTTCCAACTAGGTACTTTGAGTGGTCTCTTTGGTGGCTCTTGATGGAGGGAGAAAGAGTCTCGTAACCTTTGTAGGGTAAACTCATTGAACTGCGCTAACACCTCTTTTTGATTCTGTTCAACCGTTAACTCCTCTTGAACTGGTTCTTGGACCACCACAACTGACACCTCTTTCTTCTTCTCTATGCCTTTTTGAACCGATTTCCATGATGGAAATGTGTAGTGAACAGCCACCATTTCTTGCTTTTGAACGAGCATAGGAGAGGGTGGTTTCACAAGAGAGGGCATGACATGGTCAAAGGCATAGGACAAGATCCACGGTGGGATGGTTTCAAAATATTGAGTGGGAATGGGCATAGGGGGAGGAGATGACAAACTGATTGGTTTGGTTTTGACATACTCATCCTCCCAATGAGTCAACATATCCTCTATTGACAGTATCCATTCCTTCATCTCTTGCTTCTCAACGTGTGGATAGTCACCTTCTTCAATGAATGCCCACACACTCCAAAACTTATGCAAGAAGTTCCTTATCCCCTCCATGGCATGAATGGGGAATTCTTGTCCAAGTCCAACCTCCTTATTGATTTTCATGACTGTTCTCCCTTGGTCCAGTATTTCTTTTTTGATTCTTGACAAGGATGGACCTTGACAAGGTTGAGTAGGGGGTTGATTTGAAACCTTTGGAGGCTGAGATTGAGGCTCTTGGAGGGGAGAGGACACATAGGATTGATTGCACTGAGTCTGCTGATCTTCATAAGATATCAACACACTTTCCGAATTTTGGACTATGCTTCTCAACCACACCTTATTGTCCCTCTCACAAACTGCCCATTGTTCTTCCTCACAAACTGACCACCTGTTCTTGACCAAATGAAGAGAACTCCTTGCCTCTTGTAGAACATGAATAAGGATGACTAAAGAAAGTTCTAAACCACTACCAATCTCCCTTATCAACTCAATATAATCTGATAATACTAGGTTGAATCCTGACAAGGATGTAACAGGATAAACATAGTCTTGACAAGGGGAATTAGCAGACTGATTTGAATGGAAAGGAGATTGATCTTGGTCATAGCAGGAGTGGGAGGGGAGCAAAGGCCATAATAAGTGTGATTAGTTTGAGGGTTGCTTGGGAGGAACACAAACATTATTAACTTGATAAGTGTGATGTTGAGGTAGAGAATAAATATGTTGATCAAAAGATGGTTGATTATACATACCAAAAAAATGATGACTAGGCACTTGGGTTGCTCATACCAGTTGATGAATACTTAGAGTCGCCATTGGTGTTTGCACACATGCCTCCAAAGGCTAATTGGATGAAGAGAACACCAAAACTTTTCACTCAGTGAACAACGTAGTCTCACCGAGTGTGCCAGAAATTGTTGTAGCCTAGAATTGCACCTTTGTGGGAGAGTTTTTTAGGCTCTCTCACTTTCAGCTACAATGTTGGAACAACCTCAGGCTGTGGGTATCCTGTAATGAGGTTGAACCTCTAGGCTTTTTAATGAGGCTAGCTCCTCAGATGCTTCACTTTAACTTGTTTTCCACACTAAAATCTACAGTTGACTAAGAAAAAAGGAGATAAAGATAACATGAAAGGGAAATCTAAGCTAAGGATGGTGATGCACCAAAAATGAAATGATCTACTTTTAGCCTGGAAACCTTAACAACTACTAATGAACTTGACCAAGACAGAGTAATCTGACCTATCTCAAGGCCACAAGCATAAGTATTTTTTGTGGAGGTCGAAATGAGCCCTTACAATTTGAAGGGTAGAAAGAAATAGGTCTGTATGAGACACTATAAACTTGTGACACTTCAAGAAAGAGACTAATGTCTAGCACTTCACACAACCTGCAAGGAATCAAAAGAATTAAAGCAAAATACGTAGAGAAACTATAGATGATGAAAATGGACATATATCTACAAGTTAAACTCCAATAATGTATACTTGACTTCAAACCAGAATCAGAAAATTCATCTCATTGCTTCAAGAGAGTGTTACAAGGAAATTTTGATAGAGTAACTCTATCACCAGTCAAGAGATCCTTTTTTAGGCTCAAAAGTCTTTATATATAGCAGAAAAGAATGAGAGAAGAGGGGGCTTGCACGAGAATATGGAGAGTGGGGTCATAAATGGGTGCAACCACCACTGTCCTTGAGCTCTTTTGCATTAAGAGCATGCAATTGCCTTGACCATGATATGAGCCATCCAAGATCACCGCAAATCTCCTCAATCCTTTCGCGCATTCAAGTCTCCCTTGATTGGAGCTGAGAGAGCCATGTCATAGGTAGCTGCATGTTCCCGCCAAGTGTAAATGATTTGACCTTTTGCATTTAAAACATGGCGTGTTTCTTCACTTTGCATGTCCGTTGCTCCACCTGAATGCATCTATTCTTAGTTTGACCACTTTACATGTTCTGAATGTGAGCTGTAGACAACATCATCGAAGTTGAAAGGCGAAATCCTTGTCCTTTTCCGCTGATTGGCTGTTGAAATTCCACTAGGATCCTTTTGAAAACCTGGCCTTTTCTTGTCTGTTGATCTCTTTGCTAGATCTTGACAAGCGTCAATCTTGCCGCAATCTCGATGAACCTTTTGAAAACTTGACCAAAGGCAACAGCTACTTATAGGGGCTCAAACTTGACGTTTGTGGGCCCGTCATTAATTCCTTCGGACTTTCATTTTCGGCTACTTCTTCAGACTATTTGCTCGTGGACAATTCTCTCGAAAGAATTCATTCCTTTTCTTTGGCCATGAACAATTTTCTTCGAAAATGGACCTTCGGATTTCTTGTAAAGTCCCCTGTTTTTCACTTGAAATGACCTTTCCGAAAGGAAAGTTCCCTTCGGCCTTCTTTAAAATGACCCCTTTTCCTGAGAAGTGCCCTCGGGTTTTTGCAATGAACCTTTCAGAATTTTTGCAAAGAACCTTTTCCGAAAGTAAAGAACCCTTTAGAATTTTGAAAAAGTCAATTCGGAATTTTTGCAAAGAACCCTTCGGCTTTCTTGAAATGGTCTTTCAGAAACCTTGAAAAGCCTTTTCTCGAAGGGAAAAAAACCTTCAGAACTTTTGAAAAAGTCCTTTCGAAACTTTTTCCCAAAAAAACCAATTCCTTCGGAATTTTTAACTGGATCATTTTGTTGAACACACTATCTACTGAGAGGGGGGGTGAATCAGTAGATGAGCTAAAACCTGGTTTTTTAAAACTTTTAAACAAGATACAAAATGTATATGCAAAGTAAAGCACAAAAATAGAGATCATACACATACATAAGATGCTCAACACCAGAATTTTATGTGAAAACCCAAAGGGAAAAACCATGGTGAGAAAAGTTGCTAAAAGCTACTGTTCTAATCCAGCCTCACAGAAAAGATGTCTCACAGACAAACTTCATTGATTACATTGAAGAGCACTCACTCTAAGGAAGCATCAACTTCGTAATTGAGCACCAACTCAGTTTTTCTGATGGCACGAACCTATTAGAGAAATGAAGCTACAACTTCAAAATACAAAAGAGATTCAAAATGAATCTTGTTCAGTTTTCTGTTACTAGTCTTGTCGGTAACTGCACCTTCACAATGTGTGCCTTCTCGTCTTATATGCCTCTATCTCTTTGTGTCTGGATATCTTCTATATTGACACACCTTATTCACTTTGCCTCTTTATGCTGTCTGCATATGTCCTTACTCGACATTTTTTGAGTTAACACTCTAATTATTATCACAGCAACAGCAAAAAGACCCTTTCGAATGTTCTATTCATAGCATATATAGACAAATGCATTTTAGGATTTCTATCTGTAAAGTGTTCACACTTCAATTGCTCTTAACCGGTGCAAGCTTCTGATTTACATTCAATGTGACTTTTCCTTCGTGTCTCAATTCATGCTTCAAACGACAACATTCAAATGTCTTTACTATCTTTGGCATGTGCACTCCTATTGTTCTTAACTACGTCGCTTCCTCGATCAATTAGATTGATTTATCTCGAGCTCCGTGAAGAGATATCGAGTTCATCACTTGTTCCAGTTGTTCCTTTATAGACAGTTAGAAGACATTAAATGCGGGATTTTTATTTCTTTCATCGCGCCAAGTTCACATTTTTTTCTTTGTTGGATCTTCCCTTATGACTTCTTGAAACTTTTCAAATGCGCATGCACTGAAAGGGTAATCTGGCTTTGCTGCGCACCATTGGATCTAATGCACCGATCAAACATGAGTTGATCTTTTAAAGAAGCATGAATTTTAATTCTTGCTTTACCATTAACCATCGAGCTTCTTTTCTTCCCTTTTCACATCTCGTTGCTTTCTATTTCATGGGTTCGCTTCCGCTCCTTTCGATTGTCCTCGATATGCTCAATCTTTACCCTTTGTATTGTGCGTTAAACTTCGACATGTTGGTGTGATCTTATTTTCTTCGGCATTCATTTGATGCTCCTTGCAACACCGATCCTTGAAGACTTGCTCGTCTTTTGACCTTGCTTTAATTCCTTCGGAAAGTTCTTTTATACAAATTGTTGTGGGCCTTTGTGTCTTCGGGGCAATTTCCGCGAACTTAAGAACTTTTTGTTCGGGTCCATTTCATCCTGAAGTGTCCTCCAATTTCTCCGAAAGAATTCGTCATTGGCTTCTATTTGGAAGTGTCCTTCGGAAATCTTCCAATGGTCCTCATACCCTTCGGATTCTCTGCAATCTACCCTTTGACTTTTCGGCAAGTGTCCACATACCCTTTGCAATGTTCAAAAGATACCCTTTGGACTTTTTGAAAAGGTCCACTTGCCCTTCGAAACGTTCAAAAGATACCTTTCGGACTTTTTGAAAAGGTTCACTTGCCCTTCGAAACGTTCAAAAGATACCCTTCGGATTTTTTGAAAAGTTCCACTTGCCCTTTGGAACGTTCAAAAGATACCCTTCGAACTTTTATTAAAGGACAATTTTTTGAAAAAGACGACAATTTTTTCGAAAGAATTATCCTTGCCATTTTTTCGAAAGAATTCCTCCAAAGGAATTCTTCAAGACTATTTTGGGTTTTCCATCTTTCTTGACTTATCCCGATTGCCTCTTCTAGACCCTTTCGGGTTTTTGACATTAATTGACTTATCAACTTGAGAGAAGCAATCCCTCTTCAAAATCCCGATTACTTTGTCTAGACCCATTTGGGTTTTTATCTTTACTTTGCTTACCAACATAAGGAAGTAACGTGCTTGCAAATCCCCGATTACCTCTTCGCTGGACCCTTTTGGGTTTTCCACAATGCTTAGCTTATAAACATAGAAGTAAAGCTATCCTAGAAATCCGATAACCTCCACTTAGACCGACTCGGGATCTTAACATTACTTTACTTATAAAGCATATAGAAGTAAAGTCGTTACTGAATCCTGACCAAGTAAAATCACTTCAGAACCCCGAATAACTCCTCTAGACCACTTCAGGTTTTCGACTTTGCTTTATTTAAAAACATGAAAGTAAAGTCATTCCATAAACCCGACCAACTTTATTAGACCAGTTCGGAGTTTCGAGACTGCTTTACTTATTTTATAAGAGCACTTCACAAACCCAATTTACTCCACAAGACCGCTCAACTCAACCTTTGGCATTAATGCATGATCAAATTCATCTCAATGACATCAATGACATCAACCTTTGACATCAATGACAATTCCATGCTGCCTTAGATGGGAATGACAATTTTTCAGTCCTTAGATTGCTTTCTGGATCATGATATCAAAACTGTCAACTGTCTCCTTGCTCAAATTGCCAACAATCTCCCCCTTTGTCATTGATGGCAAAACACCCTCAAGAGCAAAAACATCCTCAAAATTCCCTTCTCATTTTGCTTGCTTGAACTTATTTTGATTTTTCCCCCTTTGACATTAATGACAGAGTGTTTGCTAAACTAATAAGACAAATTGCTGCTTTACTGGCTTCTGAGCTGTTTTGATCCTTGGGCTTGTCTGGATGGAGCATTATAAAGAAAGACTCCCCCTTGGATAATGCACACCGACCTGAACTGTTCCTATGACTCTCTTGGCTTTCATATGCTTCAACCGATTCCGGATATAGCATTGGTCTGAAAGACCAATCAACAATAGATATCTCTTACATAGATGAGCATAGAAATCTAGATCCAACATACCTTAGTCTGCTCCTTAATATCAAATGGCAAACGATGTGTAAAGTACATAGCAGATTGTCTTCACTCTTAATCCAAGAGTTAATAATATGCTTGCAATGCTCCCCGTGGACTTATAACCTATCACAAGAGTCTAGTGATATGGGGTGGGAGCTACAACTCCCAACTTCTCTTTCAGATACTCAAATTGCTCCTTGGGAAAAGGCTTGGTAAAGATATTTACAATCTGATTCTTGGTTGGCACATATTCCATTATGACCCCCTGACTTATACCCTTTCTCTCAAAAAATGATATTTTATGGAGATATGCTTGGTTCTGGAATGCATCACTGGATTCTTGGATAGATTTATGGCACTTGATCTATCACAAAAAATAGAGATAGGTGCTTGACATTCTACCTTTATGTCCTTAGGAGATTGCTTCATCCACAAAACTTGAGTACAACAAGCAGTTGCTGTGACATACTCTGCTTCAGCTGTAGAGAGTGTAATCGATTCTTGCTTCTTGCTCAGCGAAGACATAAGTCTGTTATCCAGAAAGAATGCACCACCACTTGTGTTTTTCTGTCATCCACACTTCCTGTCCAATCAACATCAGTATATGCAACCAAAGTAATATCTTCACTAGTTGGGTACCACAACCCATAGTCAATTGTGCTCTTGATGTCCCTGAAAGTTCTTTTTACAGCATTAACATGTGATTCTTTGGGGGTTGCTTGAAACCATGCAACCATGCACACTGCTTGCATGATGTCTGGTTTTGATGCTGTTAGATACAACAGACTGCCTATCATTGATCTGTACAACGTATTATTTACATTAGGGGACTCATCTTCCTTGCTTAGCTTGCAACCAGTCATCATGGGAGTACCAACTGGTTTGCTGTCCTCCATTCCAAATTTCTTGAGCATCTCCTTCGCGTACTTAGCTTGAGATATGAATATCGATTCATTAGTTTGTGTAATTTGCAAACCAAGGAAGGAGAGTTCTCCCAGCATTGACATTTCAAATTCATTTTGCATTTGCGTGGCAAATTCTTTGCACATGTTACTATCACCA
Organism: Torreya grandis; assembly: GCA_037957365.1. NCBI lineage: Eukaryota > Viridiplantae > Streptophyta > Pinopsida > Cupressales > Taxaceae > Torreya > Torreya grandis. Next base: position 1,172,005 of record JARHVA010004361.1, on the reverse strand, counting down.
CCTCCAAAGATAATATCATCTACATAGACAACAACAATCAGCATATGCTCACTTTCTGATTTAAAATACAGATTGCTATCTGCGCACTCTTTTTTGAAATCTTGTCATTGCAGGTATTGATCCAATCATGAATACCATGCTCTAGGTGCTTATTTCAGACCATACAAAGCTTTCTTTAGTTTGCACACATAATTTTCTTCCTCTGCAAACTGAAATCCTTCTAGTTGTTCAATGTACACTTCCTCTTCTAAGTTTCCATTCAAGAGTGCTAACTTCACATCCATTTGATATACCTTGAATTTTTTGTAAACAGAGAATGTCAAGAACATTCTTATAGCTTCCAGTCTTGCCACAGGAGCAAATGTCTCTTCGAAATCTATGCTTTCTACTTGTGCATATCCTTTGCACACCAGTCTAGCTTTGTTTCTTATGACTGCTCCATCTTCATTGAGTTTGTTTCTATAAACCCACTTAGTTCCTAATACATTCTTGTTCGAGGGTCTAGGAACTAATTCCCAAGTTTTATTCTTTTCAATTTCGCTGAGTTCTTTGATGGTTGTTAGCCAATTTTCATCTTTGCTAGCTTCATTGAAGGTCCTAGGCTCAATTTCTGAAAGTAGAGCAAAGTTTACTTGCTCTTTGTTTATTACAGCTCTTCCCCTAGTGTGAACACCTTCATCTTTGTTGCCAATTATCTGCTCCTTGGGATGTTCTTTTTGAACAAACCTTACAGGTGCCTTTTTACTCTTTTCTTCCTCCTCTTCACTATCTTCTACTTCATTTTTTGCTCTTGATTTTTCAATTCTGATCTCCTCATTAGGCTCAACTTGTTTGAATCCTTCTTCTACCTTGACGTTAATGGTTTCAACTATTTTATGCAGTCGTCTGTTGTAACACACATAGGCTTTGCTATGAGTGGAGTGTCCAAGAAAAATTCCTTCATCACATCTTGACTTGAAACTTCCAAGTTTGGCCTCTTTTCTTCTGATGTAACACTTGCTTTCAAACACTCTGAAATACTTTACGGATGCAGGTTTTCCAAACCACAGTTCATATTGGGTTTTATCACTCTTTACCCTAAGTTGAACTCTGTTTAGGATTTATACTGCTGTTTGAGCTGCCTCTTTCCAATATCCATCAGAAAGTTTTGCCTCTTTCAGCATTGTTCTGGCCATCTCCTTCATAGTTCTGTTTTTTCTTTCTACAACCCCATTTTGCTGTGGAGTTTGTGCAACAGAGTATTGCCTTTTAATCCCATGCTTCTCACAATATTATGTAAACTCGTTGGAGTGAATTCTTCACCTTTGTCTGATCTTAAACATTTAATTTTTCTTCCCATTTCATTCTCAACCATGGCCTTGAAGATCTTAAATCTCTCAAAGGCTTGTGATTTATCTTTCAAAAAAGTTACCCATGTCATCCTTTAGAAGTCATCTACAAACAACATAAAGTAGTATACACCGTTGGATCCTTTTGTCCTAGTAGGACCACATAAATCTGTATGAGCTACTTGTAGGGGTTTTGGGGTCGCATATTCTTTCGTTTCAAATCTGACCCTTGTCTGCTTTCCTAGTTGGCACGCTCTACATGTGATGTCTGCAAGTTTGATTATTTTGGGCATATGTCTAACACACTTGTTAGAGCTTACTTTGACTAGATTGTCGAAGTTGACGCGACCCATTCTTTTATGCCATAACCAACGCTCATTGACTTTTCCCATGAAGCAACTTGCATCATTTTCTTCAATCAAGTTGTATATGTTGCTTTTGAGTTCTTCCTTGTGCAACGGTTTTTCCAGCGCTTTTCAGTTTACAACCTTTAGCATTAAATATGACTTCATAACCATTATCACACATCTGACTTACACTTAAGAGATTATGTTTAAGTCCTTTAACATATAAGACATCATGTGTAGGAAGCTTGGCATCTATGTGCAAGGTTCTTTTACCTCTGATTCTCACTGCAGTGTTATTTCTCAGACTGACAGTCCCTTACATCTACTTAAACTGGTGAATTTGCTTTTGTACCCAGTCATATGCTTTGAGCAACCGCTGTCTATGACCGACAAGTTTTGCTTTTTGGCATGAAGTGTCGTTTGAGCAATCAGAGATTGATCTTTCACTTTTCACATCTTTTTGGGTCTCTCATTTGCCTTTTTCCTTTCTTTAAGAGTGACCTTTGAAACTCTATTCTCATTTAAAGCTCTGCTTTTGCCTAAACTGTAATTTTTTGTCATTACACTGTTAGCTCTACAATTCTTAGCTATATGTCCAGAATAACTGCAATTGTAACATATTAAATTTGAATCTATCAAAGGAGCAAATGAATTTCTACTATCAAAATTAAATCTTTTAGTAAGAAAAACTCTGCAATCAATAGCCCCATGACCGAATTGATTACAGCTAAAACAATAACTATAAAAGGAAGGAAAGTACCTGGTCATAACGTTCTTTGGTGCAGTATATCGAAAACTTTTACCTTTCTGTTTTTTCAGGTTTGCCACTTTGATGTATCCTTCTGCGTCTTTCCTTGGATTAGTCTTTATGTCCTTTTTGATCTTTACCTTTGTTGCTTCTTTTCTGATCTTCTCGTTCATAGCTTTTGCTTCTCCTTTCTTGAAGTTATCATACAAGTTCATTGATGTACAAGCTGAGGATCCTTTTTCTTTATCGTATCCAAGACCTGACTTTTCATTTGAAGGTTTTTGCGCACTGATCAGTTCACTAAGAACTTCTGATCCTTTCATAAGCTTTAAGCTTTTGTCTAATTGGTCTCTTGCCTTCTCAAGTTCTTTCCTCAAGGATACTACTTCTACTTTAAGTCTCATGCATTCGTTGGATTTTGACTTGAGATCCATCTTGACGACTTCTACTATTCTGTTGGCTTTCTCAACTTGAGTTTTTAATGTCACAATCATTTGATTAGCCTTTTCAAGCTCCTTCTCATGCTTCCTCTGCGTTGAGTTTTCTTTTCTCAAATTTTTAATTTCTTCAAGAGCACACACAAGTTCATTTTCAAGATCAATCTCACCTTCTTCTCCATCCCAATCTTCATCTTCATTTTGTTCTTGATTCAAGGAGGTGAATTCTTCTGCCATAAATAGGAACTCATCTCCCTCAGCTAGAAAGACACAGTCATGCTCATCATCAGAGCTGTCACTGTTACTCTCTCCTACTGAGTCACTATCTTCGTTTATATATAACCCCTTTTTGTTCTTGAAGAAGTTTTTCCTCTTAGCATAATGCGGTTTCACCTTTTTGATATTTTCTACTTGCTCGGCGTTGTCCTTATCGTATGGACATTTTGCAGCAAAGTTCCCTACCTTGCCGCAGTTAAAACACTTGAACGAAAGTTTTCCTTTATACTTATCTGATCCTCTTTTCAGTTTTTTGACAAAATTTGCTTCTTCACCATTAGTCTCCTCAGAATCGAGCACGGAGGTTTCTTCTTTTGCAGACTTTACTACTTTGAACGCTGCTTCTCTCTTGACCGTGTCTGTCTCTCCCATTCTCATTTTGTAGGCTGTATACGTTCCATGTAGTTCGTCCATGGTAAGCTTGTCCAAATCTCTCGCTTCTTCAATAGCCAAATTTTTGGAGTCGTTTCTTGATGGAAGGGATCTCAGAACCTTCTTGATAATAGTCAATTCTTCTATTGTTTCTCCAAGTCCTCTTATGGCATTGACTATTTCATCTACCCTGAGGAGGTAGTCAGCGATCTTCTCTTCTTCATTCATCATTAGACTTTCAAACTGTCCTTTGTGCATTTGCAGCTTGCCCTGTTTCACTTTGACGTCTCCTTCATAGATACTTTGTAACTTATTCCAAATGTCTTTTGCACTTTGACAGTGCATAACTTTGACAAACTCGGAGTTCAACAACCCACAAAGAATAGCATTCTTTGCTTTGGCATTGTTCTCATAAGCTTTTTTCGCTGTCTGATCAACATGAGTTACATCAGGAGCTGTATAACCATTTACCATTGACATCCATACATCAAACCCTAGGGAAGACAAGTATGCTTCCATTCTTATGCTCCAAAAAACATAGTTAGACCCATCGAATAGAGGAGCCTTGTTTGATGAAGATCCTTCTTGGCAGGCGAGCCGCTTAAGCTTCTCCTAAGGAACCTGTGTTCTGATACCAATTGTTGAACCCACTATCTACTGAGAGGGGAGGTGAATCAATAGATGACCTAAAACCTGGTTCGTAAAACTTTTAAAAAAGATATAGAATATATATGCAAAGTAAAGAACAAAAACAGAGATCACACACATACATAAGAATGCTCAACACCAGATTTTTACATGGAAATCCAAAGGAAAAAACCACGGTGAGAAAAGCTGCTAGAAGCTACTGTTCTAATCCAGCCTCACAGAAAAGATGTCTCACAGACAAACCTCAATGGTTACATTCAAGAGCACCCACTCTAAGGAAGCATCAACTTCTTAATTGAGCATCAACTCAGTTTTTCTGATGGCACTAACCTATCAAAGAAATGAAACTACAACTTCAGAATACAAAAGAGATTCAGAATGAATCTTGTTCAGTTTTTTGTTACTAGTCTTGTCTGTAACTACACCTTCACGCTGTGTGCCTTCTCTTCTTATCTGCCTTTATCTCTTTGTGTCTGGATATCTTCTCTTCACGCTGTCTGCATGTCCTTACTTGACAATTTTTGAGTTAACACTCTAATTATTATCGCAGCAGCAACAAAAAGACCCTTTCGAATGTTCTGTTCGTAGCATATATAGACAAATGTATTTTAGGGTTTCTATCTGTAAAGTGTTCACACTTCAACTGCTCTTAACCGGTTCAAGCCTCTGATCTACATTCAATATGACTTATACTTCGTGTCTCGATTCATGCTTGAAACGACAATGTTCAAATGTCTTTACTATCTTTGGCATGTGCACTCCTATTTTTAATTGCGTCGCTTTCTTGATCAATTAGATTGATTAATCTGGAGCTCCATGAAGAGATATCGAGTTCATCCCCTGTTCCAGCTGTTCCTTTACAGATAGCTAGAAGACATTAAATGCAGGGTTTTTATTTCGTTTGCCATGCCGAGTTCACGTTCTTTTCTTTGTTGGATCTTTCCTTATGACCTCTTGACACTTGTCAAATGCGCGTGCACTCGGAGGGTAATCTGGCTTTGCTCCGCACCATTGGATCTAATGCACCGATTAGACATGAGCCGTTGATCTTATAAAGCAGCATGCATTTTAATTCTTGCTTTGCCATTAACCATCGAACTTCTTTTCTTCCCTTTTCGCATATTGCTGCTTTCTATGTCATGGGTTCGCTTTCGCTTCTTTCGATTGTCCTCGATATGCTCGATCTTTACCCTTTGTATTGTGCGTTAAACTTCGGCATGTTGAAGTGATCTTATTTTCTTCGGCATTCTTGTAACGCTCCTTGCAATGTTGATCCTTGAAGACTTGCTTGTCTTTTAACCTTGCTTTAATTCCTTCGGAAGGGTCCTTTTATACAAATTGTTGAAGGCCTTTGTGTCTTCGGGACAATTTTCGTGGAGGACTTTTTGTCTGGGTCCAATTCATCCCGAAGTGTCCTCCAATTTCTCTGAAAGAATTCGTCATTGGCTTCTGTTCAGAAGTGTCCTTCGAAAATTTTCCAACAGTCCTTATACCCTTAGAATTCTCTGCAATCTACCCTTCGACTTTTCTGCAAGTGTCCACATACCCTTTGCAACGTTCAAAAGATACCCTTCGGACTTTTTGAAAAGGTCTACTTGCCCTTCGAAACGTTCAAAAGATACCCTTCGGACTTTTAGAAAAGGTCCACTTGCTCTTCGGAATGTTCAAAAGATACCCTTCGGACTTTTTGAATGTACCCTTCGGACTTTTGTTAAGGGACAATTTTCCGAAAAGGACTTGACAATTTTTCTGAAAGAATTGTCCTTGCCATTTTTTGGAAAGAATTCCTCCGAAGGAATTCTTCAAGACTATTTCGGGTTTTCCATCCTTCTTGGCTTATCTCGATTGCCTCTTCTAGACCTTTTCGTGTTTTTGACATTACTTGACTTATCAACTTGAGAGAAGTAGACCCTCTTCAAAATCCCGATTACTTCGTCTAGACCCTTTCGGGTTTTTACCTTTACTTTGCTTACCAACATAAGGAAGTAATGTGCTTGCAAATCCCCGATTACCTCTTCACTGGACCCTTTCGAGTTTTCCACATGCTTAGCTTATAAACATAGAAGTAAAGCTATCCTGGAAACCTGATAACCTCCACTTAGACCAACTCGGGATCTTAACATTACTTATAAAGCATACAAAAGTAAAGTTGCTCCAGAATCTCGACCAAGTAAAGTCACTTTAGAACCCCGAATAACTCCTCTAGACCACTTCGGGTTTTCGACTTTACTTAAAAACATGAAAGAAGTAAAGTCGTTCCATAAACCCAACCAACTTTATTACACTAGTTCGGAGTTTCGAGACTGCTTTACTTATTTTATAAGTAAGAGCACTTCACAAACCCGATTTACTCCATAAGACTGCTCAACTCAATCTTTGGCATTAATGCATAATCAGATTCAATCTCATTGACATCAATGACATCAACCTTTGACATCAATGACAATTCTTCAGTCCTCAGAATGCTTTCTAGATCATGATATCAAAACTGTCCACTATCTCCTTGCTCAAATTGCCAACACATTTCTCAAGAAAAGAACCTTTTGGGGAAATTGTTTGGGCGCTTTGCTGTAGAATTCCTTAGGTAATTTTGAAAAGGACTATTTCATTGAAGAGTTACCTTCGATAAAATTGTCATTGTTTGGGCGCTTTGCTGTAGAATTCCTTATGTAATTTTGAAAAGGACTATTTCATTGAAGAGTTACCCTTCGATAAAATTGTCTCGGACAATTTTCCCGAAGGAAATGATCTTTGCCTTTTGCTTCGGACATTTTGTCCGAAAGAATTATCCCTTCGGAAACCTTGTTTTAGACAACTTGTTTGAAAGAATTCAACACTTAACACTTAGCCAAAATGGGTCCCAAAAGAAAAGAAACACTTAGTCCTTGCAAAGTTCGAAAGAATGAACAAGTAAAGACTTAGCTGAATAAAAGATTTAGCACTTAGCTTCCGGCTTGCAGGCTTATCCTTGAACCCTACTGCTGGATCTTTAGAAAACCTTGCTTGGATCTTCTCTATTTGCAAATGTTGGATCCATTTCTATGCCTTTGATCCATTGCTTCATCAAACCATGCAAGAGCTTTATATGTGGGCGAAAATGGCCAACAGGAAGAAGAGAAAAAGAAGGGAAACATTTGATTTTGAAAAGAATAATTGTAAAAGTGCTTTATTGTTATAATTTCACTTAAGTTGGGGCCTTTTTAAGGGTCATGAGTATTGAACCACTTAAGTAAATTATAAAAAGATATTCTTTTATAATTTGAAAAAAGATCAACAAAGGTATTTCCCCTCAAATTGGGCGCTTCACTTGGGGAGAAGTATAAAACAATTGAGGGGTCTTGTTGACAGGCATCTTGGATCATAATTTGAATTTACAAGATTTAAGCACAAAAAAGCTTGAGCTTTGGACTTGAAGACAAAAACCTTAAAGCCAAGAGATTGAGGACAAAAACCTTCATTTTTTCGTGGGACAACTTCATCCAAGAGCTACCATTGTTCATCAAAATTCAAAAAAGGGCAAAAATAAGGTTTTCGAGTGGGGCAAATAGCTTAGAAGGGTGGTGATTTGGTTGGAGAGTGATTTGCACATGCTTTGAGGTGATTTTGTGCCCTAGTTAATATTTTGATTTTATTGTATCATTTCTGCACTTGGGCGACTTGATTTGGAAGGGCTTTGACATTGTTTGAGGGCCATTCCTTTCCCCAGAATATTCTGCAATATTCTATATAATATTTTCAGCTTTGGGTGATTTGCAAAAAGGACATATTTGAGGGTTTGAAGTCAAATGTTGATTCTAAAATTATTATGGAATTTTCCATATTATTCTAAATATTTGTGGTGGTAAATTAAGCTTGTTTGTGAAGGAAAGCATCATAAAAAGGTAGTTGATTGCAGCTGTATTTTTCTATTCATTCTGAAGGCTTTTTGAAGGGAAGACACTATAACAATTGTCATCAAAGGGCTGTCATAAATCATATTTATTTTTTGAACATAGGCGCCTAGGGTTTGAAGAGTTATTTTGGATTTTTGAAAGATTAATCTTGGCTGAAAGGGTTCATAATTGATTTGAAGGGTTTAGCATATTTTTATGCTAATTTTGGAATATATTTGTAGCTAGGGTTTGCTGCGGTAAAAACCAGATTTTTGTTTTTTTCTAGGGTTTCATATAAAAATCAGATTTTAGAGAATTTCTCTAATTTGGGGACATTACATCTACTTTTAGTATGCTATGTACTATGGCCATAAGCATGTTGGATGCATTGCTTAACATAAGTTGTAAATTTCCATGTTTCTTTGTTTGCATTGTAACTAAAAATATTTCACTTGAAACCTCACAATAAGTAGTAGAGGAAGCATTACCCTTCATGTGTCCCAAAATATCATCCGGATCACATATCCAAATGCATAAGCTACCTTGAGCAAAAGGATCTATGTTCCCTTTCATATTTTCACCCTTATTAGAATGCTTCCGATGATGACAAGAGTTTTGGCACTTATGTTCATAGGCATGTGCAATATCATATGTCAGTCTACACCGAGAAGCATTCAATGAATTAACTTCTTGATTGTTTGCCACAAATGGTGGTTCATAGGGATTACTAATACTTTCTTCCTTAGTGTGGTTAAGCATAATCTTCCTTAATGTGCCATTACTTCCACATAAATACAGTCTATTACACACGGTAAATGTTATGCCAATGTTGAGTGGTAAATCAACAATACTAGCTTTTGAATTAAAACCATTATGAGAAAAGGAAACTGATGCTGCCCCTCCAAGCATGACATTGACTCTATAAGGAGAATAGTCATTTGCCCACTTACAACCAACCATAACAAATATTATGACACATGCATTTGAAAATACGACCATGGTTCAGGCAATTGCACTCTCTATCCAAACATCACATTTGAATCCAACCAAGATGGCATATGTATGAATATGTTTACGTTGTAATTGAGTTGCTCCATTGTCACTTGCCTTGAGAGCACTATCGATGTGAGGTGACATGCCTTTGGACATTGCATTGGACTCATGAGTCTCAGGGTCTCTTCATTATAATTATTCTAAGCATAACCTGTAATCCATGCATTCCATGATACTTCTTCTTTACAAGTAGATAACTTGAATGCTTCCTTTGGTTCCTCCAAAAGGTGCACGCATGTATTTGTGGTCCAATTAGAAATCTGATTTCTATTTAGTCCCACTTGCACAATTTTATTTGGTCCTTTGGGATAATGATGGAGTAAAGGATAAATCAACCAAACTTGCAAAACAACTGATTGTTCTGGCATACCTTTATGTGGTTTCCATGCATGAACCATACCTTGTTGATAATGAATGCTTTGTTGTTGCAGTTGCTGATTTGTGGCTTGCAGTTGAGATATTTGACCCCTTTGTGACTTGTTAACTATTATGAGCTCTAAATTTCTGCCAAATAGTATATGCCTCTTTGCTTGGGAGCATAATGGGGTTTTACTAAGCTTGAGAGGTGTTTCATGAACACCCTTAGAAATTACTGGAACATCTTTTACAATTTTGCATTTAACAAGTAATGTTTGTTCCTCCTTGACTTCATTAAGCCAAAATTTTTGTTGATTTTCAATCTTAGAAGTCAATGAAATATCTTTTTCTAATAAAAGATCCTTACCTTCAACTTGCATGGTGGATTCATTTGTAGCCTATTGAACCTATATTTCCGTTCTTTCTTCTTTTTCCATGGACATATTCTTTGGCTCTTGCTCCTTAACTTATTTCGGTTCTGACTTTTCCTCTTTCATTCTCAACCTTCTTATGTATTCATACAAACCTCTTTTATTTGGATACCTCATAACTCCAACTAATCATCAAAGGAAACTTGAGATTTAAAACTATTAGGCATCCCTTGATATTGGTCAAGGATTCTGGTGGCTTCAAGTTTGTACGTTTTCTTGTCCTTTTGTATTTCAATCAACACCTGTTGAATAAGATCTATATTTTCTTCCTTTTGTAAGAACTTTTCTTAGAGAAATATGGGTCAATTAATTGTTGGACTCCTTTGGGTAGCCTTGTTTTGATTTATTTTCTGCAAGGCTTGTATCATCTCTATCATGGATTGTTTCACTACCCTCTGGATGGTCCTTGTCAAATCTCTTTGACTTTGATGGATGGCATCATGCAAGGAATTCATTTCTTCTGTATGTATTTTCTTTTTGTTGTCTCCCATGATTTCCCAATTAATTCACAGGGTGGCAAGATCACAACTCTGATACCGCTGAAATGCCCCTTTCTAGTTTTTTCACTAAATTTGAAATTTCTTGCAATTCCTTTCCAATATTGGACATAAATCAAATATTAAAACAACACATACGATACTTAATATTGAAAACCCAATTTTTTTTTATTGTAATATGCTGAAGGCACATACATAAGTGATGAAGATATAAATTGCCCTTACTGTTATTAATGATGTTCATCAACGTAATAATTTATTGGAGGGCTGCGTTCTATATTTTGCAGAATTACAACAGCGAAAGTGCTCACAAAGCATTGTTTGATGTCCCCAAAGTAGCGTTGATGTTCCAAAATGAAATGGTTGACTACTGATGTCTTAATATAGCAGTTGGATGTATCACGACAACAATAAAGGACAACAATATGCTATTTGAAGATGTGATGTAGCATGCAAAGCAATCCACCACAATAATCAATGCATAGTTGTAACCAAAATCCTCGATATAGAATCTCTGATTAGTACGACAACGTTGAATGGGTACAACAATCAACAGTAATGCACAACAGTCTACCCAGTGGTAAAACTTAGAATTTTGATGGTACAATAGGCCCAAACCTTAGAACAATAGCAGATCTGTACGACAAGGACATCCCACACAAACAATTATGATACGCTATATTGTAACAATTGAATAAGGGCACTCCAACCCTTCACAAAATTGGAAATTGGAATTAATGTCAATCTATCAACACAATTATGACCCCTCAATGGAACCACCACGAAGGATAGGAGGGTTTTCGTCCTCCGATCCTGTACATCGGAGGGTTTTCGTCCTCATATGAATAAATTGAACACAAAAAATCAAACTCTAGAATAAGGTTTTGCTTTCAAAAATAATGAATAATCAATCCTTTTGAGCACAACTCTTCTTTTATAATTTTCCTTTCGCGTATTACCCAAACCTTAAAAACATTTAAAACACTTTTAGATAAATATTACTTTTTGGCCAACTTAGTGAATATTATTTTTGGATTTCTTTATAATAATAATAATACATAAGTGTCATTTTTTCATGTTATAAAATAGAGTAACTTTAGGATAACTTAAAAATTATTTATTAAATTATTTCCTTAATTACAAATATTTAGAAAAGGGGACATGACATAAGGAGTTTAGACTGGGCCATATTTTAGGGTTTCAAGGAGACATCATAGGAAGTATAAAGATTGCATGAAGGGATATAGGTATGATAAAATAGTATGAGAACATCTCTTGCAAAGTGCCACAAGCTGATCCCACCCCATTCCCGGTGCACCATTTAAGGCGTGCACTCAAGAAGATTCGATGCACTGGCAAGCCCCTGCAATCTAGATGAGTTATAGTCAGTAAATGATAAAGTTGAAAAATATTGGGAGTGCCATTCATTATTTTGAGGAAAATTTGGATGATTTATTGATAATCTATAGATTTGAATGTACATTTTGTCTTTGAAGTAATGAATGAATGGATACTATATATTTTTAAGTGTCTTATCTTCTAGAGACTAAAAATGAATATTATGCATTATATATATATATATATATATATGTTGATATTGTATGAATGTTTCCAAATCAAGGGTTTTTGAAAATCTGTGTTTTTGCTTTTCAGAAACGTTTTGTTTCCATTTCCAAACAACGCAACAAAAAAGCATAAAGACTACCTTGGTAAAAGAAAGGAGCCTTTGTAACATTGGTATATCTTTTTTGGTCATATACATATCTTACATAACCGTAACCGGCGAGTACTCGCCAAGGAGTATTTTTTTAAACTGAAGATTAATCGACAAGGGTGGTCGATTAACTGGGAATCACTGAGGGGGCATGTTTGAATCTATAAGACTGTTGATGTTGTAGTAACAGGTTCAGCACCAATCCTGGAACTTATTTGAGCATTAAAAAACAGTCCCACCGAGCGTGCCAAAAACTGTTGACACTGTGGATTGCATCCTTGAAAGAAGGCTCAGCTTCTCTCTTCCACGCGGCACAATGGAGACTTTCCTGTTGCTGTGGGCTTGGCAAAACTGAGGAAAAAATCTCTAGATAAGGGCTAGCTCCATTTGATGCATCTTTTGGGGTCTTTAACTACTACTGTTTATAATGGGGGGGTGAAAAGGGAGAATGATAGGACAAAAGTAGAACCTATCTAAAATGGCGATGTACCAAAAAATTCGATCTACTCAGCTTGTATCAACACTTCAGACCAAAAAGGTGAACAGACACTTCATCTGACAAAAGACCAGACTGTATGGCGCTTTAACAGGGGGCTTAATGAAGATACAAAGAAAAAGAACTTACCATAGGTGTTGTAGGCACACTATCAGATAACTATTCTTCTGTCTCTATGCTCCAACTTGGGCACTTTCTGTTAACCTACAGAAATGGTCTTGGGTATACTAGATACGTTGGTGTCAACCTATGAAAGCATCAAGCTGAAATGACTAAACACAGAGTTGATACACAGATGTATTCAAAAGCATAACCAGTCAGATAGAGGTAAAACACATTCTTTTGATTCCAAGGTAAAATTGGCAGGGCTTCGCCTTACACAAGTGACAGATACATTTCTCAACTGAGAGGTTACAATATATAGCATGAAGAGAAAGACTTTTGGCGCCCTCAGGGACAAGCAGCCCATGTTGTAATAAACACCTGGGGAAAAGGAAACCGCTCATGCTGTTGTCATCCTCCTATAAATGGCCTGAAAGGACCATGCTATAGATGTCACAAGTCTTGACTTTGCAGCTTAAACCATATTAAACGTTCCTACTAAGCATGGGTCGCCTTGTTTTCTAAATGACAAGGCTGCTTCTCTGTGAAGTTTACGCAACTGTCTGCTCATTAATGTAAAATGAAGAAAAATGGGCCACTCTATTGAATGCTTGCGCTCCCCTTGATAACCACTTGGTGGAGACTTTCATTTGCAGCAATAACTTCTCCTACAGACGCTTTCTGTGCCACTTGGACTGCTCTATTTGTCATGTGCTACTTCTTGTCTTTTCCTAGCTTCTTGGCCCTCGGGGCTATCTTTCATCTCCTGCTTTTAGGCTCCTTTCTCGGCGGGTCCCTAAGTTTCCTTTTGGCCTTAAGCCTTTGAATTCTTCGGCCCTGCACTCATGAGTTCTTTTGGACAAAAGTCCCAAAGAATTCTTTCGGCTGCTTGTCCGAAAGAAATCTCCTTTAGCCTTTTCCTCAACTATTAACCCATTTTATGCGCGGGCCTGTTCTTAACACTTGAAAATCAACGGCTATCTTACCACCGTAAAATTGACGTCTGTAGGCCTGTCACCATTTGAAAAACAACGGCTATTTTACTAGCTTGAATTTGACGTTTGCGGGGACGTCACCAGACATTTGAACCTCCAATGGCTAGTTCACCATGTTAAAGTTGACATGCTCGGGCCCATCATCACTTTGGTAATTCCTTCGGCCTTTTGCAAAACGAACCCTCCCGAAGGGAAGGTGATCTTTCGAAAAAGAGGAGAGGGTCCCTTTCTGGCAGCCAAGAGTCCCCCGCAAGAGCACTTGCCCTTCAGGGTCCCTTGTCTTCCCAATTCCTTCGGACAAAATCCTTTGGACATTTTGCCCGAAGGAAATCTTACCTTCATGCCTCATTTTTATCTTTGTTAATTCCATCGGACAAAAAGTCAGAAGGAATTCCTTCGGGTATTTTGTCCGAAGGAATTTACCTTTGGTTTCTTCCTTGGATTTTCTTCGGACAAAAGTCCGAAGAAATCCTTTGTCTTTTGCCTTATCACTTTTCCGAAGGAAAATTCCCCTTCGGGCCCTCTGCCTTGCTCCCTTCCAAATGTGCTCTCGGCCCTCCACAAAGGCACCTTGGGTCCAAAGTTGCCCTTCGAAGCCTACTTGAACGGTCCCATTTGTGACCTACTTGCCCTTCGCAAGGGCATTTGACCTTTGGAGCTTTTGTAGAAGACTTGCATTCCTTTGAAAACTGGCCCATTCCTTTGCCAAAAGGCTTGTCCAAGGTAATTGCACAAAGCGAAATAAGCCCCAGATCAAACTGAAAACCTACAGGACTTAGATCACTCGACTCTTCATAAGAACAGGGCGATTGCCAAGGGAAATGGCACAATTGCAATAAGGTGAACACATCAAAGACTAACGGCGTCCGGACAACAATGAAAGAAGGGAGACCGATTTTTGGCCTGCAGGACCAAAATGGTCAACAAAGACAAATAACTGCATTTTTCCAGTGTTTGGAGGCCTTGGGCATGTTCTAGACGCGTTTGGATGCGTTCTGGACGCATCCATGCCATGTACAGGCCTCCTGGTGAATACTGGCATAGTACTCGCCAGGTACTCATGATTACTCGTGAGTACCCGGCAAGTACTATGCCAATACTCATCGAGAGGCAAAGAATCGAGATTTGATGAGTATTTTTTGCGAGTAATGGGTTTTCCAATTTTTCTATGAGTAACTGGTAGTTATGTAATCTATGGTCATATATATATTGTATGGACATTTCCAAATCAAGGGTTTTTGAAGATTTGTGTTTTTGTGTTTTAGAAACGTTTCCATTTCTGTTTCCAAACAACGTAGCAAAAAAGCATAAAGACTACCTTGGTAAAAGAAAGGAGCCTTGGTAACATTTTTTTGTAACATTTGGTATATCTTTTACTCGTGAGTACCCGGCGAGTACTATGCCAATACTTGTCGAGAGGCAAAGAACCGAGATTTGGTGAGTATTTTTTGCGGGTAATGGGTTTTCCAAATTTTCTATGAGTAACTAGCAGTTATGTAATCTATGGTCATATATATATATATTGTATGGACATTTCCAAATCAAGGGTTTTTAAAGATTTGTTTTTTGCGTTTCAGAAACGTTTCCATTTCTGTTTCCAAACAACGTAGCAAAAAAGCATAAAGACTACCTTGGTAAAAGAAAGGAGCCTTGGTAACATTTTTTTGTAACATTTGGTATATCTTTGTTGGTCAAATCTGGTACTGGGGGTCTCATCTAAAGTACCACTTTGTTTGGAGGGATGTGACAGTTGGAAACATTGCAATTATTTTTTTCACCAAATAGACCATAGTGTGGCCAAATGAAGGCTGACGGGGCCTATAATTCTAATATTTTGTGTATATATTTATTTGGCCCTATCATGTTTTGACACTATATAACCTGTTAAATAGCCTAAACTTAGTCCTCCGGTCATATTTGTCTAAAAGTTGTTATGGTTTATATTCTAATGCCTATAGTAGTAATGAAAGGCTTTATAAATTAAAATGAATGAGATTCATGAGTACTTGATAAAGGTAGTTCAAGAGCTAATAGTTATTATAAGGGTTGTCCATTGTTTATTCCAAAATTGTTGCAAAATATATATGTTTTGGACGATCGAAAGCAACCGATATGCTATGGAATGGGAATCACTGCTACAACCTGGACATCCTTGCTGCAAAACATGTTTCACTAAAGAAGCAACTGTTGCTGCAGAACATGTCTCATTGAAGAAGCGATTATTGTTGCGGAATGCATCTCACTGAAGAAGAGCAACCATTGCTGTTGAAGGAAACACTGAATGTTTAATTGTCATGGAATGTACTGTTCCGAACTGTTCTGCTGCAAAAGCACATGTTAACTGTTAGAAGTTAATAGTTATGTCACAAATTTGATTGATTATATTTACAAGGCAATTATTTTGTTTAAATCCAAATGACATCAGCATATGGTTATGAGTTTGGTATTGTTTACATTTAGTTTAGACGTTATTTTGTTACATCGGAAATAAATTGTCCTCAACAAAAAAGTGTTAGGCTGTTATGAGGGGATCTAGTTTTGTGATTATAAGGAGTAGTTGTATAGAGATCGACTAGGAGAATAAAGTAAAGAGTAGACAGTCGCCTATAGCAATCTTTAATTGTTACAAAACCTGCCCTTTGTAATTTTACAAATGCATTGAAGTTCTGGTTATTGTGTAACAAGCTCATCTGAGAGGGAAATTGCTCATTAGTCTAAAGGGATAGGACCCACTTATGTGGATTGGTGATATAGATGGCGTAACTGGCGAGTAACTGCCGGTTGGTTGGTAACTCGCCAAGAAAACCACCAGGGGAATACCCACCACTCAAAACTGCCAAATTTGAAAAACCACAATTTTTTTTTACAAAGGCAAAAAATACTTGAAATTTGCCTGAAGCAGACAATATATAAATAAAATAAACATTTAAGTATAAGAAAAGATATGGACGTCCATATCTTTTCTTATACTTTAAGTTATATTTTATTTAAATACTTTCAGGATGTTTGAGAGTGGTTTTGGACCTCTAGGAGTTATAATGCAAATTCTAGGTTTTGGAGGATCATATCATATTTCAGACTTAGATTTCAGGGTTTCAGACTTAGCCATATTTCAAGGTTTAAAAATATCAAGGAGACGTCGTAGGAGGAATGAATGCTGCATGAAGGGATGTAGGTATGATAGAATAGTATGAGAACATCTCTCGCAAAGTGCCACAATTCGACCCCACCCCCATTCCCTGTGCATAGATTAAAACTGATACAATGATACTTATACAAGAATCTATGGGTACAAATTACAAGAATCTATATTTTTCTCTTCGCGCTCTCTGGAAAACTAAGGGAGACTGAAAAAGTCTAGTAATCTATGCACAGGGAATGGGGTGGGATCGACTTGTGGCACTTTGCAAGAGATGTTCTCATACTATTCTATCATACCTACATCCCTTCATGCAACTTTCATCCCTCCTATGATGTCTCCCTGAAATTTTGAAACCCTGAAATATGGCTAACTCTGAAACCCTGAGACCCTGAAATCTGACTAAGTTTGAAATATGATAGGATCCTCCAAAACCTAGAATCTACATTATAGCTCCTAGAGGTCCGAAACCACTCTCAAACATCTTGAAAGTATTTAAATAAAATATAACTTAAATTATAAACATTTAGATATGGACATCTAGTTTCTTATACTTAAATGTTTATTTTATTTGTATACTGTCTGCTTCGGGTGAATTTCAAGTATTTTTTGCCTTTGTCGGTTATTTGACCGAGTGGGTCGAATAACCGCCAATTACCCATTTTGGCCCCTTGGTGAGTACTCGCCCCAACCGGTTATCTGAACTATGGGCCCGTGATGGTACAAATTCCCTCCAATTAAGTAGGTTCGATTGTGTTGTGTATCTCATCGTTTTAGTATTGTAATTGATGTTTATGTGTCGTATAATAGATGTTTTAAGTGATTGAAGTTATTCATTTGAGTAATTTAAGTCTTTTGTTTAAGTGGTTGAAGTTCTTCAATTGATTGTTTTCAGTGTCTTGTTCTTTCCTGCAATTATCTCCTTTGTGCAATTTACTTAAGCAGTTTTTGGTCAATTACTTAGTTTAGTTTATTGTGAAGCCTCTTCTTAGATACATCAACACTAATATTTCTTATCTTTATTGTACCGGTCCCTTATTAGACTCTCCATAAGTAGTGGCACTTGCATATAGAAACCTTAGCCTAAGAAATAACTTGTAGTTCTGCATATACTTTGCATGTCACCTAGTCAAAACTATGTTCTCAGATTGACAAAATATAGAGTGTACCCATCACTTTTTGTTTTTGTTGTCAGGGAAATATCAAAGAACCACAACAAATATTTTAAAGATGAGTTAGGAGTCAATATTACAAAGGCTATACAAAGAGAAGGTCAACATTTGTTCTGACCCTCCCTTTGTGTGATGCTTTTTGGTTTTTGTCATTATTAGTTAATTAATGTTAATTGTATGCAGCATAGAAGAGATAACTCGGGGAGGTTTCTTTCAAGATTACTTAACTTTGATGCAGGGCTAGAAGTAGAATGACCAACAGCTACGCAAAAAGCTCCATACAATGAAGAAACAATAGAAGTTCCAGAAAACAAAGAATTGGAAGAACTTGTAGAAAGTGTAGGAAACGGGGAACAAGACAAACAAGTTACTCCCAGGAGAACACCTTTTCCACCAAGATTTCTCTTAAGGTTAGCCCCCCCCACTACCACCTCATATTACAGTCCATTATACACAATGGGTAGTCAACCTTAAGGAAGAAATGGCAGATCAAGAAGCAGATGTCTCATCCAATGAGCCCGCTACTTTTGAATTTTCAATCAACGTCTCAACACTGACAACACCCATGAAGAACATTCTGCCATCAGCATTGCCCAACTTCCATGGGCTAACGAGTGAAGATTGAGATACTTTCCTGTTGGAGTTCTACGTGTTGTGTAGGAGCTATGACTACTGGAGCAATGTGCAAAGATTAAAGCTATTCCCAACGACACTAAAGGACTCAATACTTTGCTAGTTCATGGAATCTGGCAAAAACAATGTGGACAATTGGAGGGTGACGAAGGATAAGTTCCTAGATAAGTATGAGGCCTATTGTAAAGCATAAGGTCTGAGTATTGGAGAGTTGTCAATGATGTCACGATGTCATGAAGGTGGCCAGGTGAGTGGATGAAGTGCCTTGATAGTCTAAGTGACAATGATAAAGTGTGCAATGTGCTTGTCCTAGTATGCTTGAAGGAGGCTTGGTTGATCTTCAGTTTTAGCATGGCTGGAGATGCTCAGGGATGAGTATGGAGTATTGAGCATGTGCAAGGGGTCATATAAGAGATTTTTTATGCTTTGAATGCTTGTGTGCATGTATGGATTTCATCTGGTTAATCATTGTTTTCATCTAGACATTTTGGGTCTAGTGGCATAAAATTCGAGTACGCAGTTTGTTGACGTCACCATTGCGACATGTGGATGAGTCAAGGGGAGTTGGTCATATGGTTGTGATCACATTTGTGCCTAGTTGTTATGCGCTAAATTTCAGGTCATGCGACAAAACACAATATAGGATATGCAAGTGCAAAGTTGGGCTCCTAGGTAGTTTGACAATGTTTTTTCATACTTAGCCAAATTTGCAATGTGGCAAGAAAAGCTGAGTAGGCATTTTGATGTAGTCATATTTTGCACGTGTGGCAGTTTCAGGAGAAGTTGATCACATGGGTTTGTTCAATTTTGTGCCTAGTTGATATGCACTAAATTTCAAGTCATGTGATGAAGCGCTTCAAAAGATATGCATGTGCAAAGTTGGCCTTCCAAGTAGTTCTTGACATAGTTGGCTCTGTGGTAGAAAAATCTGAGTGAGTAGATCATGCGTCTAAGCGCAACAAAAGTTATTAAGATCCAAAGTTGGCCTTCCAGGTAGATTGCAATGGTTCCCATACTTGGTCAATTTTTCAAGAGATAAAGATTAGGACCAAATGAATATCCAATGGTTCGTGGGCGATTTCACAGATTGATCTAACAACACATATCGAGTGAAAGAGGTCAAAGTGACAGTTGCTTAACGATAGGCAAAGATAAAGACCGAGCTACTTCTAAGATCTGACGACGAGCGGGTGTTTGTACTAATCAAGATCAACAAAGCGTATTGAGCAAAATGAGTTCAAAGTGTCCAATGCTTAACACGGATAAAGATTGAGCTACGTACAAGAGATCGACATAGCGTGTTTGTTCCAGGATGTCAGGGAGAAGTGAGATGATGCCAAGTGTTCGATGTTTAACGTTTGGGTAGTGGCGCACTATGAGTTAAAGTTCAAAGAAAATCGATGGTGTGTGATTAATCTAAAGATTCAAGGGCACGAGATGTGTTTTAAGTGACCGAAGTTTAACTGTGACCGTTTGGATTTAAATATTCAAATTTGCAAAGGAAAAATCAGTGCTCAGTTTTTGTGTTATATCTTTCAATCTATGTAGAATTTGCTCATGGTGTAAAAAGTGAATTTGTAGAGGACTCTAAGGCGCATATGGCAATATAGACTTGAAGATCTGAAAGTGTGTACAGTCAAAGATATTGAGGTTCAAAGTTGACTGTGTGTTCATGCATGTTATGCAAGTAACCTGAAAAGGGTAGTTGAGTTGTGCTTATTGGTAATTCGATGTTTTAAGATGAACTATTGATCAAAGCGTGTTGTAGACTCCATGAGGTTGTTCTGTGTGCATTATGAAGGTTTGACCAATCATATCCAGTATGAACCAAGGTTTAGAAATTGACTGTGTGTTCACTCATAATGGTTGTTGTACAAAATGTTGTTTGGGCAAATTTTGCTTAAGCAAAAGGGTACTATGATGGTTGTTGGCACTCAAGGGGGACCTATAGATCATGTGGCATGGGTTCATGAGTTGGAAAGTGTTCATGTGTTCTTTGTTTGCTTGAATAAGTGTCAAAGAGGTGAATGAGTCATCATAGGACCTAAAAGGTGACTTAAGCTTATTTAAAAGAGAGTTGTGCTTATGTGTGACCCATGTTAGATGCTTAAGGGCAAAGGCATGTATTGTGGTTGACAAGAAAAGATTGTGGAGTTGATAATTCATGAATGGTCTATAAATAGTGAAACCAAATGTGATGGTTTCTAGACTTGAGAGGCTTGTATATGTGGAGTATGCATTGAAGCGAATAAATGATATGTAGTGTGCCTATTGTAGGAGTTGATGCGCAACGCAGTTTGTTGACTATGTGTATGACTTGCAGGTCATATTTCTGATGACATAAAAGAGCTCTTGCAGGTATGAAGGTTGAAGATGTGTGAAGAGCTCTAAGTGTGTATATGAGGGCAGTTTGAGTGAAGGAGAGAGATTGTGGCATGCCTATGTGAGAGCCCTATATGACATAGAGAGAGAGTTTGTGCGAGGGTTAGATAATCAGAGATCCATCATCTTGTGTTGAAGACATCAGTACTAAGGTGGAGGTGTTCAGTTCAAAGGAGGGTCTAAAGGATTTGATCTTCCTTAGGGGCAGTTGCTCTTTGTGAAACAAGTGTTTCACTAAAGGCCTTTGGTCAAAAGGACTTGATCAAGGTTTATGGTCCAAAGGAATTGACTAGTATCTTATTTGTAATCTCTTATAAGACAAGTAGTCCATGTGTTGCAGGCTTGAGAGTGGGTTTTATTCCCCATGAGGGTTTCCCACATGAATTGTGTTGTGTGTTTAATCTTGTGTATGCATTGAATGAATGAGCTCTCTTGTTAATGTTGCTTGATCAAGTTGATATATGTTGATTGTTTAATAGTATTGAAAGGACTGAAATTAAAATATCTAGGCTCGCTGATTCACCCCCTCTCAATGATTGTACCTTTAACAATTGGTATCAGAGCAGGTCCTTTGGTAAAGGCTTGACAACTTGAAGGTGATCCAAGGTACAATATGGGTAGTCATCAAGGAGGTTTCTCTACTAAGCAAGCACTGATGTTCAATGGATCCAATTATGCTTTTTGGAGTGCAAGGATGAGGACATACATTATGTCCCTAGGGTTTGATGTATGGCAATCTTTGTGGATGGTTATGTTGTTCCTACTACTCCATCTAGTACTGCAGACAAGATGCTGTTGAGAATAATTCTAATGCAATAAATGCTATCACTTGTGGTCTTACAGAGATTGAGTTCACCAAGGTAATCCATTGTACATCTGCTAAAGAGATATGGGACAAAATGCAGATCATTTATGAAAGAGATTCAAAGGTCAAGCTTCCTAAGTTGCAGACTCACAGAAGGCAATTTGAAAGTCTCAAGATGAAGGAAGAAGATTCTGTGGCATCCTTTCTGCAGAGAGTTGATGAGTCGTGAACATCACCAGAGGTCTTGGAGAGAACCTTGAAGAGGCTATTGTAGTTCAAAAAGTATTAAGGTCTTTATCCCTTAAGTTTGATCCAAAAGTATCTGCTATAGAAAAAAGTCACAATCTTACTCAATTGAAGATGGATCAATTGCATGACACCCTTACTGCCTATGAGATGAGAATTAATGATGATATACCACCAAAGAAGGAAGTAGCTTTCAAGATTGAAATGAAGACAAAGAAGTTCCAAGGTAAGAAACCCAAGGAGGATGACATTTCTGATATAGATGAAGATGAACTAATTGCTTTGATTTCAAGGAAATTAAAAATAGGTTTAGGCAAGTATAAGGGCAAACTACCCCTCAAATGCTTCAATTGTGGAGAGGTAGGACATTTTATTAATAAGTGCCCTCATAAGTATAAGAAAGATGATGATGAAGAGCATGATCAAGGTCATGATGATGGCAAGAGATCGTTCAGGTCTGATAAAAGCAAAAAGGGATTCAGAAGGTTTGACAACAAGTACTTCAAGGACAAGAAGAGTCTCTGCACCAAAGAAGATTGCAGCTCATCAAATGAGAGTGAAGTCAGTGGCTTAGAGTATGATCATGAAGACGATCGTCCTGTTGAAGATGAAGCCCTGTTCACGGCTGAGGAAGGAAGTTACTCACATCAAAAGGAGTCTACTTGAAGTGATTCAGATGATGTGAACTATGAGACTGCATTGACAAATACTCTTGAAAAACTGAAGATTGAGAAGAAGATCAATAAGAAGATGAAATCTAAATTCAAGGACTATGAGGAGCAATTCAGTGTGTATGAGGCAAGAATGAATGAAGACACCAAAGAGCATGAAGATATAGTCAACATCTCAGTTGTCAATTGGAAATCGTGTCTACAAGCCTGAAAGCTAAAGAAGATGAATGTTCAAGGTATGCAATTGAAAATGAGTCATTGAAATCCGAGTTAGAGAAGACATTTAGTAAGGTGAAGTCATTTGTGAGATTTGAAAAAAAACTCAAGTAATCTAGACAATATTTTGAATGATCAAAAGCATGCAAGTGATAGAACTGGTCTTGGATACAAAGAACTAGAGAATGCAACTCAAAACAAGATGAAGACTAATGTGGACATGGACAATCATATTTTGAAGATAAATCATTAGAGAAGGATTGAAGGTACTGACAAAATGAAGACAAATCATATCAGACAACCAAATGCCATGAGGTATGCAAATTTTAATGGTTATTGCTATACTTGTAATCAATTTGGGCATAGAGCTAGAGAATGTAGAAGACCTGTTAGAAATGAGTTTGCATAGAACTATGATGGGAATCATTACTCAAGAGGAGTGAGCAAGGTTGAGTGTTTCGACTGTCATGTTGTGGGACACTTTGCAAAACATTATCCATCTAAAGGCAAGTTGAGTTCACTTCAAAAAGAATGATTTGCTACAACTATGAATAGAAAGGTCATATTGCTAGATGTTGTAAGCAAAGGTCTAGAAGTCAGAATAGGTTCAATCAGGATCATAGAGTGCAAGGAACAAGACAAGTCAACTCATGGAAGCCAGAGGTGGTAAGTATGAGTCATGATGAGACTGCAGGTCCAAGTAATATGTTTGATATGGTGGAGAAAGCTATAAAATTTGAAGAGTACCAAGACATTTCATTATTTTCTCATGTTGAGAAATAAGAGACCAAGTTTAAAGAAAAGATCAAGGTGTCAGTTGAGGCTAGTTATGAGGTGAGTATGGATCCAAGTGAACATCATACTATTGTTAAACAAGTATCATTTAAAGAACATCAATTTTCAGTACTTAGTGATGAGGTTTCATACTGTATGGTGGATTCTTTAGATCAAAAGGTATGTCATGAATCTTTGATGTCTCCATGTATTATCAATTCAATCTTAGAAGAGAAGGAGAATGTTGTGGTGGTTGAACATGTTGATTATCTTAATCCTAATAAGAATAAGAACTACAAGTATCAGATGACCAACGAAGAGAAGAAATATGAGGAGTTGTGGGAAACTACTAATTTCACATTATTCTAGGACATCGTGAAGTTAGATGTCTCTGCCTATGCTTCTTAGGAGACATATTTATTATGAAAGAAGAAAGTTTTTGTTCTCAAGTTCATAATACCAATAAAATAAGGTCTTTGGTTAAGAGGGAGAAACAAGTTCATGATCTTGTTCTAGATATTTGTGAAGGAGCTATAGTACAAGGTTAGAATGGGTGTTTTCAGATGGCATAATGAGATTGATGAAATGTAAAGAAGAGTTTCATGCTTAGAAAGGTATTTAAACTTAATTTTGATGTGTTTTAGGTAGTTATGTTTCTTAATGATCATGTTTATGCCAATTTAAATTTTTTGAGTGCTCTTGGTTTTCTCAATTTTGGCTTAAAGGTAAGCAGACCTAAAAATGGGTTATAGGAAGTATGTTTCCAAAGGTTTAGAGGCTTAAATCCCTATTCAAAATAATGTGATGGGTGTCTTAAGGTGTACAATAATTTTTAGAGTTGGACATTGGCCAAAATGAGGTTTGTTGACCTTATTTGTTTTGAGGTTCTAGGGTTTTTAACTATGCTAGAAAAGTGGTTTGCCTTTTGAATTGAGGTCTAAGACTCCTTAATAGGTTGAATATGATAAATGGGTTGTCAAATCAAGATTAGTAGATATTTTAACATTTGTGGTTCTCAAGTTATTCAAGTTTTTGTCAATATGGAGGATTAATTAGATAGTAGGTTTATGAAGGAAGTATGTTCCATAGGATGATCTTGGTGAAGAAAATTGGTGTACTTAAGGGGGAATATGAGAGTTCTCTAGATATGAATTTTTTAGGTCTTGAAGATATGTCTACTAAAAATTATGGGCTCTACAAGTTCTAAGTAGGGATACAAGGAGGCTAGACATGCCTAATATAAATAAGAGTGCCTTTGTGATCAAAGTCTCTAAAAGATAAAGGTATGAGTATTTCAAGGAGAGTTCTCAGGTTGGTTTAGAGCATGTTTTCTATTTTGTGAGTGGCATGAAGTTCTGTTGGTGGTCCTTGAGGTGGTTTGAGAGAGAAGGCTAGTAAGCCTATATGGTGGTTCTTCATGGTGTATGGCGATCTGAAGATGCTCAATTGATGCAATGGCTCAAAAATCTTAGGGGGAGTCCCTCTCAGATGTTTCTTGGTGAGTTCCATCAGATTTCAGTACTTTTGTGTGTTCTTTCTTCATTGATTGCAGTGCTTGGTTGAAGAGAGTGTTGACATGGAGCAAGAGGAAGTTGTCAAGTCAATAAGAGGTAGTCTCAAGGTAAGGGGGGTTTGTATTATCTTTCAAAGATGGTCTTCTCTTGTTGGTAGTCTTTTCAGGTCCTCAGGATTAGTTGGTGCCCACTTTGTCATTGTATCAAAGGGGGAGAAAGTTCCTATTGTGGAATGCTTGAAGAGAGAGAAGGAAGGTGAGCTATATATTGCTATATGATGGTTGTTGACATCAATGACAAAGAGGGAGATTGTTGGAGAGTTGTCAATGATGTCATGGTGTCCAAGTGAGTGGATGAAGTGCCTTGATAGTCTAAGTGACAATGATAGTGTGCAATGTGCTTGTCCTAGTATGCTTGAAGGAGGCAATGACAAAGTGTGCAATGTGCTTGTCTTAGTATGCTTGAAGGAGACTTGGTTGATCTTCAGTTTTGGCATGGTTAGAGATGTTTGGGGATGAGTATGGAGTATTGAGCATGTGCAAGGGGTCCTATAAGAGGTTTGTTAAGCACAAGCTATTACTGAGAGGGGGTGGATCAGTAATAGATATCTTTTACACTTTTTACATAAACAATTATTCCACTTAAGATATGCAAAATAATCAAATCACAACTCACAAAACACAAAGTAATAGTGACACAAGATTTATATGTGGAAACCCTTTCGGAAGAAAACCACAGAGAAATGGATCTCAATATAAATATTTGTAGGCACCAACCTACTGGAGCACCAACCCCAATACAATTTTGTAAGCACCAACTTACAGGAGCACCAATTCAATGAATCTTCATGAGCACCAACTCACAGGAGCACCAACCCCTTTGAACGAAGGCACCAACCCTCTAGACGAAATAACACTTCTATCTCTGACTTGTCGCTTACACAACAAATGATAAAACACTGCTTTATTTCCTTTCGATTCGATCTACACTATAGTGTTTTCGCTGATATGCTCTGCCTTATACTTGCTGATTTTTCTTTTTAATATTCTCACAAAAATCTGCCTTCAAATATTTATGCTCTTTTATATCTTACCCTTTTGAATCTACAAATTTGTCACTCGTTATGTGTAACAATCCTTGCCCAATTTGCTCTTAATTATCTCAATTTGCTACCTTGTAATTTTTTCAAACACTTTGTAAGCAAAGTGCTTCTTGCTGGTTTTTGTCACAATTTTGATGATTTTTTAAAATGATGATAGATTAAAGCTTCAAGAAATTTTAAGAATGACAATGCTGAGTTCTAGATGCAGATTTTGATCTTTTCTATGCAATTAGATGAATTTACAAAGCAAACTAATCACTTACAGCCAATGGACATTTAGTCGAACAGTTGGCATGCAACCTACTATTTCAATTCAAATGCTCAAAAGATAACCATAAATGATCAGCCACTTGTGATTCTTAATTGTATTGATGATTTGATACAATGCTCCAATAAACTAGCCAAGACTTTTGGCATAAACAAGAATTACAATTATATGGTATGCTGGTATGAAGGACATACACCTACAGCTGCAAATATAAACTATACTAAAGGATGGATTGTTTGCAATGAACCCTGGTGGGATTGAGGCGCCCTTGAGAATAGATGAAGTAGCAAGCAATTTCCCAGCGAAAGGATGATCTCGCAAGCCAAATCGAATTTTCCAAGCCAGCCGCCCCTGTTTTGGTCTGATCTCAAATTTAAAATAATATGCACTGAATATGCACTGCCTCAAGCATCTAATATCATCTCCATGCTCCAAGTGGATGCACCAAGCCAAGCAGAGAATCGATGCAAAATGGAACCCCCACAAGCAAAAACGTCCCTCCTAATGGCGTCCTTCCTTGATTGTAAATCCCTGATTTTTATATCAACTTTCTCTACAATGCAATCTGCTCTCTTAATCAAGAAAAAATCGATGCCAAGCTATATAGAAACCAACATCAAAGAGATAGCTATGCAACCTCCACAAATTCACCAAATCGATTTCTCTAAAATTGGCCAGTGGCCACAAATTCTGCTCCAATTGAGATGACTGAAATATCACCTCCAAAATGCAACCCTTCAAGAGATATTTCACTCCCTCAGTTATGCTCTCAATGGGAGTTATCGTTCCCAAAGACAAATTGATTCACTATAGGAAACTCTAGGCTCCACCAGCATACCACACCAAAGACAACATCAAATTGGGATAATTCATAATGGCAGCCCACACCTCCCTTTATACTCTTTTTCATTTGGGAAGCCTCTAGAAACATCATAATATTTTATTATTATTTTTTTCCTTTTAATATATTATATTTGCACGTTAATATAAAATAATGAATTATATCATAAAGCAGAAATATAACATCATCTTGTAACATGAGGTTTCTAAAAATAGAACATTCTAATAAATCATTAGAAAACCTCCGGAATATGTCACAACTTCCCCAAAAAACTGACTACCATTTGGGTAACTGCGGAGAGGACCCTCAAACCTTGTCATATTAGCCTACGAGGGCCACTGATTGGCAAATCCTATTGAAAGTACAAGGTCTAACTAGAAGGGGACATTACATGATGCACTTATTTATAACCCACAGAAAGCCACAAATTAAGGTCGTGACTCTTCAAATGAAAAGGTCCATTCGAACGGTCACAACTCCTCCCAATAGGTCTACTAAGGTTGGGGACTATTCTAGCTTTAAAAAACTTTCCAAAGGAGGTGTCCTTCCTCAAGAGGCACCTTTTCACATGGGATGCCATGAGTTTTTCATTAATGACGGTCTTTAATTAAAAACATAACTGTATATGTGCCTTTAAAAAATTGTCCTTTCATGAATGCTGGTCCCTTCAAAATTTGAGCACTAGAATATATGTATTTTATCCTCAAATGGGTCAGCTTTAGATTTCGAAAATGACAACCTTGTTATAGAAAATTTCTGTCCAATATTTCTGTTACTTTTTGACGGATCCGGTCACTTCCTTTGAGAATTCTATTTACCTTCAAAAACACTTTTGTAATAATTTCTTTTGACACTTCCAGTCCTATTAGACATTTTTGTCGATGTTTCCATTTGACATCAATGACAATATTTCCAACAATCTCCCCCTTTGTCATTGATGGCAACCACATACTGAAACTGCTCCACTTTGCTGCACTGTCTCTTCTGTCTGAATCCTTCTTTGTTGTAGCTCCCCCTTTTTGTGACATTCTCTTTTTGTACTTCTCCCCTTTTGCCATCAATGGCAAAGGGTCTTGTTGTCAACCTGGAGTTGCGCCCTGATTCGAGGACGTGCGTGAAACGGCCAGTCCTCTATCCGGCTGAAACAATGGGATCTTCTCACGAGGGTGGGTGCCTCAATAGTGAGAAGAACCTCCAGAGAAGGCTGGTTCCTGTATGATGTATCAATGAAGATTCCTACTCTACGCTGCTGACTACCATGGAAAAGGGAGAAAGAAAACTTAAAGGGGAAATCCTATCTAAAAGGGGGTGATACACTAGAATTATGATCCTACTCAGCATGGAACCTTGAACACTGAACGAACAAGAGAGAAGGAAGACCTTAGACTTCAAATTAATCACTCGTGCGTAAATATTTCATGCAGAGGTTCGATCTAATAACTATACCCTGAGGGAAAACGATGGAGAGAAGTCCGATACAAGACACTTTGCAGCCACCTAACATCCACTTACAATTTCAACAAAAGACAATAAAGAACACTTTAACATGACCTGCACAAGGATAATATAGCAACTAGGTACGAAACAAAATTTGGGAAGGGAGAAAACTCTTACCACTTATGCAAATTGCTGAAGAAATACACACTATGCCACGCTTGAAATCTGCAAGTACAGTCCTTATTGATCGAAGAGGTTACACAACTCTTAATGGCAGAGTCTGGTATAACCAAGAGAGATTGGATCATTTTTAATCAAGGCTAAAAGCCATTATATAGCAAATTACAAGAGGCCAAAGATAGGCGTATAAACTTGAAGAGAAAGATTTACTTTTGTTAACTCCAAGCTTTACTTGGCCTTGAAATAAAATATATTTTCCTTTGTCCTTGCATGAAGCCTACTCGTTTGATGAAGCGCGCCCATCCTTGTCATGAACCGTCCACCTCTTCTTTGCATGTAAATCTTCTAGTGGATGCGGCATTTGATCAGTTAGTCAACTCTAAATATGGAATAGTCAACTCCTTGTTAGAACTCGGAACTCCTGCTGAAGCCGGATTTAGTCCTTCGGATGCATGCGCTGAATGAAGACAAACAGGTCTTTAATGATCAGTCAACTGAAACTTAGACCATTTATTCGAAAATAGCTCCGATGTTTGAAAATAGATCTAACGTTCGAAAATAGCTCCAACGTTTGCATGTATTTCTTCTAATTTTGATCGTGTCTATTTCCAGCAGGATTTCATATTCAATTCTTCGTCGGACTAATCTATTTTATGTTTCTTTTGCACAGTCGGCTTTCGTTTATTTCGGATTTTCTGCTATCTTTTAAATCTCAATGGTCACTTCCTGTAGGAAAAAATTAACGGCCTGCAGGACGTCACCGAAAACTGTCACATTTCCTTCGAAAATATTTCTGCGGGTTTATGCCTTTGTTTTCTCTGTCGGCCCTTTTGTATTGGTCGCTGGCAGTCATATTCTTGCGGCTTTATATCTTGCGGCCTTTTGTTGGCGATTTGGCTAAGCTTCTGAATTCCTTCAGATTTTTGTCCGAAGGAATTCCTTCGGACAAAAAGTCCGAAGGAATTCGGGAAAAAAAAAAAAAAAGGCTCAAGACAAGTCAAACAAAGAAGACCCCGGACTTTTTCAAAGGCAAAGCCAAAGACAGTCTTCTTTGTTTGACTTGTCTTGAGCCTTTTTTTTTTTTTTTTTCCCGAATTCCTTCGGACTTTTTGTCCGAAGGAATTCCTTCGGACAAAAGTCCGCAGAAATTCATTCTCTTTGCCTAGCTTTTTTAATGTGCCTTTCGGCAGCCAAAGTGTCCTCCGCTAGTGTCCAGGTGTCCTCCGGCAGTGCCCTTCAGAAAAATTGGAGGGCACCCAGGCTTTTTGCAGAGGTTCGATCTAAGTCTTCCTCCTGCCCGAAGGGTAG
The DNA here is from genome assembly GCA_037957365.1 of Torreya grandis. NCBI lineage: Eukaryota > Viridiplantae > Streptophyta > Pinopsida > Cupressales > Taxaceae > Torreya > Torreya grandis. Next base: position 1,141,644 of record JARHVA010004361.1, on the reverse strand, counting down.
GTGCCCTTCGGGCCTTTTGTAAGTGTCCCTTCCGAAGGGTACCTTGCCCTTCGGAAGTCTTGAAACTGTCCCTTTTCCTTGTCTTTTGCAATTTTTCCGAACTTCTTCTAAGTGCTTTACAAACCTGAGTAAGTCCGTAGATTTTCCCTGAGTGAGTGTGTAGAAACTACCTGCCTGAGTGTGTAGAAAATTGATTGCTCGAGTCAGTAGAAATTCTAATTTAGTCACAGAAAATTTGAGTAAGTCCGTAGATTTTTTATTGATTGCTCGAGTCAGTAGAAATTCTAATTTAGTCACAGAAAATTTGAGTAAGTCTGTAGATTTTTTCACTGAGTCCTTAGAATCAGCAAAGGAAAACAATGAATTCTTCCATCCTTGGCTAGAGACGAGAACTTTCCAAATAGCAAGAAAAAATCTGACTCGTGGAAGATTTGTCGATAGGTCTATCCAAGAGCTAGTACTTAGCTCCCCCTCAGCTGATGCTTCCCTTCAGTGGCAAGAAGCAAAAGAAATTACTGCCAACTTCTCACTTAGGTACTCAAATGTGTCCTTCGGAAGTGCCTTCGTGAAAATATATGCTATCTGCTCTGTTGTATTAATGTATTCCAACTTGACTTGCTTATCTGCAACTTGCTCTCTCACAAAATGGTATCTGATTTGAATATGTTTCATTCTAGAGTGCATCACTAGATTCTTCGAAATACTGATGGTACTGGTGTTGTCACAATATATGGAAATAGGTTGATCATAATTCACCTTGATATCTTCCAGAGTTTGCTTCATCCAAAGCACCTAAGTGCAACACATAACTGCTGCTATATACTCTGCCTCTGTTGTGGATAGTGAAACTGAATTCTGTTTCTTGCTTAGCCAAGATACTAAGCTATCACCGAGGAAAAATGCACCTCCACTTGTACTCTTCCTGTCATCTAGGCAACCTACCCAATTTGAGTCTATATATGCCCCTAAAGTGAAATCTCTCCCTGTAAGATACCATAATCCATAATCCAGGGTCCCTTTTATATATCTGAATATCCTCTTCACAACTTGTATATGAGTTTCCTTGGGAGTTGCTTGATATCGTGCCACCATGCCTACCACCTACATGGTATTCGACCTAGAAGCCGTCAGATTCAGAAGACTGTCAATCATTGATCTATAGAGAGATTGATCTATATTTGGTGATTCCTCATCCTTCTCTTGTTTCCTATGGCCATTGGTGTGCTAACAGGTGCACAGTCCTCAAAACAAACTTCAACATTTCCTTGGCATACGTGGTTTGAGAAATGAAGATTCCTTTATTGGATTGAGAGATTTGTAATCCAAGAAAGAAAGATAACTCTCCAAGCATGGACATCTCAAACTCCTTTTGCATGTCTTCAGTGAATCCCTTCGTCAGCTTCTCACTATCTCCTCCGAATATCATGTCATCAACATAGACAACAACTATCAACTGATGCTCTCTTTCAATTTTGATAAATAAGTTGTCGGTGAAACCTCTTTTAAAACCTTGATCTTGCAAATATTTGTCAAGTCTCACATACCAAGCTCTAGGGGCTTGCTTCAGGGCATACAAGGCTTTCTTCAATCTGCAAACATATCTCCTATCATTTGAACGGAGAAATAGTTCAGGTTGTTCAATATATACTTCATCTTCTAGTTTGCCGTTCAGGAACACAGACTTCACATCCATCTGATATACTTTGAAATTTTTAAATACCGCATAGGCAAGAAACATTTTGATTGCTTCTAACCTAGCTATTGGAGCAAAAGTTTCTTCAAAGTCAATTCCTTCGATCTGAGCATTCCCCTTGCACACTAATCTTGCTTTGTTCCGGGTCACTTGATCATTTTCATTCAATTTGTTTCTATACACCCATTTTGTGCCGATCACATTCTGATTTTTTGGTCTTGGCACAAGCTCCCAAGTTTCATTCTGTTCAATTTGGTCTAGCTCCTCTTCCATTGCTTTCACCCAATATTCATCATGGCTAGCTTCTGAAAAGTTTCTGGGCCGAATTTTAGATAATAATGAAAAATTTACTTGCTCAAGATTATTTACCAACCTTCTTCTAGTCTGCACTCCAGTATCTAAATTTCCAATAATCTGGCTCTCGGCATGATTTTTCTGGACGAATTGGGATGGAGCTTTGGTGTCTTGTCGCTCATCTTTATCTATCTTTTCAACTTCAATGTCTTCTTCAATAATGTCAAGTACTTCTAATGGATCACTTGCTTTCTGAACTCCAGCTTCGTCTACTCTGACACTCGCACTTTCTACCATCTTTTGAGTCCTCTTTTTATAGCATTTATATGCCTTACTCTTGGAAGAATATTCAAGGAATATTCCTTCATATGCTCTCGAGTCAAATTTTCCCAAGTCTTCTTCAGTTCTCTTGATAAAACATCTGCTACCAAATACTTTGAAGTAGCTGACAAAGGTTTGGTCTCCCCTTCTATAGCTCATATAGAGTCTTGTCACTGTTGACTCTAAGTTGTCCTCTGTTCAGGGTATGTACTGCAGTGTGTATTGCCTCTCTCCAATACTTATTTGGCAGCTTGGATTCGTTCAACATCGTTCTTGCCATTTCTTGAACTGTCCTATTTTTCGTTCTACTGTGGAGTTCTGGCAGCTGAGTAATGTCTTTTTATTCCATGTTCTTCACAATACTCAATGAATTCACTGGACATGAACTCTCCTCCTCGGTCAGACCTTAGGCATTTGATTCTCAAGCCAGTTTCATTTTCAACCAAAGCTTTGAATGCTTTAGATTTTTCTTTCAAGAATAAATACCTCTCACCTTGAGTACTCTATGTTTTGGTGGGTCCACATAGATCGGTGTGAACGAGCTCTAGCATCTTGGTGGTAGAATACTCCTTTGTTCTGAAACGTGCTCTGATCTGCTTTTTGTGCTGACATTGTTTACAAAGCGTGGTTGAGGGATTTGTAATTTTTGGAATGTCTCTTACCCCATGCTTCTTGCTAATATTCACAAGGTTGTCAAAGTTTGTGACCCATTCTTCTATGCCAAAGCCAACTTTCTTTGACCTGACTTAAACAACATTTCTCTCCTTTGACATCTGTTAGCATGTATAAGTTGTTACCTGTCCTGTGAGCATCTCCAATCAATTCATCTGTGTCTCTCTTTCTGATTTCACATCCTTCTGCAAAGAACTTGAGTGTGTCCTTGATCACACATTTGGCTCACACTTAAAAGATTATGCTTAAGTCCTTCCACATATAATACATTTTCGGTTTTAGTTTTGCCATTATCCAAGCTGAGCATACCTTTTCTCGCAATTTTGGTTGTGGTGTTGTCTCCAAATTTCACCATACCTCCATTGATCTTCTTTAGTGAGATAAACTTGCTTTTATCTCCTGTCATATGTCTTGAACAACTGCTATCAATGAACCAGGGTTGTCCCTCATCTCTTTCATGAAGTGTTGTTTGGACGATCATGGAATCTTCAGCTTGCTTCTTCCATGTATTCGTTTGATCCCTCTTCTTTATGATTTGAGCCTTGAGTCTTTGATCCCTCTTCACTGATTCAAACACACTCCTACAATAACGAGCTATGTGTCCGTAATTGTTACACTTGTAACATACAATAGCTTCTTCATCAAAGCCTAATAAGGGATCAAATGAGTTGTAGCTTCTATTTGAAGCTCTATGAGTTCCATTGTCTCCGTTTTTGAAATCATTATCCCTAGCTCTCTTCCTTCAATCTAGCTTCTTGTGACCAAAATGGTTACAATAATAGCAATAACCATAAAAGTAATTACCAAACCTGGTTTGATTGGTGTATCTTGGAGCAAGTGGTCTTTTGTAGTTTTGTTCTCGTCTGCCTTCTTTGTCGGAGCTGGTCTTCATGTTCTTGGCTTCAGTATAGTTCTTAGTCTTTTCTATAATTACTTTTACTAGAGTCTCCATGGAAGTTGTAGCCTTTTCTTTCTCCTTTTCATAACCAATGCCTGTCTTGTTTGACAATGAGCTTTGACTTCCCAAAATTTCAAATTTAACACTTGAGCACTTTTCTCAGATTTCAATTCATTAACTACTTTACTATTCACCTTTTCAAGATCTCTTTTTAAAGAAGCAATCTCAGATTCATACCTTTTACAATCTTCGCTTTTCTCCTTTAATTGATTTATTCGATCTTCTTCAACTTTTTTAGCTTTTTCAATCTGAGCTTGTAGATCAGCAATCATCTTGTTTGATTCTTCTAGGCCTTGTGCCAATGTGGCTTCTGAGTGTTGACTCTCCTTTTCATATTTCTTGATTTGAAGCTTCTGTCTCAAATTCCTTTTCTTGAGAAACTTTATCTCCCCTAAGGCACAGATAAGTTCTTCCTCAAGGTTCACTTCTGCTTCTTCTTCCTCTATATTGCTCTTGCTTATAAAAGCATCTTCTTCTATGGCCATGAATAGAATCTCTGTATTATTGTTGTTTGAGTCACCAACTCCACTTTCTTCAGAAGAGCTAAGATTCCTCTTAGAGTATAAACTCTTCTTTTGTTTCTCGAACTTCTTCTTATCCTTGCTATGCTTGAATTTCTTCTTTTACCTAGATTTACTTTCTTTGTCATTGCTATTATCCTTTTCAAGATAGTGGCAAAATGACCTATCTTACCTTAGTTAAAGCATTTGAACGATAACTTACATATGTACTTGCCTGAGCCTTTCTTCAGCGTGCGAATGAATAAGGCTTCTTTTTCGTCCTCTTCATCGCTTGAGCTATCACTTGGTTATGGCTTCTTGGCTTTTTCCTTGATGCTTTGAAGGCTGCTTCCTTTTTAGATGGTCTCTCTGATTCTGTCCTCATTTCATAAGTAGTGAGAATTCTGTGTAGCTCGTCCATCTGCAGCTTGTCAAGATCTCTCATTTCCTCTATGACAGAGATCTTCACATCAAATCTTAGTGGTAAAGACCTTAGCACCTTTTGGACTATGGTAGACTCCTCTACCTTTTCTCCAAGTCCTCGAATCACATTCACGATTTCATCAACTCGGAGAAGATAACTTCCAATGTTCTCTTCTTCCTTCATTTTGAGACTCTCAAACTGTCTCTTGTGAGTCTGAAGTTTGGCTTGTCTAACCTTACCATCACCCTCATAGATGGTCTTAAGCTTCTCCCAAATCTCATGTGCTGACTTACATTGCATAACTTTTACAAACTCAGATTCAGAAAAACTGCACAGAATAGCATTCATTGCCTTGGCATTGTTTTTGCTAGCCTTCTTTCCAACGCGATCTGTTGGTGGTGTTTGTGGCTCTGTGTATCCATTTACAATAGATTGCCAAATGCCAACCCCAAGGGCCATCAGATATGTCCTCATTCTTATGCTCTAGAAAACATAATTGGTGCCGTCAAACAATGGTGCCTTATTTGTGGAAAAACCTTACTGACCTTGTGAACCAGCGATGTGTGCTTTCCCTGATGTACCTTCTAGCGGTTAAACTTTATCCGAAGGAACCAGCTTTGATACTAATTGTTAAGCACAGGGTATTACTGTGTAATGTCCCCTTCCAGTTGACATCTCTCAATACTTGAGATTAGCCTATTATGTGGCCCTCGTAGGCTAATATGGAGGATAGAGGGTCTTGTTGAGGCATGGCTTGGCTTCAGTTGTCATAATTTTTCAGTTTGGCTTTCGTTCGAGGTCTTTTGGACGTCATTTGCTTGACTTACTATTTTTAGTAAGTGGAGACACTCAGTGGAGCACCCTTGCTATTTTTAACAGTATGGTCTAGTCATATGCAGATTTAGTCACTTATCATCTGGCTTCAGACGGCTTGTCATTTGGACTTATATTGAGGGAGATATTAATAGTTATTTGCCAAAATAAATATTAATTTAATTGAAGCTTATATTATAGAGTTATAATTTAAATTTATGTTATAACTTAAGTGACTTAATGAAGGGGTCGACCATCATGAAGAAGGGGCCATATTTCAATTAATTATTATAATTAAATGGGCGCCCAAACTATTGGAAAATTAAAAGTGAAATTCAAAGTTAATTTACAGGATGCTTTTGAAGGAAATGAATGGGCTTGAGGAGATATAAGGTTTTCTTTTGAAGAAATTTAGGGGATTGCATTTGGAGAACATTTTTGAGGAGTTTTGAACTTGCTTGGAGAATGAGGGTTTCTACCTGCAGCAGCCATTGAAGAACGTAGTTCTTCTGTGAGCAACCATCTGCGCTGGTGAAATACCCAGTGAACTTGGTGATTTTGAGGGGTCTCAATCAGAGGCTCTATTTGGGATTTCAATTGGATGAATTTGGTGAAGTTTGGATCAGATTTAAGAGACTGGAGTTGCAGATTAATTTCTGATTGAAAGGGAATATTTTCAATGGTTTTATTTGTTGCTACAGTATCGTGAATAGTGACATGCTACAGTACTCGTGAATAGTGACGCGCTACAGTATTGTGAATAGTGACATGCTATAGTACATGTGAATAAAGAGGAATTGCTGGTCATAGAAGACAAAATGTTCACAGCTTCTTTTGGAGGTAAACATATGATGGTATCTGCAGATCACAATCATATCAGGTTCATTCAATTATCAGAATTTGTTTTTTCATATTGTATTTATTATCAATAAGGCCTTGGACTCTTATTCAGTGAATGGAATAATATATGGAAATAAAAGAAGTCTCAATATTGTTCAAAATTTATTCTCAATAGACTGGTTTTACTTTCAGTATGTGTTTTTTTGTTCAAACCCCCTGAAAACACAAAAAAATTCATAAAATCTTCAAAACAAAACAAAAAAAAGTGAAGTTCAGCAGTAGAATCTGTGAAGGGTTCTTACATACTGAGAGGGGGGGTGAATCAATGATAGATATCTTTTGCACTTTTTACATAAACAATTATTCCACTTAAGATATGCATTATAATCAAATCACAACTCACACAACACAAAGTAATAGTGACACAAGATTTATAGATGGAAACCTTTTCGGGAAAAAACTACAGATAAATAGATCTCAATCTACATATTCGTAGGCACCAACCTACTGGAGCACCAACTCCTCTGCCAAGCACCAACTCAACGAATCTTTGTGAGCACCAACTCACAGGAGCACCAACCCCTTTGAACGAAGGCACCAACCCTTTGGACAAAATAACACTTCTATCTATGACTTGTTGCTTACACAATAGATGATAGAACACTGCTTTATTTCCTTTCGATTCAATCTACACTTGAGTGTTTTCGTTGCTATGCTCTGCCTTATACTTGCTGATTTTTTCTTTTAATATTCTCACAAAAAATTGCCTTCAAATATTTTTGCTCTTCTCTTATATCTTTACCCTTTCAAATCTACAAATTTGCCACTCGTTATACACTTATTTATAACCCACGGAAAGCCACAAATTAAGGTCGTGACTCTTCAAATGAAAAGGTCCATTCGAATGGTCACAACTCCCAATAGGTTGGCCAAGGTTGGGGACTATTTTAGCCCTTAAAAACTTTCCAAAGGGGGTGTCCTTTCTCAAGAGGCACCTTTTCACATGGGCTGCCATGAGTTTTTCATTAATGATGGCCTTTAATTAAAAACGCAGTTGTATATGTGCCTTTAAAAAATTGTCCTTTCATGAATGCTGGTCCCTTCAAAATTTGAGCACTAGAATATATGTATTTTATCCTCAAATGGGTCAGCTTTAGATTTTGAAAATGACAACCTTGTTACATAAAATTTCTGTCCAATATTTCCGTTATTTTTTTACAGATCCGGTCACTTCCGTCAAGAATTTCATTTACCTTCAAAAACACTTTTGTAATAATTTCCTTTGACACTTCCATTCTTATTAGACATTTGCGTCGATGTTTCCCTTTGACATCAATGTTTTCCAACAAGGTTTTATGTGCTTTGAATGCTTGTGTGCATGTATGGATTTCATCTGGTTGATCATTGTTTTCATCTAGACATTTTGGGTCTAGTGGCAGAAAATATGAGTAGGCAGTTTGCTGATGTCACCATTGCCAAGTGTGGATGAGTCAGGGGGAGTTGGTCATATGGTTGTGATCACATTTGTGCCTAGTTGCTATGCACTAAATTTCAGGGCAAGTGACGAAGCACAACATAAAATATTCAAGTGCAAAGTTGGGCTCTCAGGCAGTTTGATAGTGTTTTCCCATACTTAGCCAAATTTGCAATGTGGCAAGAGAAGTTGATTAGGCATTTTGATGTAGTCATTTCGCTTGTGTGATAGTTTTAGGAGAAGGTGATCATATGGGTTTGTTCAGTTTTGTGCTTAGTTGGTATGCGCTAAATTTCAGGTTATGCAATGAAGCACGTCAAAAGATATGCATGTGCAAATTTGGCCTTCCAAGTAGTTCTTGACATAGTTGGCTCAGTCACAGAAAAATCTGAGTGAGCAAATTAATGGTGTTATATCTCGCAAGTATGAGGGTTTCAAGAACAGATTGATATATGGTTGGATACTCCTATGTGAGGAGATCATATGGTGCAAATTTTAGATCATGCGTCTAAGCACAACAAAAGTTATTAAGGTCCAAAGTTGGCCTTCCAGGGAGATTGCAATGGTTCCCATAGTTGATTTTGCAAGAGATAAAGATCAGGACCAAATTAAGATCCAATGGTTCGCAGGCGATTGTACAGATTGATCTAACGACACATATCGAGTCAAAGAAGTCAAAGTGACAATTGCTTAATGATAGGCAGAGATAAAAACCGAGCTACTTCTAAGATCTGGCGGCAAGCAGGTGTTCGTACTAATCAAGATCAACGGAGCGTATTGAGCAAAATGAGTTCAAAGTGTCCAATGTTTAACATAGATAAAGATCGAGCTACGTACAGGAGATCAATGGAGCGTGTTTGTTTCAGGATGCCAGGGAGAAGCGAGATGATGCCAAGTGTTCAAAGTTTAACGTTTGGGTAGTCGTGCACTATGAGTTAAGCTCGAAGAAGATCGACAGTGCGTGATTAATCTAAAGATGCGAGAGCACGAGAAGCGTTTTAAGTGAATGAAGTTTAACTGTGATTGTATGGATTTAAATATTCAAATTTGCGAAGGAAAAACCAGTGCTTAGTTTTTGTGCAATATTGTTCGATCTATGTAGAATTTGCTTATGGTGTAAAAAGTGAATTTGTAGAGGACTCCAAGGTGCATATGGCAATATAGATTTGAAGATCTGGAAGTGTGTACAGTCGAAGATATTGAGGTTCAAAGTTGACTGTGTGTTCGTGCATGTCATGTCGTATGAGTCTCTCCATCCGATGAAAAAACATATTTTTGAACCTGCTGCCCCGTATTGCCTTAAGAATATGTGTTTTCCCATCAACATCAAAGCGAACCTCCATGTCCTTCAGACGAAGAGTAACTTCCTCAAATGAATGAAGCCACTTCATACCCAAGACTAAGTCTTTATCCCCCATGTTCACCACATAATAATCAGCCTTGAACTCATAGTTGTTCAAGCGCAATGGGAGGTCTCTAATCATACGCTCACACCTAAGAGTGTGACCATCGGCTACCTTAACTCTAATGCCTTCGAAATCTTCAGTAGTGAGTCCACGCTTCTCCACAAATCTGGCATCTATAAAATTATGTGTGGCTCCTGTATCAAGAAGGGTGATGACCCTCTGTCCTGCCAAAACTCCACGGAGTCTGAATGATTCATTCGACTGAATGCTGGATAGGCGTGCCTCCTGTATATGAAGCTCTAAATCTGCCTCTGCCGTAGGCTCTGAAGCCTCTGCCTCCTCAGAACCATCCTGCTGTTCGAAATCCTCTGAATCTGAATCCTCATAATACGCCCACATCACACGATTTGCCTTGCCCTTAGGCCCCAAAGGACAATCGTGATTGGCATCATAGGGACCTTTGCAATAGAAGCAAAGCTTCTTCCTGCGTAGATCGTTAAGAGCCTCTCGATCCAAAGGTGGTGCTGCAGGATTTGCCTTAGAATCATTCTTAACACTTGATTTATCTATGTTAAAATTCGGTCTCTCTATTACCGTTGAAGCACTTATGGTCCCTGGATGAAGAAGTACCTCCTGAGTTAGATTTACTGGAGGGGGCTGCCATCTCCATACTACGTGCCTTCTTCATAGCTATCTGTAATGAAGGAGGATCAAAGGCTTTGATCCAACCTCTCAATGGTTCTGTCAATCCCTCCATGAAGAGAACTACCAATCTACGCTCTGAAATATTTGGCACCATGACTGCCAATTGCTGAAACTCACCAATGAAGGACTCCAAGTTACCTGTTTGTTTCAACTGTGCCAAATCTCGAAAGTAAACCTCGGGATCTTTCATGTCAAACCTCTCAACCAATCTATCCACGAAGTCCTGGTACTCTGTCACCTGGTTATGCTGAAGTGTTACCATACCATGGTACCACCAATCATGTGCTACTCCATCCAAGTGCAAAGTGGCGTATTTGATGGCCTCTATCTCTGTCATTGGCCTTAATGCCAAGAATGTATCAAGCTTATGAACCCAAGCTTGCGCTGTCATCTTGCCGCTTCCATCAAAAGTAGTTAAAGAAAGCTTGCCAGTAGCCTTCTTCAGCTCACTGAGTTGACCTCTAGGCCTCTTGTCCTGTCTAACTAATCTGTAGTGCTCTCTCCTCAGATTAACAAAACGATCAAAGGACATCCTCTCCCGAATATGAGGAGCTAATAAGTCCCACTCATCATTTGCAGCCATGAAAACATCTGCAAATAGGGAATCTCCTGTCTCCTCCTCTGCTGGAGCCTCTGGTTCATTTTGAACAAACGTAGGACGTGTAGGTCTATCAACTGTTCTGGAGTGGGCCTGTTGTGGTCTCTGATTAACAGTAGCACTTATGTTATCTCCTTGTTCCCCATTCTGTCTAATAGGTGTGTTCATCCTCTCTACCATAGTAGTGAGTCTCTGTATTGCATGATTCATCTGCTGCTGGCCTATCATCATAGCACAGTGGAATTCTCTGGTGTCCTGATCATCATCATACCTGTGGCCCCTGGGTGGGCTACCCTCACGTCTGTCACTCATGATGATCGGTGGTTGATCTAACACCTGGGTACTTTCAAGCAAGGCTCTACTGCGTGTGTTATACCTGTGAAGATAATGCAGATAAATCATTACCTAAAGATGTGTTAATGTCTCCCTGTACTGGATCAGCATGTCTATCAAACTCATCATTCAAGTTTCTGCATGTCATAGGGAAAGTACTACGATCCTTAGGCCTATCAATTAAACTCTTTAACCACATACCAGCTATAGGTGAGACATTTTCCTCTTTTGTCTAGACATACCATAAATCTTCTGCCAAAATTTTAGAAATTTCATCCCCCTCCTCAAACAAGATTGTGAACATGATAGAGTGCATTGATGCTAATACATCGTTGGAATGAAACTCATCCAAAATATTCCAAAATATGTTAAACATCCTGCGAATGTCACCAATACAACCTACTAACATCATAATGTTTTCAAATCCATACTTTGCAAATATTTCAAGTAATCTTGCCCTCTTTGAGAAATGAGGGTCTCTAATGTCATCCAACTTTTCGAAGCTTTTTACCATGGCATGAAGTACCTCTCTCATAATCTGATCATCATAAAAATTAAAGCCAGCTATTATCCTCATGATTTCACTAATGCAAGAGAGAGCTGCAAGTCTTACCACCTCATCATGATGTCTCAATAATCGGGGCTTCACCAACGAACCAAATGCTGGAGATAACGCTGTTTAAATATCATAAGAATTTGACTGGTCAACCTTGCCTAAATAAGTTTCCAACTCCTCCAAAGTTTTTAGAATGTCCTCTGCTCGCTAAAATGGATTATCTAATTTCGTCTTTGCATTGTGCATTCTTTCTTCCAAATCTTTGTCCCTTGTTAAAGCCATATTGATAATCGAATTCAATCTGAAATAACCCAATCAGGCTGGCAGGAACTTTGGCTCTGGTCTACCCAACAGGTTGGTAGGAATTTGGCTCTGATCTACCCAACAGGATGGCAGGAATTTGGCTCTGATACCACTGTAATATCCTCTGTCCAGTAGGGAATATAGCAAGACAAAAGCTCTGATACCACTGTAATATCCCCAACCAATAGGGACTATAGAAAGACAAAAGCTCTGAACAAATATACGATTTTTGCAAAATATCTTCAAATAAATAAATCAACCACAATATAATCTCTCAATAGCAAATCAAAGATCTTATCACTTGTTCAGATGATTACAATTACAGTCCTCTCTCATGCATATAAAAGAATATTAAAATACTATCTTAAAACCCTGATTCACCAGTTTCAATCGGTTCGAGGATCCGACATGTATTGAGGCAGATATTAATATTTGATTGTTTCAATTAAATATTAATTATTTAGTCTATTTTTAATTACAAAACCCTAATTCTAATTTAAGAAAACCCTAATTAGGGCAAGCATATCTTTTTGAGGGTATAAGGGTTTCTCATGGGAGAGAATTGATTATCCATTGATTATTGATATTGATTGTTGCTAAGAATTCTTCTGTGAAGATTGAGCCAAGGGTTCCAGGATTCCATTTGCATTGGAGAACGTCCACTCTTCAGTGTGTGCGATTCAGAGGTTGTGAAAGATCAGCCGATTTATTGCCAAATTGAGAGATAGCTTCATACAGAAGTTATCACAGAGGTTTACAGGTTTGGGAGATAACTTCACACAGAAGTTATCACAGGGATTTCAGGTATTTATTTCATTAGGGCTTTGATTCAGATTACCCAGATATAGATCTTTTGTATTAGCCATATTTTTTCAGAGTAGGGACTAGCGTATAGGCTGTGCTATATTGTATTTCGTTGCTGTACGGAATCCGTATAGATCCGTACTAGACAAATCATAGATTGAAGAAGGGCGCCATTGCAGGAAAGTGCAGAGACCGACATCGGCATCCCAGTGACCGACATCGGCCGACTGAAGACCGACGTCGGCAGAGAAGCCGACCGACAGAGACCGACGTCGGTAGTATATCGACCGACGACGGCGACTGTGTGTCGACACAGCGACCCGAGACGGACAAGATCCAGAGTTTATTACCAGTTTGCTAGAGTAATCAGGGTCTTAAGATAGTATTTTAATATTGTTTTATATGCATGAGAGAGGACTGTAATTGTAATCATCTGAACAAGTGATAAGATTTTTGATTTGCTATTGAGAGATTATATTGTGGTTGATTTATTTATTTGAAGATATTTTGCAAAAATCGTATATTTGTTCAGAGCTTTTGTCTTTCTATAGTCCCTATTGGTTGGGGATATTACAAGAGAATCCAACACCCCTAATAATAACAGAACCAGAGGAAGGGCCAACACTTCCAACTGGAAAACCATTGATTACTACCTAACCCAAGAATTCAAATCAATCACTAAGAGAAGTTTCACCTTTTGCTCCACCCTTCCCAAAACAATTGAATCAGAAGAAGGAAGAGGCACAATAGGAATTTGACTTTGTAGGAGAGCTTAAGAATACGTGTCAAATTTCCTTTGCTTTAGGCAATTCAAGATGTTCCAGTCTACACCAAGGTTGTGTGAGAACTCTGCTATAAGAAACCTAGTTGGAAAAGGAAAGACCCACAAATAGTGCAAATTGTTGGCCAACTTGTAGATCTTATGCTTGGAAGGATGTTACCACCCAAGTATTCCAATCCAAGTAGTCCTACAATAGACATCCATATTTGATCTGAGGCTCAGGGGGAACTCGGTGGACAACCACATTTTACAGATTAAAGAGGTTATTGCAAAAGCGTATATGCAATGATAGAGGTCGAATGATATATCAAAGTGTAATGAGACAAGAAGAAACAATGGACAATAGATTAGAATTGTAAGTTGCAAAGTTATATTATTCTGTTCAAAGATTTGAGAGTTTGGATGTTATTGTGATGTCTGATCAATACTTCCTAGTCTATCTTTGCTTAGACTAATCTTTGACTAACTTCTACAAAGAATGGAAGTGTACACTAATATGCAAGTGTGGAATACGAAGGGTTGGCTGGACTGTTACAATAATTAGGAACAATCGATTCATAACAAATCATTGTTTTGTCATCTTCTGGGAATGCCGCTATGGAGCTGCACATAATAGCATTGACTTTGTTAGAGCTATGCGGCATCAATGAAGAGTAGTTAGGACTTTGGAGTATGACCATGGGTCCTTGGGAAGATCTTGAAGCTACTAGTGAAGACGACACATGGTGCGAAGCAAGACCGTTATACCGCAAGGTGTTCAAAGGCTCAGATCTTGTTGAATTGATTGTCCCTCCTTGAAGGGTGATGGTTCCCATTGCGTGTAATTGCAGAATAAGATGTGGAAAGAGGTTGGTAACCTCCCCTTTTGTAAACCATTTTCCTTGAGAAGGCACATGGTGTGGAGCAAAGCTGTTATATCAAAGGCTCAAATCTTATTGAATCAATTGCCCTTCCATAAAGATAAATGGCCCCCATTGCATGCAATTGTAGAATAAGATGTGGAAAGAGTTTGGTAATTTGCACTACTGTAAGCCATTTTCCTTGGGAAGGCACTTGACCTACTTTGACTATCTAGAAGAGAGGGAACTCTTCTTGGTGTGTCTGTTTGACCCTAAAGTCTATTATTTGATCTAATTTTGTTGGTGCACTACAGTCAAAATTGATCTCTAATTGTTGAAGTGTATTTGCAACCCCTGAAGTGTCCAACAAAGGTTGAAAATAATGGCGCAAGAGTTTTGCATTGAAGATTGGATGTAAACTAAGGTAGAAAGGAAGATTAAGTACGAAAAATCTATCTCCTACTTACTTGGTGATGGGTAGGGTTTGTACTAAAGTGGATGAAGCTTGAGGTAAGGTCTTGTCAGTCTTTCCTTCTGCAAATGAAGCCACACTCAATCACCAACTTGAAAGGTGTGTGGTGTTCGGTGTTGATCACGATGCTCCTTGTACTTAGTAATAGCCTTTATCAGAATGGTTTGAACTTGTTAAATGTGCCCAATGAACTTAATTGCTTTGTCAACTTCCTTGACTTGAAGGAGTTGCTACTATTGATGGTGGTATAGGATAAGCTTCATCAATGGGTGCCAGAGGTTGGAAACTTGAGCAAAACTAAAAAGGATTGTGTGAAGTAGAGATGTGTAGAGCTCTATTGTAGCTATATTGAATGAAAGGAAGGCTTTCATCCCACGTGTGTTGCTTCTTTGATTCGTACATTCTTAGATGCACAATAATCATGTTTACCTCTTCCATTTGTCCATCAGTTGAAAGATAGAATGCAATAGACTTTGTTTAACTTTGTGTCCAACATAGACCAAAGTTATTTCTATAAATTGCTCAAGAAATTTGTATCCCTATTAGAGATAATAGTTTCCAATATTCCAAAGTGGATCCAAACATGCTGAAATTATAGTTGTGTTGTTTTCAAAATAGAGATTGCTTTCTTACAAGGTATGATAGTTTCAATCTTTGAGAATTTATCAACTACTACATAAACACAATCAATACCATGCTTGGTAGTAGGGTAGCTTGAGATTAAATCCACGAAAACAAATTTCCATGGTTTCTATGGATTTGATAGAGGTGTCTACATACCTTGCTTCTTGTTGATTGGTTTGGAAATCGCACATGGGGTACAAGACTTGATGTATTTGACAACATCTGACTTGAGTTTTGGATAAAATAAATACTTTTGTAATACCGCAAGGGTCTTTTCAACTCCAAAGTGTTCTGCAACCTTGTTAAACTGAGCCTTTCATATTAGTTTTTGTCTCTTTGCCTTGTGTGGTATACACAAGTGCCTAAGATTATATATAAGTCCATTTTGCAAGTAGAAATTTGGAACCAACTTACTACTTTGCAAATTTGATAGATTTCTGCGAACTTTATGTCAGATGAATGTGATTCTGACCAATTATTTGCTTCATGTCCATATGTGCAAATGTAGGAACCCCAAGTTCCCTCTGATTTTGACAACTGACTGTTTATTTGGTTTTTTCTGAAGTTTTGAATTTTTTTTTTTTTTTGGTTGTTTTTGGGTTTTTTGCCAGCAATAAAAGAAATTCGATTTTTACACAATAGAGAAGCAATAAATTTTATAAAAACTTAACTCTGAAAACTACTCAGAATTGAAATGACTGTTTTTAAAAAGAAACCCTAAATACATGAATTTTATGATAAAAACCTGCTGTTTGCGCCAAAAATCTTGTGACTGCTTGCTGCCAAAAAATTACAGTCGCTGGGCAGAGGAAAATACAGCGTGGGTACGGCCGTACGGATGCCGTACCGTACCGTATGGACTGGTACGGACTGATTTTTTTTCAATTTTAAACTGCACCCCTGAAACTGACGCCCTCCACAGAAATTTTCAGAAATTAATTCGCCCTTTTTTTAAAATAGCACGCTGCATACTTGCTGAGAATATTGGAGAAGTATGCTGCTGGTACGGATTTGCAGGTAAATAAAAATCGTTGAAAGCTCTGTGATTCCTCTTGAATGAAGAAACCTCTGCTGCAATAGATCAGGGGTTATTTCACACCCTCTGAATTGCTTCCAATGGAGATGTCACGTTCCCCAAGGAATTCAAACTTGAAACCCTGAAGCTTCTTGCTCAGAACAAAGTTGTTCAATTTTCAATTCTCCAAAATGACATAATGGCACGATTTCCAATGCAAGTGCATAAGTAACCAAAGAGGTGCAATTTCCTCCATAATAGGGCTTTCAATTAAAAAAAATCGCACTTCTTTAATATTTTAATCTTTTCATAGCTTAGGCCAAATTTTATAATAACATATAATCTTAAATTTGGCCCCTTCCTGATGATGGGCGCCCCCTCAGCATTAAAATCACTTAAGTTATAATTTTTAATTATAACTTAATATAATAGTCTCGCAATATTAATATTTAATTAATACAATTAAATATTAAAATTTTCCTCGTTACTCGCCCGATGACTGAACCGTCTGAAGCGGTCATATACTGAAGTGATTTCGAATGCTGTCAACCCACATTGCTAAAAATAGCAGGGGTCCCACTCTGACCACCAAGAACTGCTAAAAATAGTAACTTCTGCCAGGGGTCTCCGATCGAGCCCAAACGAAAGCCAACTGATCAAACTCTGCCAACTGAAGCATGTGCCAAGCTCCAAAGTGACCCTCTATCCAAACTATCAGCCTACGAGGGTCGTATGATAGGGTAATCCTGTACTCTGAGAGATGTCACTGAGAAGGGGACATGACAGTCCGCCCCTCCTGAAATTGCTTGTCCTCAAGCAATCTCAATGCCGGATGCTGTAGAATATCCTCGCTCTCCCATGTTGCATCCTCAACAGGGAAATCTCTCCATTTGACCAGATATTCCCTGATAGTCCTCCGACGCAACTGTCTCTCCCTATACTCCAGGATGGACTCAGGTACTAAAATCAGTTTTCCCTCGTCATCTAAGGGAGGTAGAACTGCAGACGGTACCACACGATGACCCAACGCCTTCTTGAGGCGTGATACATGAAAAACGTTGTGTATCCTGCTCTCCGCTGGAAGCTCAAGCTCGTAAGCCACCTCGCCAACTCTCCTCAGGATCCTGAAAGGTCCGTAATAGCGTGGCTTAAGCTTCTCTGACCCACTCTTCCTAAGAGTGGACTGACGGTAGGGCTGCAGCATGAGGTAAACCATGTCACCCACCTCAAAATGCCTCTCCGTCCTCTTCTGATCCGCATACTGTCTCTGCTGATTTTGTGCCTTAGCTATATTTTCCTTGAGAGCCCTCATAGTGTCCTGACTCCCCTGCAACCAACCTCCTGCACTCGGCACTCTACTGTCGCTCAGTAGCAAATCAAGGAAACTCGGCGCCTCATACCCGTACAGCGCCATGAAGGGTGACATCTGAATGGTCATATGGAATGTCGAGTTATAGCAATACTCACACAAATGTATCCATTTGACCCACGCCTTCTGCTGCCCTGCTATGTAGTTTCGGAGGTAACCTTCCACCCACTTGTTCACAATCTCCGTCTACCCATCAGTCTGCGGGTGGTAGCTAGTGCTCGGAGTGAGCTCAGTCCCACGAAGTCTGAAAACCTCCTGCCAGAAGTTACTCAGGAACCGGCTATCTCTGTCGCTCACTATACTCCGAGGCAACCCATGAAGTCTGAATACCTCGCGAAAGAAAACCTCTGCTACCTGCGTAGCTATGTAAGTCGTGGTGATCGGAAAGAAGTGGCCATACTTCGTAAGCCGATCCACAACTACATAAATGCAATCACGCCCTTGGGCCTTAGGCAAGCCCGTGATAAAATCCATCGACAGGCATTCCCACTTCCTATCAGGAATCGGAAGTGGCTGCAACAAACCTGCCGGGTACGTGTTCTCCTGCTTGTTCTGCTGACAAACAGGGCACTCACGCACATACTGAAGAACATCTGCCTTGAGTCCTTTCCAAGTAAATCTCTCCCGAATTTGCCTGTATGTTTTGAAATATCCAGGATGTCTTGCTGTAGGCGTGTCATGAAAGGCTCGCATAACAATGTTCTTCACTTCTGACCCTGGGATCAAATATATCCTGTGCTTGTAAATGATCAAATCATTCACAAGTGTATACCTGGTGTCAACTGTTGATCCCTCAACAATGCTGGAGGCCCAACTGTCCTTGGCATATTCTGCCACTATCATATGCCTCCAATCCTCTGAGATATGAACCATAGTGCTCAAAAACGGCTTACGTGAAAGTGCATCAGCCACTACATTCTGTGTACCTTTGATATATGAGATATCAAAGTCATAAGCCTGCAACTTACTGACCCACTTCTGCTGCCTATCATTGAGATCTCGCTGCCTTAAGAAGTGTCTCAAACTGTTATGATCAATTTTAATGCAAAATTTGCTGCCGATAAGATACTGTCGAAATTTTGCTAAGGCATGCATAATCGCGAGCATCTCCTTATCATATATACTATACAGTCTCTCTGGTCCTCTGAGCTTGCGGCTCTCATACGCAATCGGGTGCTTGTCCTGCATAAGCACTGCACCAATGCCCTCCCCTGATGCATCGCATTGAAGCTCGAACGGCTTCGTAAAGTCGGGTAGTGCTAAAACAGGGCATGTGGTCATCAACTCTTTGAACTTCATAAAACACTCCTGTGCCTCTGAAGTCCAAACAAAAGCCCCCTTCTTCAATAAATTTGTCATCGGGGCTGCATGTCGTGAATACCCATTCACGAATCTGCGGTAGAACCCACATAAACCAAGAAACCCTCTCAACTGTGTCAGGTTCGCCGGTGTAGGCCAGTCAACAATGGCGCGGATCTTTTCAGGATCCATGCGCACTCCATCTGCACTAATGATGTGACCGAGATATAGCAATTCGGTCATCCCTATATCGCACTTGGATTCCTTGGCGTACAAGGACTCCCTCTCCAAGATACTCAACACTGTCTCCAAATGAGCTAAGTGCTCCTGCCAAGTCCTGCTATATATGAGGATGTCATCGAAAAAGACCAACACAAACCTCCTCAGTAATGAATGAAAAATTCTGTTCATCGTAGACTGAAAAGTGGCTGGTGCGTTAATGAGTCCAAATGGCATCACTACGAACTCGAAGTGCCCACAATGGCATCGGAAGGTAGTCTTCTCTATGTCCTGCTCTCGGACCCTGATCTGATGATAACCCGACCGTAAATCAATCTTAGTGAAGTAACATGACCGATGGAGCTCATCAATAAGCTCGTCAATCCTCGGTATCGGGTATCTATTTTTAATTGTTCTCTTATTCAGGACCTTGTAATCAATGCACATACGTAAAGTCCCATCCTTTACCAAAACAATCGAAGAAGCAAATGGTGACTTGCTAGGCCGAATGTGACCCATAGCAAGTAACTCCTTTATTGTCTTTTCTATCTCATCCTTCAATCTTTTTGGATGCCTGTAAGGAGTTATCATAACAGGTTTCACACCCTCCTCGAGCTCAATGATGTACTCTATGCCCCTGTCTGGAGGTCTACCTGGCGGAATATCACTGAACACCTTGTCATGCCTGACTCTCAACTCCTGTATATCCGGATGATATTCTATCTTTTGCTGTCCCTCCTGTATAGGTGCTAAATGACACTCGGCAGCCCACTCTACCATGTCGTGACGCATAAGCCGCTCCATCCGGCGGAAAGAAATTGTTTTGATGTTGCTGTCCCGAATTGCCTTAAGTATGTGTGTCTTCCCGTCAACATCAAAACGGATCTCCATGTCCTTGAGACGAAGTGTGACCTCATCCAATGAATGTAACCACTTCATCCCCAAGACCAAATCAATGTCCCCCATATTAACAACATAGTAATCTGCCTTGAACTCATAATTGTTCAAGCATAAAGGGAGATCCCTAATCATGCGTTCACATTTCAAAGTGTACCCATCGGCCACTTTGACTCTTATGCCCTCGAACTCCTCAGTGATGAGTCCACGTTTCTCAACAAATCTAGCATCTATGAAATTATGCGTGGCTCCTGTATCAAGTAGGGTAATGACCCTCTGTCCTGCCAACACACCACGAATCCTGAAAGAACCCTCCTGCTGGATACTAGATAAACGGGCCTCCTGTACCTGAAGCTCGGGCTCTGTCTCAACTCTATGCTCTGGAGCCTCTGGCTCTGAATCCTCAGAACTCTCCTGCTGTTCGAAATCCTGTAATTCCGAGTCCTCATAGAACGCCCACATTATACGATTTGCCTTGCCCTTAGGTCTTAGAGGACAATCGTGATCGGCGTCATATGGTCCTTTGCAGTAGAAGCAAAGCTTCTTTCTGCGTAGGTCATTAAGGGCCTCATGATCCAAAGGTGGGGCTGCTGATTTACCTTTTGGATCATTCCTAGAGTTTGATTTTTCTTTGCTAAAATCAGACTTATCCTTATTCCTGTTAAAGCCCTTGTTATCCCTGAATGATGAAGAACCTCTGGAGCTGAATTTACTCGATGGTGCTGCTAACTCCATGTTTCGTGCTTTCTTCATCGCCTCCTGTAACGAAGGAGGATCAAAAGCTTTGATCCAACCTCGCAATGGTTCTAACAACCCCTCCATGAAGAGTACTACCAAGCGCCTCTCTGAGATGTTAGGGACCATAACGGATAACTTCTGGAAGTCACCTAAATAGGTCTCTACACTGCCACTCTGCCTCAACTGTGCTAAGTCTCGGAAGTAAGTTTCTGGATCCTTCGTGTCAAAGCGCTCAACCAACCTGTCCACAAACTCCTGGTATGTAGTGACCTTGTCATGCTGTAAAGTCACCATACCGTGGTGCCACCAGTCGTAGGCAACTCCCTCAAGATGCAATGTAGCATATCTAATGGCGTCACTCTCAGCCATCGGGCGCAGTGTAAGGAAGGTATCAAGCTTGCTAATCCAAGCTTGGGCTGTCATCTTACCACTACCATCGAACGTCGCCAATGTGAGCCGGTTTGTAGCATGTTTTAGATCATTATTCTGCTGACGAGGTCTCCTATCCTGTCGAGATCTGTTGTGCTCTCGCCTCTGTGTAATAAAACGGTCAAAAGTGATCATCTCTTTGACCACAGGTGGTACCAACTCCCATTCTTCATGAGCTGCCATAAGGGTATCAGCGAATAACTCATCATGCTCCTCATCTGGTATAGCCTCGCCGGGCTCCTGTCTCGTGAAAGTGGGCCTAGTAGGCCTATCTGCTGTCCGTGACGCTGTCCTAGTAGCCCTCTGTGACCCTGCCTCACTCCTGTCATTGTCACGGTTAGGTGACGGTCTCCTCGAAGTACCCAACCTCTGCAGTGCCGCTGCCACCTGCTGTAATACATCATCGGACCGCCGTTGCCCTGCACGAAGATCTCTGAGCGTATGCATGAACTCTGCACCCTCCTGATCTCTGTCATTATGTCCTGTCCTAGGTATATCTGTTCTGTTAGCCATATTTCCCGGCTCCCTGCTCAAGCTCTGTTCCCTGTCAATCAGGGCTCGCCTGCGCGTGTAATACCTACGTGACCCAATCTGATCTGGCTGCATAAGATAGCTAAACCCGTAGGATGGCAGGATTTAGCTCTGATACCATTGTAGGAACCCCAAGTTCCCTCTGATTCTGACAACTGACTGTTTATTTGGTTTTTTCCGAAGTTTTGATTTTTTTTTTTTGTTGTTTTTGGGTTTTTTGCCAGCAATAAAAGAAATTCGATTTTTACACAATAGAGAAGCAATAAATTTTATAAAAAATTAACTCTGAAAACTACTCAGAATTGAAATAACTGTTTTTAAAAAGAAACCCTAAATACATGAATTTTATGATAAAAACCTGCTGTTTGCGCCAAAAATCCTGTGACTGCTTGCTGCCAGAAAATTACAGTCGCTGGGCAGAGGAAAATACAGTGCAGGTACGGCCGTACGGATGCCATACCGTACCGTATGGACTGGTACGGATTGAATTTTTTCAGTTTTAAACTGCACCCCTGAAACTGACGCCCTCCACAGAAATTTTCAGAAATTAATTTGCCCTTTTTTTAAAACAGCACGCTGCATACTTGCTGAGAATATTGGAGAAGTATGCTGCTGGTACGGATTTGCAGGTAAATAAAAATTGTTGAAAGCTCTGTGATTCCTCCTGAATGAAGAAACCTCTGCTACAATAGATCAGGTGTTATTTCACACCCTCTGAATTGCTTCCAATGGAGATGGCACGTTCCCCAAGGAATTCGAACTTGAAACCCTGAAGCTTCTTGCTCAGAACAAAGTTGTTCAATTTTCAATTCTCCAAAATGACATAATGGCACGATTTCCAATGCAAGTGGATAAATAACCAAAGAGGTGCGATTTCCTCCATAATAGGGCTTTCAATTAAAAAAAATCGCACTTCTTTAATATTTTAATCTTTTCATAGCTTAGGCCAAATTTTATAATAACATATAATCTTAAATTTGGCCCCTTCCTGATGATGGGCGCCCCCTCAGCATTAAAATCACTTAAGTTATAATTTTTAATTATAACTTAATATAATAGTCTCGCAATATTAATATTTAATTAATACAATTAAATATTAAAATTTCCCTCGTTACTCGCCCGATGACTGAATCGTCTGAAGCGGTCATATACTGAAGTGATTCCGAATGCTGTCAACCCACATTGCTAAAAATAGCAGGGGTCCCACTCTGACCACCAAGAACTGCTAAAAATAGTAACTTCTGCCAGGAGTCTCCGATCGAGCCCAAACGAAAGCCAACTGATCAAACTCTGCCAACTGAAGCATGTGCCAAGCTCCAAAGTGACCCTCTATCCAAACTATCAGCCTACGAGGGTCGTATGATAGGGTAATCCTGTACTCTGAGAGATGTCACTGAGAAGGGGACATGACAGCAAAGCACGATAAGATCTTGAACCAAAGGTCAACTCAAATAATGTGCTACTAGATTGGCATTGCCCTTCCTATGCTTGAGGTTCAAATGGAACTTTTGCAGATAAAAAGACTATTTTTGATGTCCTTGCTGCAACTTGTTGTGTTTGCAAGATTGAAGTAACAGGTGATTTGTGTGGGTCACAGTTTCCTTTCCCAATATGTAATGCTTCCAATTGATTACATACCTGGACAATGACATAAAGCTCACGTTCATATGTGGGATAGTTTCTTACTAGATTAGTGAATGCTTCACCATGGTAAGCAATTGGGTGACCATGTTGAGTGAGGACTGCTCTAGGTGCATAATCAAATGCATCGGTCTTTATCTCAAACGGTTGTAGATTAGAAAATGCAAGTACTGGCATAGAATAGAGTCCACATTTTAATTCTTCGAATGTTTTCCATTATGTGGTTGGGCAGATGAAGTTTGTTTTGGTGCCACCTTTGGTAACTTCATTTGGAGGCCAAGTCACATGAGAGTTACCAAGCACAAATCTCGTGGAAATTCGCTAATCCCAAGAAGCTATGAAACTCTATGAGATTCTTTGGTGTAGGCCATTCCTAGATGATGCAGATCATCACTGGTTCCACATGAACTCCTTGTGCATCTACAATGTATCCCAAATATTGTATCTCCTATGTGGCAAATGAACATTTATCCATGTTAGCATACAACTTTTGCTACCGCAAAGTGTAGAGCACTTGTTGGATATGGCACAAATGTTCATCCCACATTTTGAAGATTAGGATGTCATCAAATTAGAATACAATAATGAAGTTTGTGAATGACCAAAGGATGTCAGTCATCATCTACATGAATGTGACTAGTGTGTTAGTTAAGGCAAAGGGCATAACCAACCACTCAAACAAACCTTCCTTAGATTTGCAGGTTATTTTCCAAATATATGCAGGTTCCATAGGCATATGATAATACCCAGACTTAAAATCAATTTTGGTGAAGAATTTGGCACTGTGGAGCTGGTGTAATAGGTCCTCTGTCATGCATAAAGGGTAGCAGGTTTCTACAATGATCTTGATAAGTGCTATGTAATCGATGGACAACCCCCATGTGCCATCCCTCTTTGATGTGAGTACAATGGGGCTGTTGCAAGGCAATGAGTTGGGCCTTATGTGTCCTATACCCACTAGTACATGGCTCTGTTGCTTGATCTATTTATTCTCTAGAAATAATGTGTGGTATAAAGATACATTGGGTAGAGGTAGTCATGGTAATCAAATCAGTAGTGTGCTTTACCACACAATGTGTAAACACTTCTTTAAGTGACTAAAAAATACTCTTGTATTCTCCCAACGTGATGTTCAACTACTACATGTTTGCTGAAGGAATTGCGGTATGAATTTCTTCTGCAAGGACGTTCTTACTTTGATGGCTTACCATCAAGAGCTGAAAATTCTTACGAGAACTATCTTCTTGCACTACCTTGTGCTAATGAGTGAAAGCTTAGGAACTACTTTGTGCATGTGGTATCTTGTATCACTGATTTGTAATTTGATCGATAGTCCAGTCACATTTCATCAATACAAATCCTATTCAATTCCTAATACACATGATTGTTTGATTTCTATTATGCATTTACTTGGGAAAACAAAGATATAAGGTGCTGTAATCAAATAGACTGAAAACAAAATGCAAGTAGAAAGTTCACACAAAACACGTAATACAAAAATTTAACCCGAAGAAGCTCAATATGAGAAAATTCTGGTAGAGTGAGGTGCTTACTCCTTGTTCCACTATATCATTCTCAAGTACAAGTTTACTGCCATCAAGTGGCCTTTATGGACCCATTTACCATTCACAATGCCCAAACACTTGCACAATGCTTTGCAACTTCTTAAAACTCATGTCAGACAATTCACAACACTTAACAAACAACACCAACTAGGAGAACAATGGAACACTTACTCATAGACTCAAGACTTGCAACCTTATTGTTGAATCCAACTTCCATTGAATGCCTTTGCCTATCCCAAAGGCTTATATCCATACAAAAACTCAAAAATAGGAGGTACACGGATTGGCCAGGAGATGAACAAAACCAACAGAAAGTCCAAAACCATGCCATGTTTGCAACCGTTAATTGTTTGAATTCAAGGCATGTGATTTTCTGAGAAGATGCAACCTTGCTGTTGGTTTTCTTGAAAAGGCTTGTTGCCACTATGGTTCTATGAAAATCCCCAATGTTGGGTTTGCATAAAATTAGAGGGATACTCCTAAAGTGTTTGGATCATTTTGAGATTTCCTTTGACTTTGGAAACTCCTCATGCACCTTTCTAATTGAGGTTCTTACGTGAATTGTCTTCAGGAAGTGTCTTACAAGAATTTATTACATAGATTAGAATAGTGGAAGTAGAACTTTCACTTGGCCAACATACTAGATCCGAAATTTGGATCATGGATGGCTTTTGGTCCCCAAAAGCTTTAAGAACTTCGTAAATGAGGAAATTGCTTCCTCATGCTTTCTTTGGAATACCATTTGGTCTTTTTGGGTTGTTGACCCTCTAAACCAATCTACCATCTTTCTTTCTCTCCTCTCTGTGTTGTCTATTGTGTCTTTTGCAACACGATATCCCTCTCGAATTCCATTTGATCCTTAGGAGTGAGGTTTGCAATAAAAGGTAGAAATACATATCCTTCTTCATCATCTAGCATTGAAAACTCAAAGAGATGCAAGTTCTCAACATTGACAATGGAATATATTTTCATATAAGGAGGCTAATCTAGTTTGATAGCATTCTTGTCCACTTGCTCCAAAATGACAAATGAACCATATCTAAGAGGCTTAAGCTTCTTAGTCTTACTTGGATCCTTTCTCTACTCAATTACAACCATACCTTGTCTCCAACAAGGAAATTATGTTCAATTTCTATGCTGATAATGTCTTAATTTGTAGTTGGCATGTGACTCCAACCTCTATTGCACTTGGAGGTGAATTTGTTGAATCTTCTCAACGAACTTTTCAGCCTTGCGGATCTTTGGATACACTTTCTCATTTCTTTTATATGGCTGTCCCAAGACAACAACAAATGCATATGGAGGTAAGTAACCAAAACAAATTTCAAAAGGAGATCTATTGGTAGAAGAATGCAATGCCCTATTATAGAAATGCTGAATATGCACCAAATTTTCATCTCAAGTCTTAGGATGCTTCTTATTGTACCTTCTCAAAAGTTGCACAAAGGTTCTATTCACAACTTAGGACTGCTCATCAATTTAGTATCCATCTTCTCCTATAATGTGGTCCAATTTGCCAAAAAATCTTGAATCCCAATCTGAAATGATAGAGCTAAGCAATCCAAAGTGAACCCACACATTAGCAAAAAACAACTCAACTACATCACTACCTTTAAGTGTCTTTTTACAATGAATAAGAGTACACATCTTATTAAATGGGTCCACAACTTCAAATAAATAGTTGTCTGTAAAATCCCCAACCGATAGTGACTGAAATTTGTCAAATTTTTCTGAGTTTGATGCTTGGGAATTTTGTCAAACATTTGTTGGTCTGTATTTTCAGTTTGCTGGTCTAATTGATTTTCAATGTGTTTTGCAGAGATTTTTATTAGTCTTGAACAATAGATTGATAAACAAACAAAGTAGACAATATAGCAATAATAAACAATGCAAATTGTAGCCAACTCAATGCCTTTTAATTCAATTTTCTGAGTACAAATCAGTCTGATATAAATGTGCTTCAGACTTACAATAAAGGGCAAATGATCACATACAAGCAATAAGATAAGAAGAACTTGATTACAAATGGTGTAGATGAGTCCCCTTCAACACGGAATGATGAATGCCTTCAAATGATGTAAATTTCTGAGTTGTCTTCAGACTTGCAGAGATCAGATCAGACCCTAATATTGTCACAAATCATGCACCAAATGCCACCAAACTGAATGGGAAGGTTCTTTGAGGCTGGCTGCTCTTTTTGGGGTGTGTGATATTTTTTGGAAGCCTCTAAGACCAAAATCGACCCCTCACTAAGTTGCAGACCTGAACTTTGTTGGAAGATGAAATATAAATAAATTGCAATGATATAGACCCCCAAACTGCCCTTAATATCTTCCTCTATCCCAACCGCTCCTCAAATGGTTAGATGTTGGAAATATGGCTTCATCAAAGCAAATCGACACAATATGTGAAGTCTGAAGTAAATATGCAGACCTGCAATTCTTCAAACCCTTATTCTTCCAACCTGCAAATGATCTCAATGAAGCACAAGTTGAGCCTCAAAAGTGAAGCCCACAACTGGTAACAATTCGGTTGATATTTCACAACCTCAAAGTCACACAACCAAGAGGGTTTTCGTCCTCAATGGCTATTCTGCAGAAACCCTAGGTCTCCTCAACCACAAATCAATATCAAAACATAAACTTGGATGCTAAGAAATGAGCCCAACACCTCTTTATATACTTTTTATGTCTCCACTTTTGGTGGGGGCTAGAAACTTCTAGAAATAAATAACTTTATTTCTTTTATTTATTTTTAATTTCCTTTTTTAATAAAATAACTTTATTATAAAATAAAGCTATAATTCATAAAGTAACTTTATAACATAAAGTTATAAAGATACTCTCTCTAGGTGTCGAAACGCCAATACGCCCATGGGAAACAACTGAATATGGTAGAGAAAATCCCTCGAAAGGCCAGGTAACTGCCGAAGTGACCCTCTAATCATCCTATCTTGGCCTACGAAGGTCAATGATAGGCCAATCTCATCGAAAATGTGATGACTTGGAAAAAGGGGACATTACATTGTCCTTTCTTAGACATAGGCGATTGGCCTACGAAATCCATAGAAATGCTCTTCTATGGCCTAGAAGGAACCCTAATGACATATATGAACCCAACTTCTAATTAGTAGGCTTGGTTGTATTACACAATACACATCTTCTTATGAACTTAGCACCATCATCTTGCATCTTTGGCCAATAAACATCTCTCTTTAGATGTGCCATTGTCTTTGTAACTCCAAAGTGGCCTGCAACTCTTGAAGTATGTGCTTCTCTTATTAGCTGAAGTCTTCCTCCTTTAGGCACACACATTTTACCCATCTTGTAGAGCAACTTATCTTGAAAATAGTAACTCCTTGGAATCAAACCTATAACTTGGGGCCTCTTTGCTTGAAACGCTTCCCCAAAATCTGCATCATGCTCGTATCTTTCTACATAAAATTATTGCACAAAAACTTCAATAAGGGTTTTGGTGGGTATCATTAAAATCAAATAAGGTCTAACAACATGTTTGCTAACTTGTTAGTCAGTCATATTTGATAATCAAATGAAATTGTTGAAAAAAACCTATACACTTATGATTTCTAGGGTTGTAAAGTTTAGTTTGTGCTTTCAAATATTGGAGATGTTGGTTATCCCTATGAATAATGGTTTCCTTATCCATTAGCTAGTGCTTCCATTTCTTGACCACTTGAACATGAGCATACAATTTTTTATCATATGTACAATTATTCAAAATTGTATCATAAAATAACTTTGAATGAAAACAATGGACCTACCTCCTTGTAACATGATAAACCCCATAGCATAATTATTAGCATCTATTTCCACCTCAAAAGGTGCCTACATGTTAGGTAAAGCTAAAATCAGAGCATTGCTAATCTTATGTTTGAGCTTAGCAAATGAATTTTATTGTTTCTTACTCCAAGTAAAAAACTTACACCCTCACATCTGTTTCCATCTCAAAAAGCGACTGCATGTTACGTAAAGCTAAAACTAGAGCATTGCTAATGTTATGTTTGAGTGTCACAAATGAATTTTATTGTTTCTTACTATAAGTAAAAGACTTGCCCCTTGCTGTAATGGCATGCAAAGGTGTTGCTATGGATGAGAAATTTGGAATGAACTTCCTCAAATACTGAACTTCACCTACAAAGCTTCTTGTTCAGTCATATTAGAAGCCCTAGGCCAATTTCTATTGGCCTCTACCTTTACTGGATCAAATTTCAACTTTCCATCTCCAACCACATGCCCAAATAGACAAGTGATTGTTGTGCAAACTCGCATTTCTTTTCATTCAATACTAATTTGTCTTCAAAAAATTGCAAAACTTGTTTCAAATGAGTTAGATTTTTATCATAAGTTCTGGTGAAAATAAGAATATCATCCAAATATACAATAACAAAAGCATCTATAAATAGCCTCAATACCTCAGTTATCAATTGCATGAAAGTAGGCAAGGAAAAGGTAATTCCAACCATTCATATAACTACCTTGGCTTGAGTGTTGTCTTCCACATGTCCTCTTCTTTCGTCACTTGGTGATACATGGATCTCAAATCCAACTTAGTAAAGTATTTTGCATGTTGGAGTTGATCCAAGAAATTATCAATGCATTGAAGAGGGTACCTATTTTTAATGGTGATTTTATTGAGTGCTCTATAATCAACATACATTCTCCATGAACCATCTTTCTTAGGTGCTAAAACAATTGGAGAACCATATGAAAAGGTAATAGGACATATTATACCTTGATTAATTAAGGACTATAACTATTGTTTTATCTCATTGGCATCCACCAAGGATTGCAGATAGAGACCTAGATTTGGAAGAGGACAATTAGTAGCAATTGAATCTCAGGCTCAAAAGGCTTCACGGGTGGCATATCTATGGGCTGTTGGAAAACTTCCTTGTATTGTTGTACCAACTCTCCCATTTGCTTAGGCTCTTTGTTAATAAATATGCTACAATAACTTATGTGCAGCCACTTCTCTATCTTGTATATATCTTGGAAGAAGTAAAGAAAACTTCCCACTAGCATTGATAAACCTTTTGGCTTGAAAGACACTTACTAAGGAGATCTTCTATTTGCCTTCATCGACTTTAATGATGTAGCTTTCACGATCCTTCACCAAATGGTATTGATTAGCTCTGCTCATGAAGATGTCATCTTGAATATACATGTAAAGGTTTCCAAACACTATGCCACACATCAAGAGGCACAACATCCACTGTGATTTCATCAATGAAATGTTTATCAATACCAAACGCGACCTTGCATTGCTTGGTCACCTTTAACTCTACTCCTTGCTTTACCCAACCCAAATCATATGAATTAGGATAATTGTAAGTTTCTAACCCCAAATTGTCCGCCACTCCCTACTTCTCAAATTTGCTTGAGAGCAAGAGTCAAGAGGAGACTCCACTATTGTTACCTAAACATACCTCCTTGTGAATAGAGGTACAACATATTGTCTCATCCACAATGGAGCTGCATCCAACTTTTGTAATGTTATCTTTTAGGGCTGAATATGCAAGAATAGAAATCTCCACAAATACCAATTAGTTCTAAACTGAAAATCTACAAAAAAATATGCCAAAAATTTGAATTTGCAGTCCTAGGAACAAATCATCCCACTTGGCCTTGGTGTTAGGGTTTAGGGACTAAAATCAATACTTTTTCACTAAAAAATACTCAAAAAATTCCCAAATAAAATTCAGAAAATTGCAATTATTTTCATAAATCTGAATGTGTCAAAGTACTTATTTTTCAACTCGGAAATAATTAATTTTTTATCAGATTTTCTGAAAACTAAAAAATTGCATAACTCCTTCAAAATTGAATGTATTGAGTCAAATAAATACTCAAAATGATCATAAAAATATGACAGATCAGATTACATAAATTTCATATTTTTTTGAGCAAGATAAACCCTCAAAAAATGTAAAAGTCGCCCAAGAATGGTGACGTCACCCTTTGAGGGTGTGGCATCACACCCTAGGGAGGTTCGCCACACTTGGAGATGATCTGAAAGTGACTGAAAATTGATCAAAACCCTTCAGATATGATATTTGCTCAATATTGATTGGAAATGATGATAAAAAATGTAGAAAACTAGAAAATATTTGACCAAATCAGCAACCAACAAACGACAAAATATCTTCAATGTGATTTCTGAATGAAATCACCCTTCAAACAATAGTAGCATTCATTGGGCATCCATCCCAATCATTCTTCAAGCATGAAGATTCAATATATAAATTCAGTGTGTCTAAAATAGAAGCCCTCATGTCCATATATAGTTTTTAAAGTGGAGCGACCCACTCTTGGAGGCAAAATACTTTTTTAAAAATCACTTAACCACTTTTCAAAATATATTTTCTTCTTTTATTTTTCCTCCTAGTCGATATTTACTCTTTTTCCCACTTATAGTATTAAATTAATTGTCAAAAAAGATTTAGTAATTAAAATTACTTTAATGCAATAATTTAATAAATAATTAATTTACCCAATTTATAAGAGTGATTAAATCACTTTTGGGCAAACAGTCAATTGAAATACCTTCTCTCAATATTATTTGAACTCTTGAGTGCAATAGTAGTTAAAACCACTTTTATAAAATGTTTTAGTGGTAAAAACCAATTTTTAATAATATTCTATTAATTAACTAAAATTGTTTTGTATGGTCAAATGATCAAAGTCACTATTTGGGCAATCTTCTTAATCAATTAATAAAATGAAATCTTCAAAAATTATCCCTTAGTCTATGGAGAAAAGTAGACTAAAGGCAACATTACGGGTTTGTGGCTTTTGGGCTGCATTGGGCACCCCGACTCAAACCCGGTTTGGGTGTGGAGTTTGGTTCGCTGCCCCAACGGCCAAGGTTCGTCCCTAGGCACTTAGGTGCGTTGGGGGTTCTTTCGCTGCCCCAATGCCCAGGGTTCGCTCTTAGGCACCTGGGTGCATTAGCGGTTGTTCTAGCCCCAACGCCCAGGGTTCGCCCTTGGGCACCTAGGTGCATTGGGGGTTCTTCCAATGCCCAGGGCTTGCCCCTGGGCACCTAGGTGCATTGGGGGTTCTTCTAGCCCCAACGCCTAGGGTTCACTCCTGAGCACTTAGGTGCATTGGGGGTTGTTCTCAAAAGAACCCCCAACACACTCGGGTGCCCACGGGTGAACCCCAAGGGTTGGGGCAGCAAACTCGCAGTTGTCGGCGGGCAAAAGCTGCGAAAAAACGTTTTTGAATTTATTTTTTCCTTTTTTGCCAAACCCAATGCAATTAAATAATTAAAAACATTTTCCGTAACCCTAAAAGCTAAAAGCAAAAGCATACTTCAACATAAATGAGAAGAACAAAGTGACAAGAAAAAACACCTAGCTCTTTTTTTTCTGTTTAGTGGTTAATGGCACTAATTTTCTATGTATTTGTTGAACACACTATCTACTGGGGGGGTGAATCAGTAGATGAACTAAAACCTGGTTCTTAAAACTTTTTAAAGAACATGCAAAGTAAAGAATAAAAACAGAGATCATACACACATAAGAATGCTCAACACTAGATTTTTACGTGGAAATCCAAAGGAAAAAACCATGGTGAGAAAAGCTACTAGAAGCTACTATTGTAATCCAGCCTCATAGAAAAGAAGTTTCACAGACAAACCTCACTGGTTACATTCAAGAGCACCCACTCTAAGGAAGCATCAACTTCCTAACTGAGATCCAACTCAGTTTTTCTGATGGCACCAACCTATCAGAGAAATGAAGCTACAACTTCAAAATATAGAAGAGATTCAGAATGAATCTTGTTCACTTTTATATTACAAGTCTTGTCTGTAACTACATCTATGTTGTATGCTTTCTCGGCTTATCTGCCTTTTTCTCTATGTCTGGATATCTTCTATATTGACACCTTATTTTCTTTGCCTTTTTACGCTGTCTGCATAAGTCCTTGCTCTACAATTTGAGTTAACACTAATTATTATCGTAGCAGCAACAAAAAAGTCGCTTTCAAATGTTCTGTTCGTAGCATATATAGACAGATGCATCTTAGGGTGTTCACACTTCAACTGTTCTCAACCGGTTCAAGCTCCTGCTCTACATTCAATGTGACTTTGACTTCGTGTCTTGATTCATGCTTCACACATCAATGTTCAAATTTCTTTACTATCTTTGGCATTTGTACTTCTACTGTTCTTAACTGCGTCGCTTCCTTGATCACTTCTAATCTGCGTTTGACGTGACTCTAACTTTGTGTCTCGATTCATGCTTCAAACGACAATGTTCCAATGCCTTTACCATCTTTTGCATCTGCACTTCTACTTAACTGTGCCGCTTCTTCGATCACTTATCTGCATTCAACGTGACTTTGACTTTGTGTCTCGATTCATGCTTCAAATGACAACGTTCAAATGCCTTTACTATCTTTGGCATCTGCACTTCTACTTAACTGTGCCGCTTCCTCGATCACTTCTTATCTACATTCAACGTGACTTGGACTTTGTGTCTCGATTCATGCTTCAAACGACAACGTTCAAATGCCTTTACTATCTTTGGCATCTATACTTAACTGTGTCGCTTCCTCGATCACTTTGATTGAATTATCTCAAGCTTCGTGAAGATATATCGAGTTCATCACCAGTTCCAGTTGTTCCTTTACAGACAGTTAAAAGTCATTGATTGCGGGTTTTTTATTTCATTCGTCGCACCAAGTTCACGTTCTCTTATTTGTTGGATCTTTCCTTATGACCTTTTGACACTTGTCAAATGCGTGTGCACTCAGAGGATCATCTGAGTTTGCTTTGCACCATTGGATCTAATGCATCGATCAAACGTGAGCCGTTGATCTTTTAAAGCAACATTAGTTTTAATACTTGCTTTGCCATTAACCATCGAGCTTCTTTTCGTCCTTTTTTGCATCTTGTTGCTGTCTATTTCATGGGTTCGCTTATGCTCCTTTCGATTATCCTGGATATGCTCGATCTTTACCCTTTGTATTGAGCATTAAACTTCGGCAAGTTGGCGTGATCTTATTTTCTTCGGCATTCTTGTAACGTTCCTTGCAACGTCAATCTTTCAAGACTTGCTTGTCTTTCAACCTTGCTTTAATTCCTTCGGAAGGTTCCTTTATACAAAATGTTGCGGGCCTTTGTGACTTCGAGACAATTTGTGGACTTTTTGTCTGGGTTCATATCATCCTGAAGTGTCCAATTTTTTTGAGAGAATTCGTCATTGGCTTTTAATAGGTCATTTGGAAATCTTTTCTTTGGACTTTTTGTTCGAGACATTTCTTCAGACTTTTTGTTCACGAGGCATTTCTTTCGGACTTTTTGTACACAAGGCTTTTATTCGGATTTTTTGTCCGCGAGGCATTTCTTCGGACTTTTTGTCCGCGAGGCATTTTTTGGGTTTTTCTGCAAGTGTCCACATACCCTTTGCAACGTTCAAAAGATACCCTTCAAACTTTTTGAAATCTACCCTTCGGCTTTTCTGCAAGTGTCCATATGCCCTTTGCAACGTTCAAAAAATACTCTTTGGACTTTTTGAAATCTACCCATCGGCTTTTCTGCAAGTGTCCACATGCCCTTTGCAACGTTCAAAAGATACCCTTCGGACTTTTTGAAATCTACCCTTCGGCTTTTCTGCAAGTGTCCACATGCCCTTTGCAACGTTCAAAAGATACCCTTCGGACTTTTTGAAAAGGTCCACTTGCTCTTTGCAACACTCAAAAAAACCCTTTTGACTTTTTGAAAAGTTCCACTTGCCCTTGAAGGACTTGACAATTTTGCCGAAAGAATTGTCCTTGCCATTCTTTCCAAAAGAATTCCTCCGAAGGAATTTTTCAAGACTATTTTGGGTTTTCAATTCTTCGTGACTTATCCTGATTGCCTCTTCTAAGTAAGAGCATTTCACAAACGCGATTTGCTCCACAAGTCTGCTCAACTCAACCTTTGGCATTAATGCATGATCAGATTCAATCTCAATGACATCAAGGGCATCAACCTTTGACATCAATGACAATTTCATGCTGCCTTAGATGAGAATGATAACTCTTCAGTCCTCAAATTGCTTTCTGTATCATGATATCAAAACTGTCAGCTGTCTCCTTGCTCGAATTTCCAACAGTATTAGGCTAGAATTGATATACTTTTTATTTATTTTTATATTTTTTGTACAGACGAACCCAATAATGAATCCAAGGAAAAAAATCATCATACTGACGAACCGGGTTATTCGAACCTGCACCAAAACCAAAAACGAACCAGTAACATTGACTAAAGGTTTTCAATCCCTATTTACTTGTGAATAAAAAATG
The DNA here is from genome assembly GCA_037957365.1 of Torreya grandis. Taxonomy (NCBI): domain Eukaryota; kingdom Viridiplantae; phylum Streptophyta; class Pinopsida; order Cupressales; family Taxaceae; genus Torreya; species Torreya grandis. The sequence continues at coordinate 1,106,218 of JARHVA010004361.1, read as the reverse complement.
GGGACATTATTGTCCTCCCTTCCCAAAATTGCTTGCCCTCAAGCAATTGCAAATCCAAATGCTCCAAAATTTCCTCACCCTCCCATATGGCATTTTCCATTTTACCAAATATTCTTTGATGCTACGGTTCCTTAGCTTCCTTTCACACTCCTCAATGATGGATTCTGGAATCAAGATAAGTTTACCTTCTTCATCTAACGGGGGCAACTCTAAAGTAGTTGTATGCTGTCCAAAAGCCTTCTTAATGCAAGAAACATGAAATACAATGTGAATCTTACCATTTTCTGTAAGCTCTAACTCACAGGCCACCTCACCCACTTTGTTTTTTACCTTGTAAGGCCCATAAAAATGTGGTTTTAATTTTTCAGAACCATTTTGTTTGAGGGAAGATTGCCTATAAGGCTGCAACCTTAAAAAGACCCAATCACCCACTTCAAATGACCTCTCAACTCTATGTTGATCCGCATATAATTTTTGTTGATTTTGTGCATGTTGTAGGCTCTCTTTTAATGCTTTCATGATGTCATAGCTTTGTTGAACCAAATATTTTGCCTTTAGTACTCTACTATCTATAATAATCAAATCCATGATGGCAATTGTATCATAACTATAAAGTGCTTTGAAGGGAGTCATCCCTATCGACATGTGGTCGGTTGTGTTGTAGCAATGTTCAACCATATGTAACCATTTTATCCATGCCGACTGCTACCCTGAAACATAGCTCCTCAAGTACCTTTCCACCACTTATTCACAATTTCAGTTTGCCCATAGGTTTGTGGATGATAACTAGTACTCGGTGTGAGCTCAGTACCTACCAAATGAAAGACTTTTTGCTAAAAATTACTCATGAACCTGCTGTCCATATCACTTACAATGTTTTTGGGCAGCCCATACAATTTAAAAACTTCTCTAAAAAATACATCAACAACCATAATAGCATTGTACTTGGTTGGAAGTGGATAAAAATGAGCATATTTTGTGAGTCTATCCATCACAACATATAAACAATTCTTACCTTGCACCACAGGCAATCTGGGAATGAAATCCATGGAGATGCTTTCCCATTTTTATGAAGGAATAGGAAGGGGCTGCAAGAGTCCTGCTGGAAATTCATTCTCACTTTTATTTTTTTGGCATACCAAACACTCTCCGATGTACTTGAGAACCTCCTTTAAACCTTTCTAATAGAACCTCTCTTTTACAAGCTTGTAGGTCTTGAAATACCCTTGATGTCCAGCCAATGGAGAGTCATGGGCAGCCCTAAAAATCATTTGTTTTACCCTAGATTCCGGAATCAAATAGACCCTTTCTTTGTAGAGTATAGGTCCATCCAAAATTTTGTATTTATCATCAATAATTACCCCTTCAAGCAAGTCATTAGTGAACTGATTTTTAACATATTCCAAGATAATTAACTCTCTCCAATCTGTTGCTATAAATGACATAGAATAGATTTCTACATCCTCTTGTAAAGCTTTATTGAATATAGAATTAACTTGAGGTGACCCATTGAGCATAATTTGAGCATCAGGCTTTGATAATTGAGGGTAAATTCCCCCAATGAATGCAACCATTGGACTCCAAGTACAAGATCCATATCCCCAATGTCAATTACATAAAAATTGTCACATACCTCATACTCTCCCAAGAAAATGGTGAGCTTGGTGATTCTTTTGGAGTATGGAAGAGAAAACCCATCCACTATTGTTGCTTTGAACCCCTTGAAATCTTCTACAATCAAATCAAGCTTAGCCACCAAATTCTTGCCAATGAAATTGTGAGTAGCCCCACTATCAATCAAGATGGTTACCTTGTGCTTTTTCAATGTTCCTCTCACCTGGAATGGATGGTACTTTGGTGCTCCAGAAAAAGTAGCAAGATTGCTGCCCATGTCTTCATTGTCATCCTCATGCACATGTTCATCAACCACATTTTCATTTTGCTCAACATTAATATCAACAATATCAAAATCTGAATCATCATCAATTACCTCAATGCAATGGACGTGTCATTTGCCCATGCAATAGTGGCCTCTAGTCCATGGTTCTTTGCATGTGAAACACAAACACTTCCTCCTCATTTCATCTCTTGCATCTTTCTCATTGTTGCTATATGGCAGCGCTCTATGTGGTGGTACATATGGTGAAGATGGCTTCCTTTGTTGCTCATTTGGTGCTGCCCTAGGCTGCCCACTTGGTGCCCTTGGCTGTCCACCAAAATTAGACCTTTGTTGCCCTTAATTTCTTGTTTTTGGTAGCAAGTTAGTGGCTGCCCCTTGCTGTCCTCTTGGCCACATATTACTCTTGTAAGCTGAACACTCTAGATCTAATGCCTTAGTAATGAAATTTTGCAAGTAAAGTGGGTTAAAAGCTTTTACCGAACCTCTCAAGGGCTCAATCAAACCCTCAATAAATAGAACGATCAATCTCCTTTCACTCATAGTCGGTATCATGACTGGATATTTTTGAAAATCAACAATATACCTCTCAACATCATAATTTTGTTTGAGTTGTGCCAACTTACGGAAGTAGATCTCTGGATCTCTTCTATTAAATCTTTCCATTACCCTCTTGCTGAATTCTTTCAAGGTAGTAATAGATCCATGGCCTTATGTGATCATGCCATGAAACCACCACTCATGAGCAATACCCTCCTAGTGTAGTGTGACAAACGTGAGAGCCTTATCTTCAAACATGGAGTTGAGTGATAAATAGGTCTCCAATTTCTGCAACCATGATCTCACTGGAAGTTTATTAGTACCATCAAACTTGAGAAATCTTACCCAACCTTTGTGGCAAGTCTCTACAGGGTTCCATCCTTCATCTCACAATAATCAAGAAATGACAAGTGCTTGCATGTCAAAGCTTAATGCTGCATACTCTTGTTGACGTGTATCAAGAGGATCACACATCGATGGCTTATCCTCAACAACTGGTTCTTTCAGCAAAAATGTGCCCTTGAAGAATTTTTGAGGGGGGTTGGTTGAAACCCTCTCACCGCTATTTGATCTTTCTTCTCCCTTGGGGTGATGGCTCTTGCTTGGATCTAGTGTAGTCTTCAACATCGTTGCAAATTACATACTCAATGTATGCTGAAGATCACTTTGGCTCTCCTTGATCAAACCCTGCAAAAATTTTACTTGTTATGAAGTAAATCTTTGATCACCCATGGCTTTTCCTCTTCTCTGATAACAAAATCTTTTTATCTGCTTGCATCCAAATTTGCACACATAAAATCTCATAGGTGCACCAAATTGGTGCTATGATATCACTGTAATGTTCTCTTTTAGGACTGAATATGCACGAACTAAAATCTCCACAAATCCCAATTAGTTCTAAACTGAAAATCTACAAAAAATGCCAAAAATTTGAATTTGCAGTCCTAGGAACAAATCGTCCCACTTGGCCTTAGCGCTAGGGCTTGGGGACTAAAATCAATACTTTTTCACATGGAATAACCGGCGAGTAACCATCGGTTGGTCAGTTACTTGCCGAAAATTCTTGGTAGAGAATACTCGCCACTCAAAACCACCCGCAGTAGAAAAAAATAAAAAAAATAAACCAACAACTAACTGGTGATTACTCGCCGAATCTGCGTTCTGCAGAACCCATGCGGAATAAACACGCAGAACCGCTGGAAAACCCCGGTTTCCCCTCCAGACACTCTGAAAATGCAGAAAATACATGGAATCCAATCTTTCGTAAAATGCAACACACCTTACATTTCACTCACACAAGATTTGGAGCAATCGAAGGCGGATATTAAGGAGAATTGAGCAAAGAAATTTCCAGGTTAGTGTTTTTTTGTTGATTTTTTTTTCAAGCATATAAATGAATTCTAATTTAACTGAAAACATGTTTGATATATATTTGTGATGCTTAGTATACAAATTTGTTGCATTTCATTTTAATTTCATGCATTCTATCAAATTTCATGCATTTATTTTTAATTTTTTTAAAAAAATTTCAAGCATGTAAACGAATTGTAATTTAATTAAATACATGTTTGATAAATATTTTTGATGTTTAGTATACAAATTTGATACATTCTATTTTAATTTCATGCATTTCATCGAATTTTATGCATTACGTTAAATTTTTGTGTTTATTATTTATTTAAAATTGTTATTATTTTGTTAAATAACTGTTATAGATTATATTTATAATTTGTATGTTAAAATTGTAAATCATAAATGTATTTTAGTTTTCGTTTTATAATTTATAATTATCATTTATTTATCGTATTTTAATTAATAATTTGTATTGAATGTTTTTATTTTTTAATTTTTTTATATTGTTTTTAACATGTTTGCACGTTGTAGGTTATCCATTAGCAAACGATAGCATCCAGTAGTGTATCATGGTTAGATTCAGTCAGTGGTAGCCAATCGACTCCCCCTCATGCTCGCACTGATGCATGAAAGTATGCCATGCGGATTGGAACGTCCCAGACAATTTCAATTTACAACTTTTGCTCGAAGACGATGTCAAGAGGCATTAATCGCATGAAGTATCATCTTTTATGCATTCCTTGTCGTGATGTTTCACCTTGTCCCAATGTCACTGAAGAGGCAAAACAAGAGATGATGGCAGAGCTTGCATCACTGAATGAAAAAAATTAGAGGGCAAGGATGCAAGCAACCCTAACAACGACCATTGGTGTCACATCAAACAAAGGAAGAAGCGGCATTGATAACGAAAATTGTGGGCTCTAGTCGTGGTCCACGCAAGTGTCATGACACATTTGCACAGGCTTTGTCTCAGTTACACTCCTTTTTTATGCCGAGAAATACACCTAGGGCACAACTTTCACTCCAAGCTACATGATGGAACAAGCAGGGGCATGCAAAAGCAGATAAATTATGCACAAATTTTTGATACTTCAACAACTTTCCCTTCAATGTGACGAGGAGCCCATACTAAGAATGTTTGATTACAGTTTTGACAGTTGCAAAGAAAGAGTACAAGACACCCTCTTCAAAAAACTTGAGTGGGAAGTTGCTCAAGAATGCAACTGAAGATGCAAAGGTGATTGTCGAAGATTAGAAGAGGTTGTGGCCTAAATTTAGATGCACCATTCTTTCTGATGGATGGACGGATGGAAAGAATCGCACTGTCATAAACTTTCTGTCGTCTTCAAATGATTAGCTAGTATTTTTAAAGTCTATTGGTGCATCAAGTAAAATTAAAAATACAAAAATTTTAAGCTTAATGGACATCGAGAATGTTGTCTAAATTATCACAGACAATCCAGCAGCATATGTGATAGATGAAAGACTTCTTAGGGAGAGACATCCATCTCTATTTTGGACACTTTGTGCGACACATTGCCTTGACCTTCTTTTGGAAGATATAGGCAAACTTGATTGGGTGCAATCAGTTGTAGAAGAAGCTAGAAAATTAACTAAATATATCTACAATTACCTTGGGGTTCTCAGCTTGATGAGAGAGCACACCAAAGAAAAAGAGCTTGTTCGATCAGGGTCACTAGGTTTGCAATGAACGTTTTTACATTGCAAAGTATTTGTAGTTTGTTGACTCCTTTGAAACAGATGTTTCTCTCAAGCATAGATGGAGTCATCTTATTCTAAGAAAGCTGATCGAGTGAAGGTTTCGAAGATAGTTTTTAGTGAGGCCTTGAAACGAGAGCTATAGAGATTATGAAGGTAACTTGAAATTGCATTTTAAATTTCACGTTGTTTCCCTTGTTTTCAAAATATTAAACTTAAAGTATTTATTTTATAATTTATTCTTAAGTTTGTAATATTAACTTTAATTTGTTTGTAACTTTGTAGTTGTTAGAGCTTTTGGTGAGGGTTTTGCGATTGGCGGATGGAGAACAAAATTCAATGAGATATATTTATGATGCCATGGATAGGGCCAAAGAGTCAGTCCAAAATTATTATAGACGGCATTGTGCCATATTTGATCCCATTTGAGAGTTGATTGATCGAAGGTGGAACAATCAACTCCACCAACCTATACATGCAGCGGGGTAGTACCTTAACCCCAAGTTTTTCTACTCTGATGGCTTCACAGATGCTAGTGGAAAGGTTATGGAGGGGCTCTCAACATGCATTGAGAGTATGACATCTGACATTGCAAAACTACAAACAGGGAAGGGGAAGCCTTTTTTCTTCAACACTAGCTATCCGAAGAAGAGCCACACAGTCACCAGGTAATAAAAAATGAAGTCTTTACTTGTACCTTACCAATTACATATTTACAAATTTACAATTATTAATTTCTTACAAAGTTTTGAATATCTTGTTTGCAAGGTTGTGGTGGGAAGATTGGAATGAAAATACGCCAAATCTTCAAAGGTTAGCCCTCCATATTTTATCTCATCCTTGTATTGTTTTTGGATGTAAGTGCAATTGGAGTTTGTTTGACTCCATTTACACGAAGAAGTGCAACAAGTTGAGCCAAAAATGCCTCAATGACTTGATTGTTTTGCAATACAACATTTTACTTCATACAAAGAAGTTGGAGAATGCATTGGAGGAGCCTATCGATCTGATGAGATCGATCCCTACAGCGATTGGATTGCATAGAAAGAGGTCCCCATGTTCACAAAGGAGGAGATTGTTAATTTCGAAAGGCAAGCTATGTAGGGTCCAGCTGAAGGAAGAGAGATTAGATTAGAGGATATTCTTAGAGATGAGACAGAGGCAGAGGCAGAGACAAAGATGGAGCCACAGGTGCAGGGCGACCTTCTAGATGGAGCGAGGCAGGTCAACCGAGTGGGAGGAATAGAGTTTCTCAGTCTCCCTTATTTTTTCAGAGGGCAAAAAAGAGAAAATTATAGATTATTGTAATTTTTACTTAGTCTTGTAGATTCTTGTATAAGACTATAAGTCTATAAGTATTATTGTAGTTTGTAACTTTGTAATTTATGACTTTGTTGTATTCACATGATTATGCAATTTTTTACATTATATGTATTCAAATCTAATATAAAACACTTTCCCTATGTTTTACAGACTCATTCCATCTATTTTATTTCTGTAATTCCAAAAAAAAAATGTAATTTTTATAAATTCAAGTATTTTTTGCCTTTGTCGGTTATTTGACCGAGTGGGTCGAATAACCACCGGTTACCCATTTTGGGCCCTTGGCAAGTACTCACCCCAACCGGTATGTGAACTATGTTTTTTCACTCAAAAATACTCAGAAACTTCTCAAATAAAATTTAGAAAATTGTAATTATTCTCCCAAATCTGATTGTGCCAAAATAATTATTTTTCAACTTGGAAATAATTAATTTTTACCAGATTTTTTAAAAACTGAAATATTGCATGAATCCTTCAAAACTGAATGTATTGAGCCAAATAAATACTCAAAATGATCATTAAAATATGACAAATCAGATTACATAAATTTCAGATTTTTCTAAGCAAGATAAACCCTCAAAAAATGCAAAAGTCACTCAATAAGGGTGACGTCACCCTTTGGGGTGTGACATCAAACCCTAGAGAGGTTCGCCACACTTGGAGATGATCCGAAAGAGCCTCAAAATTGATCAAAGCCCTTCAGATCTGATATTTGCTCAATTTTGCTCGAAAATGATGACAAAAAATGCAAAAAACTAAAAAATACTTGTCCAAATCAGCAACCAACAAACAACAAAATGTCTTCAATGTGATTTCTAAATGAAATCACCTTTCAAACAACAACATTCATTGGGCATTCATCCCAATCATTTTTCAAGCATGAATATTCAATATATAAATTCAACATGTCTAAAATAGAAGTCCTCATGTCCATATTTAGTCTTCAAAGTGGGGCGACCCACTCTTGGAGTCAAAATTCCTTTTTTAAAATCACTTAACCACTTTTCAAAATATCTTTTCTTCTTTTATTTTCCCTCGTAGCTGACATTTACTTCTTTTTTCACTTATAATATTAAATTAATTGCCAAAATAAATTTAGTAATTAAAATTACTTTAAGGCAATAATTTAATAAATAATTAATTAATTTACTCAATTTATAAGAGTGATTAAATCACTTTTGGGCAAACAATTAATTAAAATACCTTCTCTCAATATTATTTGAACTCTTAAGTGCAATAGTGGTTAAAACCACTTTTATAAAATGTTTTCGTGGTATAAACCATTTTTTAATAATATTTTATTAATTAACTAAAATTGACTTATATGGTCAAATGATCAAAGTCACTATTCAGACAATCTTAATCAATCAATAAAATAAAATCCCCAAAAGTTATCCCTTAGGATATGGGAAAAATTAGACTAAAGGTCTTCAATACTTGTTTACTTGTGACCAGAAATGGGGACATTACAACTTCTTTCCCTTGAAAGGAAATCATAGCCTTCTTTTTCTTCTTGCCTTTGTATGCATGCAACTTCCAACAAGTCTCCTCTGAATGATTATCGACATCACAATGCCCACAATGCCTTTTGGTATCCTTTTGAGAAAAAGTAGTAATAGAATTACGGTTACCTTTCCATTTACCTTTCCCTTTTTGCTTAGAACCACCTTGTTGTTTTGGTGTGTGAAGAGGTAGATGGACTCTTCTTATCCATCTCTAAGTAGTGAGCTTCAGAACAAGCCTCATCTATATCCATGTGCTTGGCCAAGAACACGAGTCTCGTCAAATGGCTATGGAGTCCACCCACGTACTTCATTAGGAGGTCATGGTCCGCTATATCATTCCCATTTGGATTGCTTTCTTGCGAAACTCGCTTGTATACTTTTGCACTCTTTGGCCATGCTTTTTCGTAAGATATTGTCAATACACAGACCTCTCTTCCTCATAACAAATAGGATAAAATTGTTTCTTGATTAGCATTTTAAATTCATCCACTTAGCAGTTGGATAAAGTTTCTTAACAACCAAGGTATGAACATAACTTTCAAACCAAGTTAAAGCATGATTGGTTAATTTTAATATTGCAAAAGAAATATGTTGATTCTCATTAATCCGATGCAAACAAAAATATGCCTTGGGTTGGGCTAGCCAATTGTCTAGACTCTCTGCATTCACTTCTCCTTCATATGGCTAAAGCTTAATCTTTGAATGTTAGTGGGGGTCGTTGGTATGAGGCTTTCTTTCCACTACCTCAATCTCGGGAGCTTTCACTCCTCACTTGCTTTCAAAGCGTCTATAGAAATGCCAGCTTCACCATGAGAATCCCCATAATGGACTCCAACTTATCATGCTTATCTATCTTGCTCATGGATAGAGAGATGTTAGCAAAATTCTCTTCCAACTTGTGGAACCGTTCTGCATTAGACGGAGGTGATTCTTCACCAGGATGGGCCATGCCTTTTATTTATTTATTCTACTTCCTTGTGGAAATCTTTTGCTACAAGGGAACCAGGGTACCTTCATCACCAGCGCTTGCTGCCTTGGTAACTAGCATAAAATTGCAAAAAAATAGTCACACAAAATCCATACACAATGGAACTAAACTCTTTTTGATACCAATCTGATCCGTAATTTGGTGGATGGTCCAATCACAATCTATCAATACGAATCCTATTCAATTCCTAACACATACATGATCGTTTGCTTATTGTTATGCCTTACATCACTTGAGAAAACAAAGATATAGGGTATTCTAATGAAATAGAATGAAAACAGAATGTAAGTAGACAAAATGCACAAAACACAACACAACAATTTAGCTTGCAAAAACTCAAATGTAGCCACCATCATGAGATTGCACATCGAATTAACCGAGAAGCTCATTTATTGGGCCATAGGGTTGTCGATGGATGGTGAGAGGTGGGTTCGAATCAAGGTTGTTCCAAGACCCTGCAACACATTCCTTTTGAAAGGAAAAGTTGTTGAAGACTTCAGGAAGGGAATAGAGCACACTTCACTTCTAGCATCATCGTCTGAAGTAGTTGTTATGGCACATAGATATGTCACTTGTGAAGGAAGGTTTGCATTGCCTCTTCCCCTACCATTTCAAGTTATTGGCACAGCTGTGGCATGGACATAAGGTAAACAAGCCATATTTCATTTTAAATTTGTTGTGAAAAATGACTAAGGATGTGCAGCAAGGATGCCCTAAAACAGTTGTGCATCATGGACTTGTCAAGCTGTGATGGTTGATCGATTACGAAGCACAAGGCAAGGACCTCTTGGGATTTTTTATTTCTTGTCCAGAAATAACACACCCTAAGTGGCAGAAACAGTGATGTGTTGCAGTAGCTTCAACTTCTACAACAGTAGCAACACCATACCCTCCAAAGGCTTGCTTACGAACACAATTACAACAAAGGAAGAAAGCTGCTGAAGAACCGGTAATTGTAGAAGTTGCACAATTGCTGCAAAAGAAACAATCCTTGTGGTAGATGAGAGCGATGCTGAAGAGGAAGATGCAAGGGTGGTATTAGGAGATGAAAACCCTAGTGATCAAACACTTGAACGAGTTGTTGAAGGCAATATTGAAGAAAACTTGAAAAAGGGGTATGGTTGGAAAGAACATAAGAGAACCTCTTTCAAGGAGGTTGAAGCAGCCAAAGAAGTGCATGACAGGATGGCCTGTGAACTTGCAGCAACACATCAGAAGATTTGGGAGCGAGAGTTGGAAATGGAAATCCTAAGGGGTAGGGTTCAACAGCTAGAACAAAAGGTATCTTCTGCCTCAATTATTCAGGCCTCAAGCTTCAAATAGAGAATGTATGGCAACTATATTTCGACATGCTTACATGTCTTCCACAAGCCAGGGTTTATGCCCTCTATATCCAAGAACAATGGTACAAATTTAAAATCGAAAGAATCTCCTCTTCTCTTTCTTTTAATGTAAGTATGCCTCTACTTTTTGTAATACTTTCTTGTCAAGCACTCCAGAAGGTAAAGATCAACTGTGTGAATTTTATAAGCATAACTATGCCTTAGTCCACGATGACAAATGGAATCCTAAACCTTACATGAAGGATTTTGGCCTAAGGGATTTTTCTTCTTTCCTTCGTAATGAAGGAGGTCAAGAGGCTTTGGCTTATTAGGAGGAAAGAACAACAAAACTTATGGTAAGAGCCGAATACCAAAGGCCTCGTGAAGTAATTGCTGATTTGTACAAAATGGTCTCAAATCTCTAGATTTTGTTGATTGTCAAGCAACTCTAGGATGAGGTGCTGAGTCAATATGAGCCATTGTCTGCTAGACTGAGCAGGGAAGCATTTCAGAATTGTGTAAGAAGGTTGGGAAAGCTCCTTGTTGCATTGAATAAAAGGGAGCCATTTTCTTTCCCCAATTTTAAAGCTGCTCTGGTCAAAGTTGGCTTATATATGGAAGCTATGAAGAAACATGGTGAAAAGTGGTTTGATTTAAAATTTTATCCTTCTATGCTATGTTATCCAATTCCTAGCTGGACAGGGAGGACAAGAATAAATGTAAATTCAAAAATGAGTAGATGGTACAAGATTTAATAATTAAAGGGATATTATCCAGCCTTAATTGATCCCCATACAAATCCTTATGATTGTTGAGATGTCTGTGAGCAGGATATGGTTCCTTACCCGGAATGATAGATTAAACGAGCATGTGCAATACCCTAAGTTGGTGGTAAATTCTGGGGACTATAATTGTCATTTTTTTTATATATCTTTATTTGTACCCATCATGTTTTGACACTATCTATAGCCTGTTAAATAGCCTAAACTCAGTCTTATGTTCTTATATGTATAAAATTTGTTATGGTTTATGTTTTGATGTTTGCAGTAGTAATGAAAGGCATTTTATGATAAAATGGATGAGATTCATGAGTACTTGATAAAGGTTATTCGATAGCTAACTGTTACTGTAAGAGTTGTCTATTGTTTATTCTAAATTTTCTGCATAATATATATGTTGCGGAAGATCCAAAGTAACTGATCGGCTGCATAATGGGAATTTTTGCACTAATTGCTAGTCATTAACGTCCGTGCTCACTCTGCGAGCTGATTACATATTGGTTTATGCACACCTGCATAAGCGGAATCAAGGCTGGCTGTAGTTCACCCAACTACTTATAGGTTCTAAGTGAACAATTACAATACTTATTAACATCCTTAAGATCAAAAGTGACAACTATGCATATCCCTAAGTAATCACAAATGATCCTTTTCTCCAGTGCATCTTCTTATCATATGAGACATTACCATATTAGCATAACTTGCTCCATTTATCAATCAAAACATTCCAAATGAAAACGAAACACCTACTAAAGTTACTATCATGAAGGTCAGTTTCATTATCATACGATACTAATGAAATCTCTGGATATTCTGATCAATCAAGGTTCAGTGCCTAACAGCCATCACAAGAGCTACCAGTCTCAATATTAAAATATCCTATAGACTGCTACAAATATAGTCATATTATGTAGGTGTAATTATAGTCATAAATTACTGATGCAACAACACAACTTTGAAACTTCACATTAATAATCAGTTTCTAGGTATTTGGTTAAGGTACCAAGTGTTTGATGTCCAATGCACCTTATCCCACTCCCTACAATGTTCTAGTTCCACTCCAGTTAATGGGTGAACTAAACCTAGTAGGTAACCATGTTCAAATTACTTCTTCCATTTGTCTTTACGCATAATTATACATGCAATTATACTGGATAGTCATGTTATAAAGCTAATGTTTCTTTCAGATAAGTTCAAATATTCTGCAAGTCATTTGTTACTGCCATTACCACATATTCGCGATATTCTTTTCATTATAGTATGTGTAAATGCCCTTTATGAATTGCTTGAAGGTTACTTTGAACTATTCATGAATAATGCAACTTAGCCACCCGTGAGTAGTTCTTCACATAATTAATATGGTTAAATAAAACCATTGGGGTTAAGAAGCATTCCCAAATCTAGTTTTCTACCAAGTGGGATGCTCCCTGTGAAACTTATTAGTTCCTACTTGAAACCCCTAAATTGATAACCCCTCTATTGGACTGGGTTGTGTTACTCTCTAAAGTTGTTAAAACAATAAGAGACTATGATTCTATTGTTAAGTAGCTGATTCGTTTTTGGGCACATGGAATTAGGTACCCCTTTATGGCAAGTTGTTTTTACCCTAGATATGTTTTTGGATACAATTGTACAAAAATATGTATATATAAAATAATAAAAATATTAAAAATGTAACCAAAAAAGCAAAATTAATCACATTATGCATAGAGTAAACAAAATAAGTAAAATAACCACAAAACATATTGATAATTCAATGCCAAATGTCATGATATTCAGTGGTCGAACTTAGATTAGTCTTAGAACAAGTGCATAGTGTGAATGTTACAATGTATACACAAAAATCAAGACAAATCAGCATATTCATATTGGTCTTCATTTTCAATGTTTTCATTGGCATCATCATATGGTTCTTTAGAATTACAAGCAATAGTAGTGCCACTCTGACTAGCTCCACAAGATTGAAGGTGAGAGAGCAAATGTGCAATGAGAGGTAAATGTGTTGTTTTATTTTGATAAAATGAGTGGGAAAGATGCTTTTAGGGTTTCCCCTATACTTTATTTTATTTTTTATTGTTTTTGGAAGTCTATATTTGACTTTTTGTAAAGTGAAAATAAAATTAAATGTTTCTGGGCCCAGATACCCATCGGATTCAAGCAAGATACCTTTAGGCATATGCGGATATTCCTAGGTTCATCTTGAGATGAACCCGGCTGTATCTGTAGGTGCCCAGATGCATCCTGCTTGAATCCCCTGAAAAATCATGCCGGTACACATACATAGGGCAAACCGTACTGGTACCTGCACCCCTAGGTCGGGGTATCCAGCAACATAGTTTCTTGGCATTGTCCTGTTCCTTGTTCTTTGGTTTTCTTGGGTGCTGAATGAACGTCTTAGTTTGATTGCAGTCTGGACAGAGTTTTTAAGTACTGATGAGCACAGACCTTAGCACTACCCTTGGCATTGTCTTTATTATGTTGTTCTTTTCAGTATTTGTAGCATTGTTTTGGGTTTTCTTTTTTGGTGACAATTTTCTTGGAGTTAGTTCAGTTCTGCTATCAGTCTTTCTGCATATTTGGTACTGGTTCTAATATTTTGATATGGAGCTTTCAGACTTATGTTTTCCATGGTGATTTTAGACCCATTTCAGATAAGAAAATAATTTAGTTTGTGAGAGATTATAGCTACCCTGTCCAAAAAATGTAACGTGTAATTTTTGGGAAGCTTTTTGTGTATCCTGGCTGGTGCTGTAGTGGTCTGTTTGCTTGAAGGATCAATGTCATGCATACTATTCCCCACTTGTCATGTCTTTTTCTTCCGTTTTTCCTTTGAGCCTTAGGATTTCCATTTTTATTTTCTCTTCATTGGATTATCATATGGACACCAATTTTCAAAATATATGATTAATACTTCCTTCATATACATGAAGCCTTTACAAGCATTATTCTGCTAGGTCAAAAATACCATGACCTAACAAAATCATGCCTTTCCTGTACATACAATAAACAAATGGGTGCAAAATCACCTTGCTGATAATATGTAGAAATATGCATGCAAGATAGCTTCTAGGTCTAGGGGCCTCAAAACTAGAGTATTATACATGCTATGTTATCAAGCCCTTGGTCACAAGGTTATCCTGTAACCTCTAAACTATATCTTTATGCAATTTTCATGTTACTCCTTTGGCACTGCGATATAAATGTTTTACCCATGCAGTGTATATTTCTTCTTTTATGTTGAAGATGTGGGGAAGAGAGGGAAGACCATAAAACTTCTACACCCTTTATAAAAGCATGCTAAGATCTTTTTAACTGCAAATAAGCCATACATGAAACAAACCCAAAATCTGAAACTGTATTGAAATACTTGAAAACAATGACAAAATTTTGACAGATAAACTGAATCTATTCTACCAAAAAACTCTTCCTAATCTCCTCTACAAAGTTCTGAGCTATTTACAATGAGTTTCAGGCGAGGGATTATGAAATTTTTATAGAATTCTAAGGCATGCCTTAGAAATATTCCTATTGGCCAAATGACATCTTGCTTACTTCTGATTGGCCCAAATACTCTCACATATTTTCTACAGCAAAGAAAGCACACATGAAACAAACCCAAAATAAAATTTGTATTCAAATATTAGAAGTGAACTACAAACGCACAATGACAAGCTCCTCCAACAAAGTTCTGAGCTATTTACAATAAGCAGGTGAGGGATTATGAAATATTTATAGAATTCTAAGGTATGCCTTTGAAATATTTGAATTGGCCAATTGGCATCATGCTCACATCTGTTTGGCCCAAATACTCTCCATTCTGATTGATTTTCTTAGCTCATGGCCCACTTTTTTAATTTTCCTAATATAAAAATATGGAAAATAGCTAATATAACTAACTTCGGATAAAACATTAGCCTAAATAAACATACAACTTTGGTGTAAACATCGTTTTACACCAACATAAGATAGGTGACTATAAGTTACTCCAAATAGATTGTTAACTTGGGACTCGAGAGTTTTGAGAAATTCAGTCTCAACATTGTGTTTGGTGCTGGTTGAATTGACACTTCTTTGGGAGCTATTTTTCTTATCTTGCTTACCGCTTAGGTGCTGCATGGTTTCTTGGCATTGCCCTTGTTCTTTGGTTTTCTTGGGCGCTGAGTGAACGTCTTAGTTTGATTGCAGTCTCGATAGAGTTTTGAAGTACTGATGAGCACATACCTTAGCACTACCCTTGCCATTGTCTTTATTATGTTGTCCTTGGCAGTATTTGTAGAATTATTTTGGGTGTGATTTTTTGGTGCCAATTTGCTTGGAGTTAGTTCAGTTCTACTATCAGCCTTTCTGCATATTTGGTGCTGGCTCTAATATTTTGATATGGAGCTTCAGACTTAATTTTTTCCATGGTGATTTTAGACCCATTTCAGATAAGAAAAGAGTTTAGTTTGTGAGAGATTATATCTACCCTGTCCAAAAAATGTAACGTGTAATTTTTGCGAAGCTTTTTGTGCATCCTGGCTGATGCTGTGGTGGCATTGTAGTGCTCTGTTTGCTTGAAGAATCAATGACATGCATACTATTCCCCAATTGTCATGTCCTTTTCTTCCGTTGTTCCTTTGAGCCTTAGTATTTCCATTTTTATTTCTCATTGATTGAATTATTGTATGGACACCAATTTTTGAAATATATGATTAGTATTTCCTCATATACACGAAGCCTTTACAAGCATTATTCCGCTAGGTAAAAAATAACATGACCTAACAAAATCATGCTTTTCCTATACATACAATGTACATATGGGTGCAAAATCACCTTGCCGACAATATGTAATAATATACTTGTAAGATAGCTTCTAAGTCTAGGGGCCTCAAAACTGGAGTATTACACAGTCCTCAGTTACGAGGTTATCCTGTACCCGCTAAACCATATCTTTCCACAATTTTCATGTTACTCCTTTGGCACTGCGATATAAATGTTATAGCCACGCAGTGTATATTTCTTCTAATATGTTGAAGATGTGGGAATGAGAGGGAATACAATAAAACTACAACACCCTGCATAAAAGCATGCCAGGATATTTTTAACTACAAAGAAACCATACATGAAACAAACCCAAAATCTGAAATTTGTATTGAAATACTATAAATAAACTACAAACCTACATTGACAAAATTTTGACAAATAAACTGAATCTATTCTACCAAAAAACTCTTCCTAAGGTCCTTTAACAAAGATCTAAGCTATTTACCATGAGTTCCAAGTGAGGGAGCATGAAATCTTTATAGAATTATAAGGTATGCCTTAAAAATATTTCTATTGTCACTTTAGAAATATTTCTATTGCCCAAGTGACATCATGCTCACTTCTGATTGGCCCAAATACTCTCATCTTTTCTACTGCAAAGAAACCATACATGAAACAAACCCAAAAGTTGAAAGTTGTATTCAAATGCTAGAAGTGAACTACAAACCCACAATGCCAGAATTTTGATAGATAAATTGAATCTATTCTATCAGAAAACTCTTTCTAAGCTCCTCTGACAAAATTCTAAGCTATTTACAATGAATTCCTGGTGAGGGATTATGAAATATTTATAGGATTCTAAGGTATACCTTAAACATATCCCTATTGGCCAAGTGGCATCATGCTCACTTTTGATTGGCCCAAATACTCTCCATTTTGATCAGTCTTCTTAGCTCATGACCCACCATTTTTTTTTTTGTTTTGAAAAATGCATCATATATTATGCCAAGGAACAAATGATTACATCACTTGAGCAAAAAGCAAGAAAAACAAAGATTTACATTATCTGAATATAATGTTCACAGGAAACATCTTTCCCTACATAGGCGATGATCAAAAACACCTAAGCCTGCACCCCAATGGACAAAGAGTGCACATCTCTTCAAAACCACTCAAACTTAGCTTGTACAATCAAAGCCAACTCTTGTTTGGAAAGCCTTAACTTCCCCATACAGAGAGGGGAGGTGTCATTTTTTCTATTTTTCCTGATATAAAAATATAGGAAATAGCTAATATAACTAACTATGGATAACTTACTAGCCCAAATAAACTTACAACTCTGGTGTAAACATCGTTTTACGCCAGCATAAGATAAGTGACTATAAATTTCTCCAAAGAGAATGTTAATTCAGAATGCTTTGGGGTCTTCATAGTTTGTTTTGTATTTTATTTCAGTTTTACCGCAAGTTGATTAAACCTTGAAGAAGTATTGAGAAATTGCTAATATTTTTATTCTTAGGATAAGGTTTTCTTTACAAGCATGCACATTTAAACATTGAAAGGTTTCTGTTTGAAGTTCATGATGATTGATGACCTTGAAATTTGATTATTGTTCTTTTTCCCCTTGTGTGCAGGTATTACAAGTGGCAAACAATGGACTAAAATCGTTACCAGCAAAAGTTTTGAAGGGTTGTACACAACTTTATACCCTTGATCTACATGGGAATGAGGTTACAATTGAGGATCTTCGTGAGGTGCATTCGTATTTTTTATTAAGTTGTTTGAGAATAAAATGTATTCTAACTTCGATTCTCTATGCTTCCGCTCTACTTCATTTTAATCTAATAGAGCTCGCTTTCTTATCAGGTTGAAGGCTGGGCAGAGTTCGACAAGCGTAGGAGATCCAAGCATAAAAAACAAATAGAATTCAGTATCATGGGTTCAAGCGGGTTTGATGAAGGAGCCGATTCACAACATTGGAACCATGGTGACTTGCATAAAACTAAGAGGAGGTAGATTATTCTAAGTTATTAGTTGGCCATAGTTTATCATCAAATGTCTCGTGTATTGAGGAATAGTATTTGGGTAAACAATCAGCTCTAAATGTCACACCAGGATACTGGAATGTATTAATAAACTAAGTTATGTGTATTTGTATTGCATTCCAATCTTATAAAAATTAAAGCAATATGCAGCAATGCTATTACACAACTATAAGTTTTTTCCTCGTAAAAATTCTAAGTCTTATAGGAAGGTTGGAATTTTAATCTTCCTAAGTAAATTTTAATAGGATTCTTTTAAGTTGAAGTCTATTGCCAAATTATTCTTTCACATGGGCAAGATCAATCGATATACACTTGGAGTGCTGCTAAACTACGATATACTTTGTTATAACATATAGATGAAGCTTTGAAAATGATAAGGTTGCTTATATCTGTTCGAAAACTTGACAGATATTTTTCTTTTGGTGCATACCACCTTTTAAATATCACATAGATGCACCTTTTTTTAATATGCTTTTACCACAAAATTGTATCGGAAGCAGCGACACACATAATTGCCACAGTCGATTTTTATATGCTTTTACCATAAAATCATATTGGAAGCAGCGACACATAATTCCACGGTAGATTTTTAATAAACTCCTATAATGATAGATTTTTAACGATTTTTTATCATTAGCTAGGTTTGAAGTGTCGGGTAATCTTGCTAAGAAGGCATAATATTATTACTAGAGGATAGAACATTTAAGGTTCGTAAAATGAGGTGGCCTCTTACGTAAGGCCTATGTAGTCATGGTTGAAGGTCTACTAATAGTTGGTGGCTTTTATCCTAGAATGCCAAGAGCCAATTGTTGGCTCTCAATGTTACTATCAATCTATATTGCATTGCAGCTGTTGATTGCGATTCAGAGTTCAAAGCTCTACCTTATAGTCACACTGGATACTTATCTTTTTGCAAATCATACAAGCTGCCATGGAAGGATATGACATATTGGAAGCTTGGCTTTTGAAGGTCTTAATGATCAGCTATGTAAGTGTAATCTTCTTGATCAAATGGCGCTTATTTTAAAAGTGATCCATAAGCTAGGTGGATATTCTACTCTTAGTTTCACCAATACAAATTCTTTTAAAGAAGATGTAGCTCTCAAGTTCTATGCCATAGAACACTACCAAAAATGTTGTTTTAAGATGTATCCCAGTTTTAATGACTGTCATCTATAGTATACAAAATATTATGCAACCCTTCACATACAATCTTCACAAGCTACCTCTGTTGCATACATTCCTCCACACTCTAAACATGCTACTACTCCATGACTACAATTAAAATGCTTGCATAGAAGTGCAATACAAGATATGAAGATATTTAACTTTTATGAAACAAGTACTATGTTTGTTAAAAATGAGTGTTGAGCTCTCTTATGTGATTGTTGTACCATGCTAATTGGAGGGAATGTAAACATGCAAACATATGAAATAAACACATCAACAAAGAGATATAACACAAAACATACCTTGGAGAAACACAATATGAGAAAACTCCGCCAAGACTGAAGCCATGTTTCCTCATCTTCACAATATTCTGTAGTTTACAAGCTTTCTACCTTCTTGGGCTTACAGGGAAAAAACCAACCTTATGGCCCCCAAGCTCATAATGATCTCTGCAATGTTTGGTGAAAGACTTCTAAAACAAGAACTACCAAACTTAGCTATCTCAACTGTGTAGTCTTCAACTCATTCACTCACATGGAAACAATGCACTGATGAGTGAACAAATTAATGCATTCTTCAATTGCATCCACTTGAATGTTGGGATTTAATGCTTTATTGTCTTCTCCTATGTTCTCCTCCTGTAATCTACCTTCTAAGACCTGTATTTAAGCTTCCTCATGTTTGGAATTCACCCAACACTTGAATTGAACAACCAAACGTTGAAACGCTTCAAATTCCCATGTTCTTGGTTGGCTCTGAAGTCCAACAATCCTAACTCTGGAGTTGAACAATCAAGTTCCCGAGAGCTCCCGGAGCTAGAGTTCTTTGACTTCCAAAGGTCATAACTTTTGCATACGACCTCAAAATCAAGTGCCTTTTTTTTTAACTTGTCCAATTTTTCATGGAGATTCCAAATATATAATTAAAAATTACTTTTGAAACCAAACATATGTTGTTTTAGCCCGTACAATAGAAACTACCATTTTCTAGGCCTCAATATTTTTTCAGATTACACATTTTAGATGGTTGATTGTTATACCAACTGATATGGATGATAAACATGATCAAATTTTCGATCACATGTCCAAAATTTAAGGCTTTTGGGTCCCACAAAAGCTGTAAAATAAATAAATGAATATTTAACTTATATCTTTTCAAGTGAGAAACTAAACTTATCCTCTTGGACAATACCTTTTCAAGTTTTAATCTAATCATCTTCTCGACAACACCTTGGTTTAGGTTTCAATTTGATCAACTCTTGGACAATGCTTTACTCAGGGTCTAATTTCTACCAACTGACCTTCTTGGACTCTTTGATGTTTCAGTCTTCTTTGTGGCTATTCCTCTTAGCCCATTTGTTGCAATAAACATGTTTGTAGGTTGGGGTGAAGCTCTCCATGACGAGATGCTAATAAAACATCCTCCTTGCTATTCATAATGATTTCAACAAATGAAGAAATATATTACATTGTATAGGTGGTGTTACAACATTTCACCACACTTACAATTTGTCCGTATCTTGGGTCTTTCAAAAAAATGCAATATACATGGATTGGAAACACACAAATCCATTTATAAAGTTGCCCATATCTTGCAACTAAAACTTTGCATCAAAACAAATGCCATATTAATTGTTGTTACACTAAAACTTGTTTGCAGACCTTGTTGCAACTGTCTTCCATGTGCATACACAACTAAAAATGCATGCTACAACTGTTATGTGCATACCACAACCAATGTAGGCATGCTAAAATAGTTCTAATTTATGAAAACTAGCCTATACCTCTATGTTATAGTCGTGAATTCACAAATGCATGCAAAAACAATTGTAAACAACTAGACATGCAACACATGGTGTAATTTTGAAATTGCATGGAAAGAAAATTGTTGACGCTATGGATTGCACCCTTGAAAGAAGGCTGGGCTTCTCTCTTCCACACGGCATAATGGAGACTCCCCTCTTGTTGTGGGTCTAGCAAAACTGAGGGGAGAATCTCTCGATAAGGGCTAGCTCCTTTTGATGCATCTCTGAGACTTTTTATTACTATTGTTAACAATGGGTGGGGGGGGTGAAAAGGGAGAAGGATACAACCAAAACAGAAACTAATCTAAGTGGTGATGCACCAAACGATTGGTGTACTTAGCTTTGACATACACTTTGCACCAAGAACAAGCTGATATACATTTCATTTGACATGAGAAACTCTTTTGCATTAGTGTTTCAATAAGGGGTCCTTTGGAGATACAAAGGAGGAACTACCAAAGGTGTTCTAAAACACACTATGGCAGCGTGTTCACATGCATCTATACTCTGTTGTGGACACTTCTTGCTGACCTGCAAAAGAACTCACAATACACAAGACACGCTGGAATCATTCTGTGAAAGTATGAAGGAAAATGACTTAACACAAGACAAAACCATAGACATATGCAAAAGTGCAAACTCCAATGGAGGTAAAATTGCTGTCTTGATTCAAGGTAAAATCTTGTAGGGCTTCGCCATACACGCTGAGAAATATCTTTCTCCTTTGAGAGATTACAATATATAGCTTAAAAAAGAAGACTTTGGTACCTTCCAAAACAAGTGGCCCATACTGCGCTGAACATATTGGGAAGAGAAAATTTGCTCATGCTCGTCCTTCTAGAAACACCCTAAAATAACCATGCTGTAGATGTCGCAGGTCTTGACTTTGGTGTTTAACCCGTATTAAATATCACTGCGAAAGCATGGGTCGTTGCAATAACTTCATGTGCTGATGGTTTTTTTGCCACTTGGGCTGCTCTGATTCATCTCTGTGCTTGACTGGGTGCGTCCTTTGTATTTTCCTAGCTCTTTGGCCCTCGGGGCTATCTTTCGTATTTCACCGGCTCCTCGGGCTCCTTTCTCAGGGGGTCGCTGAGTTTACTTGCAGCCTTGTGCCCTTGGAATTCCTTCGGGTTCGAGAGATTGAGTTCTTTCGGGCACTCGCCCGAAGGAATTGTCTCTTTGGTCTCTTTTCAACGGTCGACGCATCCCATCCAAATTGACATCTATGGGCCTGTCACTATTCGAAAAACCAATGGCTACTTCATCATCATAAAATTGACGTCTGCAAGTTTGTCATCGTTTGAAAATCAACGGCTAGTTTGCCATGCTGAAATTGGCGTGCTCGGCCCTGTCATTACTTTGGTAATTCCTTTGGCTTTCTACAACTGAACCTTCTCGAAGGGACGGTATCCCTTCAAAAAATTGGAAAAGGCCCCTTTTTGGTCGTTACCTGCCCTCCGCAAGGGCACTTGTCTTTCAGGGTCCTTCGGGCTCCTTAATTCCTTCGGACAAAATTGTTTGGAGGAATTCCTTCGGACATTTTGCCCGAAGGAAAACTTCAAAGTCTTGGTCTTTTCTTTGTAAATTCCTTTGGGCATTTTGTCCGAAGGAATTCATCCATTGATTCTTCCTTGGATTTAAGTCCCAAAGGAATCCCTTGTCTTTTCCTTTGGATTTCCTTCAGACTTTCTCTGAAGGAAAACTTGGCCCCCTTTTCTTTGGATTTCCTTCAGACAAAAAGTCCAAAGGAATTCTTTGCCTTTTTTGCCTTGTTCATTTTCTCGAAGGTGCTCACTGCCTTTTGCAAGGGCACCTTGGGACCAAAATGTCCTTTAGAACCTGCTTGAACGACCCCATTTGGCACCTTCCTGCCCTCCGCAAGGGCACCTGCCCTTCGGAGTGTTTTGCAAACGTCCTTCAAGCCATTAAAATGCCCTCCGAAGGAAGTATGTTGCCCTTTTGCGAACTGCTTAGACCATTTCGGGTTCATCAATCGCTTCTACTTATAAAAGTAGACAAGTAATGTACCTGCACAACCCTGATTTGCACTAGACTAAGCAAAATGACAAAACACTTGGCTTTTTCATGGAACAGGTCTGACAGGGGTATTTTGCACAAGGCAACTGAGGGATGACTTAGCCAAATCATGGATGTGAAAGACTCTTTGTAAAGAAAAAATAGGGGGTGCCCAATTTTGGCCTGCAGGACCAAAAATTGGTCAACACATTTGGCGACTCATAGGGGAAGCATGCCTGCTATGCTTAGGAACACTGGTAGCCTCTAAGTCCATTGGGCATGGAGTCAGGACGCATCTTGGAGAAGTTAACAACTTTGCAAGGACTTATGAACCAACAAAGATTTTACCTCAAACCCAAAATAAAACACACACAACAAGGCTAAAAAACTACACACATGTGTGCAACAGCACTAAGGGGAAACGAAAGACACACAACTGAAAGCAAACTACCATGTACAACTAAATAGATACATTTGCCTCCCTCCTGGATCAAAGGGAAAACTTCTCAAGCCTCCATGGCAAGAAAACTTATGGTGCCAGACAAGTGATTGAATGGAATGGAGACTTGATGACTTGCTCTTCTTGTCTGCCACCTTGATTAGCTTGTATTCAAATGAATTAGGGTCAAACATGCTTCCAACATATATGTATTCATCTTGATCTTGGAAGCTTGTCTCATCCTGGCCCTTCATGCTAGTGTATCTCACCAAGAAGTCAATGGCTGCTAGCTCATCACCATAGGGATCATCTAGTTCATAACCCCCTTGATATGCATCATGGATTGACTTGTTCACTTCTGCCTCATTGAAGAGACTATCAAACTTATCTTCTGCTTCCTCATGGCTCTCTTGAAGAAGGGTGACTATTGTGATGTCTGAAATGAGATCACAAACTGCTTGCTCATTCCACAGAACATCACCTTCTTGCTCAAGGCTCTCTTCTTCAAATCTTTCATCAAGATGGACAGGCCTCTCCCGTTCTTGCTAAAAAACTAGATTCTCTAGTTGTTCAAAAACATCCACCTGATCCTCCAACTCGGGTTCCATGGCATGGTCATTCTTCTCATCAAAAAAATAAGGAAGTTCATCAAACAAGGGGGGATAGAGCTCACCATGCTTACATTCCTCATTATCCATTGTTGACAAATAAAGTATGTCAACTTCATCGTCATATTGCATGTATGCATGACCTATGTCTTCTCCATTGTTGATGATGTCTTCAAAAAGAGCATCCATGATGGTTTCATCTTCGGCATCCATGAGATCTTCTTGATTAGCTACGAATTGGATCCTCTCTCCTTTACTTGCCTATATCAAAAAAAGCTCCTCCTTGAAAAGGGATGAAGTAGAAGGCTGATGGTTAAACTCATGTGGAAGAGGCAAACCCTGAGCTAGAATTGAATGATTCTCCTCCTTCCATTTGGCCAACACTTCATCCATATCAGATGTGGCTTGATAGCTCTCTTGGAGGAGTGTAAATGGGGTGTGTTCAAATGTAGGATCTTCTATTTGATCTGAACTGTCCATCACTGCTTGGTTGAGGAACCTCATTCTGGACTCCAATTCTGCAATTTGCTCGGCTATATTCTCTTGGAAGAGCCCTTCTTGGAGGTCACAAGCATCATCATGATGAGTAGGAGCAGCTTCATCTTCTTCAAGGCTTCTATCAAAATGAATAGGCCTCTCCCCCTCTTTTTTCCGACCACATGATTCCATTGTTTGCTTCCAACTCATGACCTTGGGATTGGAACTTTTCCCTTGTGAACAGGGAGCAAGTTTATCCTTTTCAAGGCCCTGAGCTGGTTCATGATAGGCACTCCTATGCTAAAAGATTTGAGGAGGTTGAGGGAGATTGGGAAGGGTCTGCTCATGCACAGGAATAGCTGTTTCCAGAGAGATGTGTTGCATTCTAAAAGATATAGGGTGATTCCCATCAGAAGAGGGTCCACATTCTAAAGAATTGAGAAGGTTAGTCTCCATGAGAGGTTGCTCTAATGCCCTTTGATGTTGGAAAGCTAGGTGTAAGGGATTAAGAGCAGGAGTGGTTACTGCATCAGATGAGCTAGAGTGAGCAAGTGCTATTTGGTAGAAAGGATTTGGTGCACAAGAGGGGGCTTTTTTTAGAATAAGAGGGGGCTGCTTTGGAATGGGAGAAGGCACACAAGGCTAATTGCTTTGGATGAATGGACTCTCCCATTTTGTTACTTCCTCCTTCATGGATTGCAAGGCCCGAGCTTGCCTAAACAAGCACTCTTCTTTGTACATAAGCTCTTGCTGATATCTATTTTGCTCCTCCAATCTGTTTATCTCCATCACTTGTTTCTCAAATTTCAGTGTTACTTCCCTTACACTAGGTGAAGGGCAAACAAGAGAGCTGCTTGAGGTGATGCCATGAACAACCTGAACTTAATCAAAGTTATATGAAGGAAAACAAGGTCCATGCTGCTGAGCAATGGAATTATACATACCAAAATGTGATTTCTTGATGGTATCATGACTGCTTAACTAGCTGATTCAACTCGAAGTTGCCATTTGGTGTTGGTTGAAATGCCTCCAAAGGCTGATTGGTTGAAGAACACACCAAAAAATCCTTCAACTCCTTGCACAAATAGTCCCACTGGGCATGCCAAAAACTGTTGACGCTGTGGATTGCACCCTTGAAAGAAGGCTGGGCTTCTCTCTTCCACGTGGCACAATGGAGACTCCCCTCTTGCTGTGGGTCTGGCAAAATTGAAGAAATAATCTCTAGATAAAGGCTAGCTCTCTTTGATGCATCTCTAAGACTTTTTACTACTACTACTAACAATGGGGGCGGGGGGCGGGCAGGGTGAAAAGGGAGAAGGATACAACCAAAACATAAACTAATCTAAGTGGTGATGCACCAAACGATTGGTCTACTTAGCTTTGACATATACTTTACACCAAGAATAAGCTGATATACACTTCATTTGACACGAGAAACTCTTCTCCATCAGTGTTTCAATAAGGGGTCCTCTAGAGATACAAGGAGGAAGAACTATCAGAGGTGTTCTAAGACACACTATGGCAGCCATTCCCGTGTGCCTATACTCTACTATGGACACTTCTTGTTGACCTGCAAAAGAAGAACTCACAATACACTAGACATGTTGAAATCATTTTGTGAAAGCATGAAAGAAAATGACTTAACACAAGACAAAACCATAGACATATGCAAAAGTGCAAACTTCAATGGAGGTAAATATGCTGTCTTGATTCAAGGTAAAATCCTGCAGGGCTTCGCCATACAAGTTGAGAGATATTTTTCTCCTTTGAAAGATTACAATATATAGCATAAAAAAGAAGACTTTGGCACCTTTCAGAACAAGTGGCCCATACTACGCTGAACATATTGGGAAGAGGAAATTTGCTCATGCTGGTGTCATCCTTCTAGAAACGCCTTGAAATAACCATGCTGTAGATGTCGCAGGTCTTGACTTTGGTGCTTAACCCGTATTAAATATCACTGCAAAAGCATAGGTCATTGCAATAACTTCATGTGCCGACACTTTTATTTCCACCTGGGCTGATCTGATTCATGTCTGGGCTTGACTGGGTGCGTTCTTTGTATTTTCTTGGTTCTTTGGCCCTCAGGGCTATCTTCCATCTTTCACTGGCTCCTCAGGCTCCTTTCTCGATGGGTCGCTGAGTTTACTTGTGGCCTTGTGCCCCTGGAATTCCTTTGAGTTCGAGAGATTGAGTCCTTTTGGGCACTCGCCCGAAGAAATTGTCTCTTTGGTCTCTTTTCAATGGCCGACGCATCCCATCCAAATTGATGTCTGCGAGCCCATCACTATTCAAAAAACCAACGGCTACTTCATCATCATAAAATTGACGTCCGCAAGCCTGTCATCATTTGAAAACCAACAGCTAGTTTGCCATGCTGAAATTGACGTGCTCGGGCCCGTCATTACTTTAGTAATTCCTTTAGCTTTCTACAACTGAACCTTTCCGAAGGGACTGTATCCCTTCAGAAAACTAGAAAAGGCCCCTTTTTGGTCGTTGCTTGCCCTCTGCAAGGGCACTTGTCTTTCGGGCTCCTTCGAACATTTCCTTCGGACATTTTGCCCGAAGGAAAACTTCAAAGTCTTGGTCTTTTCTTTGCAAATTCCTTTTGGACAAAATGTCCGAAGGAATTCATCCATTCATTCTTCCTTGGATTTCCTTCGGATTTAAGTCCCGAAGGAATCCCTTGTCTTTTTCTTTGGATTTCCTTTGGACAGAAAGTCCGAAGGAATTCTTTGTCCTTTGCCTTGGTCTTTCTCCGAAGGAAAACTTGGCCCCCTTTTCTTTGGATTTCTTTCGGATAGAAAGTCCGAAGGAATTCTTTGCCTTTTTTGCCTTGCCCACGTTCCCGAAGGTGCTCATTGCCTTCTGCAAGGGCACTTTGGGTCCAAAATGTCCTTCGAAGCCTGCTTGAACGACCCCATTTGGCACCTTCCTGCCCTTCGGAGTGTTTTACAAATGTCCTTCAAGTCGTCAAAATGCCCTCCGAAGGAAATCTGTTGCCCTTTTGCGAACTGCTTAGACCATTTTGGGTTCTTCAATCACTTCTACTTATAAAAGTAGACAAGTAATGTACCTGCACAAACCTGATTTGCACTAGACTAAGCAAAATGACAAAACACTTGGCTTTTTCATGGAACAAGTCTGACAGGGGGTATTTTGCACAAGGCAGCTGAGGGATGACTTAGCCAAATCATGGATGTGAAAGACTCTTTGTAAAGAAAAAGGAGGGGGTGCCCAATTTTGCCCTGTAGGACCAAAAATTGGTCAACAAAAATGAAAACCAACATGTTGACACCTTTGTGATACCTTAGCATTCGACCTATGCTTGGAGCTTTCTCTCAATGTAGAGTGCCTCTTCTACCCATCTTGTCACATGCTACAAGAACTTTAGAAGGAAAACATGTTAACATTCCAATCAACATGAACATGAGAATGCTAAAAATGATACAACCTCTTTGTTGCAATGGGTTGCTCATACACATGCTTCTCAAAACTGATTTTGTGGTTGATCCATATTTACTCGTAATGAGTGACATTCTTTCATTTTCTCATATAAAAGAGGTTAGCTTGCTTCTTTCAACAAAGGAACATAACAAGCAATTTGGAGGTTTTTATGTCTGCATGCCAAAAAGCATCTTAGCTAGGTAAATACTCTATCCATTGAACTAAAAGCTTACCATTACCCACTTGTGATGGTTATGAGGACTCCTCTATGGGTTGCTCCTTCTTGATGTCTTATAACTTGGATAACTTTTAGCTGCAAATCAAAATACGAGTTTTGCAACTATTCTTCTAAGGATTGATTTCTTACCATGTTTACCTTTTAGCAATGGTGATGGGTGTTCCTCAATGGTTTGCTCCCTCCAGGATTCTTCTTTAGATAGGTGGGCTTCTGTAGTTTCTATATCTTCTATTGGAGATGATGGAAAAGCTTCATCATTTGCTATCTCTTGCTTTGTAGGTGCATGAACAACTTTCCTCTTGCTTTTAGATGTTTCTTCCTTCTTGGAATGCTCCTCGCAATTCTTTGGGTGAAGTTGTGGATGAAGCTCCCAACATTTTTTATGCTAATGCCCACTCATGTTGCAACGAGTGCAATAATTCTTGCCAATTTTTTCTGGACAAAATGCCCGACTTGCCCTTCTCCACATTCAGATTTGAAGTGGCTCAGTGTTACCTTCCTCTTCATGAGATACCTGCTCATTATTTTGAGAAACAAAATCCTCTTTAGTTTTGACAAAATAAATGATGTCATTACCTCGCATGGGCTATTTTAGTAGAGCTAGTGGCTTGAGCTCTTTGCTTTTTGAAGCTTTCCTTCTTTCAATTATCTTGGAGCATCTTTTAGTTGCTTCTTGGCCACTAACATATCTCAAACCTGCGTATTGAGGCATTTCCTTAACCATTATGGGATCAGTCATTCATTGGCCATTGATGCCAAGGCCTTTTCCATCATAACCCATCTTTGTTAGCAATTTGGAGCCAACACCTTTAGTATGCTTCTCAAATTTACCAAAAGAAGTATCTTGATCTTGATGGAAAGAAAGAAAATATGGGGTTATTACTTTGTATACCTCAGTCATGGGTTGTGCATCTTTGGTAGAGGATGGTCTCCTTGGCATGGTAGACTCTTTTCTGTCCTTCATTCCTTCACCATCTTGGAACTGGGCCAACATCTCTTCCTTGGTTTGCAACTCATGTTGTAGCTCTTCAATGATACTTGTGAGAAATTCTTCATGATTGATCATTATATCTTGCAACTCTTGATTCTCATATTCCAAGTACTGCCACAACTTTTTTAATTTAGAGTTTTCCTCTTGAATTTGCCAATTTATTTCTTCAAGCTCTTGAAGCCTCTCTCTTCAAAACTTTGCCCATGGCTGGACTTTGCAACAAAAAACTTGCACACTTCCTTGTCAACAAACAAACATGGAAGAATATATAACACAATGCAAAAATGTGTTAGAAAACTCATTCAAGGTAAAAGGAAAACCTCCTCTGATACCAATCTGATCTATAAACTTGGTGGATATTCCACTTTTAATTTCACCAATACATATTCTTTTAAAGGTGTTGTTCTCAAGTTCTATGCCATAAAACGACACTTGAAACATTGTGTTAAAATATATTCCAAATTTAATGACTATTATCTACAACATACAAAATATTATGTAGCCCTTCACATGCACTTTCACATGCTACATATGTTGCATACATCCCTCCACACTCTAAACATGCTACTACTCCATGTTGCAATTAAAATGCTTGTGTAAAAGTGCAATACAAGATGCGAAGTTATTTAACCTATGCTTGTTAAAAATGAGCCTTGAGCTCTCTTATGTGTTTGCTATACTATGCTAATTGCAAGGAATGTAAACATGCAAACATATGAAATAAACACATCAATAAAGAGATAACACAAAACATACCTTGGAGAAACTCAATATGGAAAAACTCCAACAAGAGTGAAGCCATGCTTCCTCATCTCCACTATGTTTTGTAGTTTACAAGCTTTCTACCTTCTTGAGCGTACAAAGAAAAAACCAACCTTGTGGCCTCCAAACTCATAATGATCTTTTCAATGTTTGGTGGAAGACTTACCTCTAAAACAAGAACTACTGAACTCAACTATCTTAGCTATGTAGTCTTTAATTCATTCACTCACATGGAAACAATGAGCCGACGAAGAAACAAATTAATGCATTTCTCAATTGCATCCACTTGAGTGTTGGGAATTACTGCTTTGTTGCTTCTCCTTTATTCTCCTCTTATAATCTACCTTCTAAGACATGTATTTAAACTTCTTCATGATTGGAATTCACCTAACACTTGAACTGAATAGCCAAATGTTGAAACGCTTCAAATTCTCATGTTCTTGGCTGGGTCCAAAGTCCAATAGTCCTAACTCCGGAATTGAACAATCTGACTCCCGAGAGATCCAGAGCTAGAGTTCTTTGACTTTTGGAGGCCATAACTTTTGCATACAACCTCAAAATTGAGTGTCATTTTTTTAACTTGTCTAATTTTTCAAAGGGAATCCAAATATGTAATTCAAAATTTCTTTTGAAACCAAAAATATGTTATTTTAGACCATACATAGAAACTAGCAATTTCTAGGCCTCAACATTTTCTAGATTACACATTTTAGACAGTTGATTGTTATACCAATTGATTTGGATGATAAACATGATCAAATTTTTGATAAGAAAGGGGTTGAAAAATGATGTATATACCATTTTTTATAACAATAGAAAAATGATGTATATACCAATGTCTTATAACTATACACCTCATCAAGCAAAAACACATAGCATATACCTTAAGTTGCATTACTAGCAGTAAACAAATATGCATTAAAGTGTAGTCACCTCTAAGAATATTATCTAAATAAAATTTCCAAGTATTAGCAAAGCATTGAGAATTGATGGGAAAAAACCTAGTCAACATAGATACTTCTTGGTTCAAATCCATCTTCACATACATCTATGTTAGTGTCCCTCAATATTTTGTTAGAACACTACAACTAGCTAAGCTAAAACACACAACATATGCCTTGAGCTGCATTCATATAGATGTTAGCATCCAAGTTTATATAGATTGTAGTCACTATAAAGACCACTAGCACAAAATTTTGCAAGGGCTAACAAAACATTGGAAATGGATGTTTTAGATTTGCACTTACAAACCCCAACATGAGGAACTGTACATATATAGTAAATCAACCAACTACTTTGTTGGAATCTATCTTTAAAATAAACATTGGAAATGCATATTTTATATTTGCAGTGAAAATCCTAAAACATGTAACTATCTAGTCAAGCAAGGTACTACTTGGTTCAAATAGTTCATGTATATTTGTGTTAGGGTTGCCCATCTACATTACCAAATAGTGTTATTAGTAAATTATAGAGGTCAAATTGACA
This sequence comes from Torreya grandis, assembly GCA_037957365.1. Classification (NCBI taxonomy): domain Eukaryota; kingdom Viridiplantae; phylum Streptophyta; class Pinopsida; order Cupressales; family Taxaceae; genus Torreya; species Torreya grandis. Next base: position 1,074,561 of record JARHVA010004361.1, on the reverse strand, counting down.
AATGGTAGTTATGTTGCCTTCACATGAATGCAAAGATCTTATTATAATTAATTATAAGATAAGGACTCATACTCTGTATCAATGTGAATTTTATGCCAACATGAAAATCTAATATTTGTCTAGTCATAATGGGAAAAGTGGAAAACTAATTGGCCGACAAATGTCATTTCATCAAGGACCACCACCATACTCCTAACATATGGAACTGATTTTGATCATTGCTTTTAGAGTGACTAATCAGATGCATGGTTTCCTCCCATGAAAAAATGTCATTGAAGCTCTAAAATAATTGCCCAAAAAATTAAAAAATAAAATATATAACAATGCGTCCTAATAAATAGAACAATGTTAGACTATACAAGTGAACACCCTACCAAAATTATATGCATAGATTATAAAATATTGTCATATGAATCCTCAATATAAATTTATATACATAACAATACACCCCAATACGATTGAATAAAAAATAAAAACTATGAATAATTGCCCCACACACACACATAATAATACGTCTAAATATATAGAACAAAGTTAGACTCTAAGAATGAACAACCTACCAAAATTATATGTATAGATTATACAATATTCTCATATAAAACATTTGCATAAATTTATATATATAACAATATGCCCCGATACAATAAAACAAAGTTAAAATATAAAAGGGAACACCCAAAATTGTATGTATGGATTATGCAATATTCTCACATGAAATCTTCACTTAAATTTATATGTATACTTACAAATGATGATTACTCATCGTGCAATTTTTGAAAAGTACTGTAAATTTAGGATCTAAGCTGAATCCTTTTGAATACATGTCATTTTTAATTCTTTTGTAAGCGTAATTAGCACTTTGTAGTTATGAGAATAATTAGAAAAGGAGAGAGAACATGCTCAATAAAGAACCATAGTTATTTATATACCCACCATTTGGCTTAATCATGATTTTCCATCCATCCTTTAATTGAGGACTATAAAGTTAGAAACAATCAAAATTTGTGATTGATTGGATGGAAAAAATTGTTAGGGAGTTACAGGGAGATGTGCTTTACGAAGTATAAAGATAAAACATAATTGAAAAAAAGGTTTTTTTAAGTCTGAAAGTGAAGAAGAGGCGTGCAAAGCACTATAAACGTATTGTAAATTTCACAAATCATACTTTTTATAATGAATTGTAAGTGCAAAGTTAAAGCATGTGTAAATAATGTATTGTGTAATGGATTAGTAGGTATTAGTATAGATTAAAGATAATAAAGAAATAGGTAGTTATGGTTAACTTGATAGATAGTGTGTATATATTTGTAGTCGGATTAAGAGAGATGAGATTGATATGTGAGGATTTACTTGATTAAGAGATGAGATTGGTATGTGAGAATTTACTTGATTAAGAGAGATGAGATTGGTATATTAGAATTTACTTGATTAAGAGAGAAAAGATTGATATATGAGAATTTTTCTGATAAGAGAGAAGAGATTGATGTGTGAGGATTTACTATTTATGTGCTACAAATATTAATAGAAAGTTTCTCGTCTGCCCTAGCTTCTATCATGGTTATTCATTTTTGTGATGCTTTCTTTTCAAAAGGATTATAATTATGTTCACTCTTATCTTCAAGTCTAATTTTTTTTTTTTTTTTTTAATTTGTAGCATAATGAATATAATTCTAATACCCTTCTCAGATGTAGTAGTACCTTCTCGACGATGTCATATTGAGTTGGTTTTGGAGTGTCAGTTGTGGCCCTTGTGTGGGTTGTGATGGAAGGGGTGCCTTTCCGAACGTAGCAAACATGGTCATTGGATTGCCTTGAAGGGGTTGTAAGGTGGTACCGACTCACGTACAAATAGTTTAAGTTTGTTTCGGGTTGCTCCATTTGTGTTAGAAGCAAAACTCTTCACTGCCATGTCTTGTTTAGTGTTTCGTCTCTAGAGGCAAGCTGGTGAGATTTGAGGGTGGCCAGGTCTTAATAGTTGGTTTTTCTGTTTGCGATTCGATATGAGGATACACTTGTCTTCGCCCCCTAATCAATCAGTTAGTGTTAGGATGTGTGCAATACACCTTGGTATTCTTAGTTCGCAAGAATTTTAAACTTTTGAAAGGATCCCACGATCATAGTGGTTCTTCGATAGGCGTGTTGACTAAATTCTCCACCTTGTTTTTTTGGAGGTCGAGCTTGAGGACAAGCCATTGCTAGTTTCATTTTGTTCCAATTGGTTCGGTCCATGAGACCATGAGTTTTAGTGATGCAAATGTTTTGCGTAGGAATTTCGTCAAAATAACCATACATTTGTTATTTGTTACCTCATATTTTTTGTAAACTATCCTTTGTAATGAAATATTAAATCTTGGTTATTATACACACACATAAATATTCTTAATAAAATAAATCTTGTGATACAAATAATCAAACACTTATTAGATGATAGTAAGAAAGGAAATAATAATAATAAGAAAAACAAGGAGATTAGGGCTTTGTGAGTGGAGTTTCCTTTTGGGTGAGGGGGGCACAATAGAGGAGAGGAGTGGTAGACAAAGCATATGGGCGTTGGCACATGAAACAATTCTTTTTGTAATCCAAAAATTGCTCATTCAAACCCTTGCATCATGCCAAGGAAATGATACACCATGTTTTGAAGAGCTAAAGGAGGAACTAGAGTGAAGGAGAAGAAGGAAAGCAAGGGAGGGCCCCAACAAGTTGTCTCTAGGCAAATGGAACTTATCTCAAATTTCCAGCTTGTTGTTCAAATAAATAAATGATGTTTTACCTTCTTAAATCATGTAATGACAGTAGATGTCGTAGTTTTTCTTTGTTTGTAATTCCTTTTTGTATAAATATGTAATAACCACCCCTATTTTTCCAATGAAAGAAACTTGCGAACTACTATGTCATATCAATTAAATTGCTTAATGATCAACAAGGCATTTTGTCAAACACTTGACAAACATACAACTATACATGTAAACCCTGAAACTCCTTATTTGCTGTTAAACACTAATTTGCAATATAAATGTGCACATACAATTGCCTTATGGGCTGCAACAAATATTCAAATTTGTATTCAAAAATTACAATGCTTAGATATGAAAATTTGATAGAACCCTAGAAATTAGTGTTGTAGTGACCCACAAAGGAAATGGCAACCTTCCAGACCTCTAATTAGCGAGAATAAACAAGTAAACTTGATGCAAACATTGTTCATGCACTATAGCAGCACTATTCATGGCACCGTAGCAATTTTACTATTTCACGGGTTACTGTAGCAAAAACACTATTCATGCACATTAGCAAAACACTATTCACGGCAACTATAGCAAATCATTATTCTGCCCTTCTTTGTTGTAAATCCAATAAGCCCAATGTGTTTCCTGAATGAAAACACCATCAATCCTCCTGACTGTGTCTTTCAACAACGAAGAGAATGCTAGAAAAGAGGGATTTCGTCCTCCAAGCTCGAAAATCAGATTTCCCGAAAATCCAGCAGCATAACATTAATCTCCTCCAAAAACCCCCTAAATGGAAGCTCTTCTATTTCTTTTATAGAGTTCTCACAAGAGTCCATTCCTTCGTTTTGTCAATGTGGGATAAAACATAACTCCCTTTATGTAACTTATGTATCCGATAAATTATAAAATAAAGGGGATTCTTTTATTTAAATAATTCCCACAAACTATAGAATATGCATTAATAAAGTTAAATATTTAAATTTAACTTTATAAAATAACTTCATTAATGCCCAATAAATCATATCAATGATAAATAAATCTTCCTGTCGATTTTAAACAATTGCCATCGACATGTCACTGCCCCTAGAAGTCCAGATATGTCCATTCAAGACTTACTATAAATAGTAAGTATGCCCAAAACTGCCTCAAACCCCTCAAAAAGAAATGCAACTGAAACTGTCTAGGCCAAGTGGCCTCTAAGTCCCTTTAATGTCCTGGTTAGCCTACGGGACCATAGGGAAATAGGCTAACGACAACATCATGCTATGAATGTTAAAAAGGGGACATTACAAAATATTGAGGGTATTAGGTTTTTTTCTTTGCTAAATAGTTAGTTATCACTTAGATCTATTTTCTTCTTTGGGTTGAGGCCATAGATTTTATGATTATTTATTTCTTTCTCTTGGCAATTGAAACCCTAGACCACAGGGCACACCAAATTTGTATGACGATCTAGTTGTGTGAAATCTCAACTCGTAAATGTCTCTTTTATCTTTAATGTGGGGTTATCTAGAGATTCACCCTTTCTTGTAACTAGATCTAGGGCATGGGCGTTCTGGCTAAACGATGTAGGAACCTTGTGTAAAATAAAAGTTTGTTGGACATTTCAGTCACTTGGAGTAATTTTCATTTGCACTTTTGGATATTGAGACCACTGTATTTATTAAGGATATAGAGGTGGAGGGCTTGAAAGAAATAAAATTTGAATCTACCTGCTGATTGGGTCACCATTCCTCCTTGCTTCACCGTTGGTTGAAGTTTTTTTTGACCAATAAGATCATTACATCATTATGTCATTGTCTACTTGGTAGCCTAGGTTAAAATTGGATCATGGGTCTCCTATCGCCCATCTGGATGCAAGCAATAATATATCACTCACTTTCTCTCTCTCTCTCTCTCTCACACACACATAATGGGCTATATTGAATAGTTTATTATTATTTCTTGCATCCAGGTGGGAGATAGGAGGCCTAGGATCCATAGAGACAATTTTAATCGAGGCTAATGTGCATGTGTGTGTGTACGTGCAGGGAGGAGGCGGTTACAAAATTATATTCTTAAATAGTTGTTTTAGATCAGAAATAACTTCGTAAGGGAGATCATGTGTGAGCATGATCTCGCCTTTCATAGATTTCCATAACGTAGCTTAAACATATGCTATATTGGGGCTTTATCATTTAAGTTTGTAGATGTGAGGTCCTTGACGATAGCAATAAAACTTGTTTCCTCCCTTAATTGGTGTATGACTAGTTGATTTCATTGGCATTAATCGAGAGTAATAAATTTGCAAGTAGATCCTATTAGTGGAAATCTGATATGGAACTCAATTATAGATGGATGATTAATAATAAAATTTCTAAATGTGTTGTATGGGTTTGTAGACCTTCTCTAAAATGCCAAAACATCCCTATAATGACTAGGAAAAATTATGTATTCTCATTATCTTGATGTAGTTTACTTAAATCTTTAATATTATGTTATCAATGTTATTGCGGTGAAGTTGTATTCAAATGATGATTGTTGAGTTGCTTGCACAATAAAAAGCCATGTCTTATCTTGCCATTAAGTAAAATGTCTATTCCTCTTCATGTTGAATCATGTGCTTAGAACTATTATAAACATCTTCTATTTCCTGAAATATGTTGATTAACATGTTTATTACTTTGAATAACGAGGGGTTTTGGGATAAGAGATCACTTGCCAGCATAAGCTAACACTTGTGGTTTATGATTTTAATACAGGGAAAAATTAATCATGGACAGTTGCCTTTGAGTAGAATATAACTATTCATTGTAGATAAAGTCATATGTACCTCTAATAATGTGAGTGAACTAAACTAAAATGTATTGATTGATGTGATTGATGTAATATACTCTGTAGTGTATACTAAAATTGTTAACTTGGAAACAAATTGTTGTTTGGTTTGTAACCATGGTTAAATACTTTGTAATGATAAAGGAATTTATTTTTATTATTATTATCATTTTATTTATTGTGTAAGTGTTCATAATAAATGAGTAATAAGACAAATGAGGACTTTTATGGTAGACGTCGTTCCTCATTAAATTTAGTTTGAAAAAGAATGAGAATAAATCATTTAAGATTCTTCTATGAAATGAAAACTTGTATATAGGTGTTTTCTCGCTTTTGGTTGAAATTATATAGGTAGATCACTTTAAAGGAATCATTAGGGGATCTCCAAGATTTTGAGTTAAACGAGAAATTTTCTTTAAGTAATTGATGCATATATCAATTAAGTAATATCATTTTTTTTTTATAAACAAAAGCAAGGCAGTCAATATATCTTCATTTCTCTATGTTTAGAAAATTAAACAATGAAATCCAGTTCTTTTTTAGTAATACAACTCAATTTGGGTAGTGGCTATACCTAGGTAACAACGACGCAAAACAACCTTGAAAGGGTGTTTAAATAAATATTTAAACTCGTAGTTTTACGCAACTAATATTTGAAACCAATTTACTTATCATATAAGATATGGAAACAATAATCAGAATTAAATTTTATTGAGCATGCATCAATTTTCTTGACTGATTTCAAAAGAAGTTGTAGAAACACTGCAACCTGTTTGGTTTTTTTTTGACTTGAGTCGATTTAGAATCAACTTGATTAAAATTGAAAAATTTAGAGTTCCCCAAAACATAAAATTTATCCTATTTTATCTTACTTTATAATACCTGATGATATTTGTGTTATCTCTTTTGGGTGGGTTTTTTATTTTTGGCAAGTTAATTCCAGAAGATTTATAGAATTTCTGCACTTTCTGGGTATTTTCAGTTTGCAAAGTTGCATTGAAACTGCCTTTTCTAATATAGCTAGAATTATAATTTGTATGATATAAAGGTTTATGAATAATTACAATATGTTTTTATTATATCTGAGAATTTGAAACAACCAAAACATGGTTTTTTGCTATTTTTAGCAACATGATTCCAAACTTGATTTATTCTAAATTTTTTGGGTGGAACAGTCAGTTTTCGTCAAAAACCCGTTGAAAATTTCAGTTTCTTTCGACATTTTATTTGTTTGAGTTTTGTTATGTGGATTCATAGGTGTACCCCGTAGGTGATGAAATTGGTATTGGCTGACAAAACTCTATTTCTCCTCATGGAGGCATTTTATCCAATACCATTTTGTAGGCGTTTTATCACGTTGTGAAGTATTTGTGAGGTGTGCTAGTGAAGATGGTTTATGTCAGGATATTGGTGGTTTTGCCATTGCACACTTTGTTTATTTTATCTAATTCACTTTTAATTTTACGAACATGGGATTAAGGTTATAATAAACCTTTGTTCTGTTAGAAATCTTTAGGCGTACGTGACTTTATTGAGCTTGATATTATGTTCTGTGGTAATACTGACTCAGTGAACCATTAATGGGTCACATTTTATGTGGTCACAAGGAAGTTGGTTTCATTTCTAATCCATATTGAGAGACTGTATTATAGGTAAATGTTGTTATTAGATGCCTTATAATGAATGTAGTAACATTCATAAGTTGGAGACCATTCAATATGAATAGAGTGTGCTAGTTTTGGAATAAATAGATTATTGAAATAGTATTGAAGAGTGAATACTTAATACCATTATTTTTATATTAAATTTTATTTAGTAACACTCTTAATTGATAAGAGTGTTAGGACCATGCTTTACCCTTTTTCAGGTGGTTGTTTAGCTTGGAGTTCCTTCCCCGCTTTGTTTTTACGAAATGGATCGCACTATCATTCTTCATATTACCATTTGCATAATTTCACTCAATTTGTAAGCACTATGGAATTTCTACACCATGATACCTTCCATTTGAACCCTATTTCCTTCTGACGTGGATTCAAAATGAAAAATTACATAGTGATCATGATGTGATTGATTTTTAGATTATGTATTGGTGAAAAATTATTTGATTGACAATCTTAATTGTTTTTGAAACCAACACTTTGTCTCTTTTGAATTTAACATTTATTTACAAGTTATTTTATTGATTTTGAATTATCTTGGTTTAAATTTGGTTTTCTTTCAAATGTGGTCACTTTGATTTTGATTCTTAAATTTATAATGATTTCATTTGATATCTTGTTATTACTCTTTGTTTAAACTATTTCCTTTTGAACATTTGAATCGCAATTTAATTTTATTATTATGATAATTTTGATGAGGTGTTAAAACGTCTTTATTGAATATTGATTTTGTATATGTTTTTGATGTGCATAACTATTGCCTAGTGTGGGTATGGGGGAAAATATGTAACTTGGAATATATTTAGTCAATCGACATGGGAACCTATATGGGTAGGTTCATGATACCATCCTTTCCACCCCATTAGATGCAGTCTAAAGAGGTTATTTATTAGGATGTTTAAGGAGCTTGGGAGGTCTAAAGAGGTTATTTATTGAGTACAATGAGTTCTTGCTTCATTCAACATTGGTATCATACCATTGTGATGGCCCCTGATGTTTGACTCAACATGACACGTCATAGCACAATATGGTTCAACATGGCATGTCATAGCACAATATGGTTCAACATGACATTGCATGGCACAATATGATTCAACATTGCATTATTTGATTCTACTATGTTCCGGTATTCACTCTTTGTATTGTATGATTCATAATTGTTCAATATGATCCTATAGGGTATTGGTATTTGTACTCATGTTTCATAGATATTTACATTACTTAAGACATCAATTGGCTATTTAAATATACATGGTGGTATGAGATATGAAAATGCTTTAGACATTTTGATTATCAACCACATGACTTGTCTTGATTCAACTTAAAGATCTATGTTAACCTGATAAGGAATTCATTAGGAAAGAAATTATTTGACAGTGAATCTCAACCTTAGGATGAATCAAATTGCACTGTAGTAAATTCAAACTCATTTTTGGCAAAATATCATACTTTAGGAATGTGGTTTTGTCTCACCCCATAGTTTTAGATTGGCGCATCAAGGACAACGGAATTTTTAAGAGGGGTGAATGTAATACCCCTCTCAGATGTAATAGTACCTTCTCAATGAAGTCATATTGAGTTGGTTTTAGTGTGTTGGTTATGACCCTTGTGCAGGTTATGATGGAATGGGTGCCTTGCTGAGCATAGCAAATATGGCCCTTGGATTACCTTGAAGGGGTAGAAAGGTGGTATCATGTTACACCCCTAACCTTATGAGTACTAAGGTTATGGAATGGATATCATAACCTTTCTATTTAATTTATTAATTCTTATTAGTTAGGCTGACATAATTGGAATGAATAGGTGTGACCCTTCCATATTATGGGTGTAACTATTTCTAATTATAGGTATATATATGGTGGAACATGGATCTCCATAATCATCATAACTTTCATTATTGAATTCATTTCCTCATTTATTCTGATTTCCCCTTTGAAATGGATTATATTTGAATGTTATTTTTGTTATTATAAAGCAATATCCTAACAAGTGGTATCGAAGCATCAATTTTGGTATAGAATTTTGTTTTTGCTATATTTCATAAACCATTGTGATTTTTTCTACAATTTTTTTTACTGGAGTTGGATAATCATATAAGGAGTCCATAGTAAAAATTTGGAGATTTGAAGATCCAATTTGAAGAAGTTATTACATTTTTATTGTTTATATTTTCAAAGAGCTCATAAAATTTCAGTTGGAGTCCTTTGTATTTTGAGTTTCGAGGTTTTACATTCTGAAATTCACTGGTAAAAGTTGGTCGAGAGTAGAACATATGCTCCTAATACAACGCATGTTTTAATTGTTTATGGTTACCACTCACTTTGGATACTTTCCTCCAAGAATTAAGAATAAATCTAGAGCTAGAAACAAAACCAAATTTATAGCCATGCCTTTTGGAACAAAATCCTTTTCTTCAACCACTAATCCCAATTATTCCCTTTATTGTCCACCATTTAAATTTGAAGGAAACATACCTGAGAGATGTGAAACAATGGTCACTTTTATTGAGGATAATTTGATTGCCCCATTTGTAACATCATTGAATGAGAGTTTAGATAGGTTTAAACATGATCTAATGTCTGAATTGAAGTCCATAATTAATCCACATCCTACATTCACTCATACACAACTAAACCATCCTAGAGGTCATAATAAAGCAAACTTAGGGCAATAGTTTCAAGGGCCAAAATTACACCTACCAAAGATGGACATTTGAAAGTTTGATGTTATGGAGGTAACCTCCTGGATAAGTTTCATGGAACAATATTTTAAGCTTCACAATATACCAAAAAATGCAAAGGTTGACATAGCCTCACTACATCTAGAATTTGAACCTTATCAATGGTATCAATGGATGATGAGTGACAAGAAAGGGCAAGAGCTTAGTTGGGATGAATTTATTAAGGAATTAGCATCCCACTATGAGCAGTCATGGAAGGGAAGTTATTTCACCCAACTAACAAATTTGAAACAAATAAGATCTATAGTGGAATATAATGAAAAACATATGAGATTGGCAATCCAAACTCTAGAAGCAACACCTTATTAGAGACTATAATTTTACATCAATGGATTAAATGAATGAATTAAGCATGATGTTTATTTGTTAGAATTGTGTACAGTTAGGAAATCAATGCAACAAGCACTACACATTAAGTAACGAAACTTTGCTATCAGGAGATTCACATAAGGTCAAACTTTGTGATGGCGAGATAGAAATGCAACTAATATTGTTGATAGAAATATGGTCAACTCTTTTAAACCAAGGCAAATTACCAAGTTTTCTCCTCAACAGGAGGCGAAAAAAGAGAAAAGGGCCTATGTTGGCATTGTGACAATAAATGGTCTAGAGGACATAAGTGTGCCAATGGTGAGAAAAGACTAATGATCATTGAGAATTAGGTTTGGAGGAAGATGAGTTAACTATAGAGGAAAAAATAATAAAATACGAGCATAAAAATTCTGAGGAGGAAGAAATACATACTATCTCTTTGCATGCATTAAATGAGATAAGCACACCACAAACACTCAAAGTGATGGGTTATATTAAGAAAAAGAAAGTGAAAATTGTAGTCAATATAGGGAGTACCTATAACCTCATTGACAAAAAATTAGCTAATGAGCTCAATTGATTTGTGTATCCAGTCTCCAATTTTCAAGTTATGATTGCCGATGGGAAACAACTCTCTTGTGAGGTTAAATGTCATCATATCAAGCTCTCAATGGGGGACTATCAACTAGATTCATAAATGTTTGTCATACCAATTGGGGGAACAGATGTAGTTTTGGGAGTGCAATGGCTTAAACAACTAGGAATAGTGTCATTCAATTTTGAAGACTTATTCACAGTTTTTAGTAGAAATGGAAAAAAGTACACACTTAACGGGGTGAAATTCCTACCAAGCCAAATTATTAATTCTCATAAGAAGGAGAAGTTAAGAAAGGATCTTATGGCATAGTGGCATAACTAGATTTCTTGGAAGCACATGATGTAGAAAATTAGGGACCACCAAATGTTCAAATAATTATTCAACAACATCAAAAAGTATTTTAGGAACCAAAAGGCCTACTTCCAATCATAGATCATGATCATGCAATTGAATTGACTCAGGTATTGCTTGTCCAAGTAAAAGTGCTTATTCATCTCTAGTGGTTATGGTTCGAAAAAAGGATGAGTCATGGAGAATGTATTACAGGGAACTCAATAAGATCACTTTGAAAGATAAGTTTCCTATTCCTGTCATTGATAAATTATTGGATGAATTGAATGCTGTTATTTTCTTTACTAAGTTAGATTTGTGTTCAAGGTATCATCAAGTTTGGGTAAACGAGGAGGATGTACATAATACTGCATTCAGGACACATGAGGGTCACTATGAAGTCTTAGTCATGCCATTTAGTCACACTAATGCTCCATCTAATTTTTAGAGCCTCGTGAATTTAGTTTTCCGCTCATTTCTTCATAAATTTGTATTGGTGTTCTTTGATGACATATTAATTTATAGTAAAACATGGAAAGAACATTTGCAGCATGTAGAAAAAATATTAAAAGAATTGGAATACCATCAACTTTATGCAAATAAATCTAAATGTGCCTTTGGAGTGAAGGAAGTGGAGTACTTAGGACATGTGGTATCACATGAAGGTGTTAAAGTGGACTCTAAGAAGATTTTAGCTATCAAAGATTGGCCAAATCCTAAAAATATCAAAGGTTTAAGATGATTCTTGGGTCTAACAGGGTACTACAAAATATTTATTCACAACTATGCTCGCATAAAAACCTTAACGATATTATTGAAGAAGGATTCATTTTCAGGTTAGACTTAGTTACCCAATCATTCCAACAATTGAAAGAAGATCTCATTTCCACATTTGTGCTAGCTACCCCAAACTTCTCTAAGACATTTGTGGTATAATGTGATGCTTTTGGGCATGGCATTGGGGCAGTACTAATGCAAGAAGGGAGTCCCTTAGAATTTGAGAGTTGACAATTAAAAGGAAAGAACTTGTTAAGTCCCACATATGAGAAAGAAATGTTAGCAATTACTCACACAGTTAAATAGTGGTACTAATATCTCATAGGAAGGCATTTCAAAGTTAAGATAGATCATGAGAGTCTAAAATATTTTTTAGAGCAACGATTGTCTTCAGAGGATCAATAGAAATGGGTCATAAAGATTCTAGGATATGAGTTTGACATTATTTACAAAAAAGGAAAGAAGAATATTGTAGTTAATACACTTTCTCGACAAGAAGTAGAGGAAGCAAAACTTTATGCTCTTTCTTTATTAAAACCTAAATGGGTAGAAGCAATATGGGTTGAGTGGCAACAAGACACTCTACCCAGAAAACTCATACAAAAATTGCAAGAGAACCCATCTCCTGTAGATAAGTATGTTTGGAAAGGAGACTCATTATGGTACAAAGACATACTCTTTTTGTGTAAAAATTTAGAACTGAAAGCTAGTATCTTGTCTCAAATACATGACTCACCCATCAAAGGGTATTATGGGTTCTTAAAGACTTATCACCATATAAAGAAGGATTTTGTTTGGGAAGGCCTTAAGGGGTATGTACATAAATTTGTGGCTGAATGTTTGATATGTTAATAGAATAAAGGAGAAATGATTGAATCCTTAGGTCCATTATCCATTCCAAGACAACGTTGGGAATAAATATCAATGGACTTCATTATAGGCCTACCTAAATAAAAAAACATGGATGTGATATTAGTGGTTGTGGATCGAATCACCAAGTACACATTTTTGTGGGCTTTCTCATCCATTTCAAGCTAGTACCATGGAAGAAGTATTCATGGAAAATGTGCAAAAACTCCATGGAATTCCCAAAATCATTGTGACTAATCATGATCCTATCTTCACTAGCATATCTTGGACTGAACTATTTTTTGCGTGGGGGCACAAACCTGCCCATAGTTAATCTTATCATCCACAATCAGATGGCCAAACTAAAATTATGAATAAATGTCTTAATGTATGCCTACATTGTTTTGCCTCAAAAACATAAGCACGATGGTCCAAGTAGATTTCAAAGGTAGAATGGTGGTATAACATGTCATTTCACATAACGACAAAGATGACACCATGTGAGGCTCTCTATGGCTACCCATGCCTTCTACTACATCTTATTTGCAAAGTCATTCCAAAGCCCATGCAATCAAGGATCATCTTCAATAACAGTAGGAAGTGCTTCAATTACTTAAGGATAATTTGGTTGTGGCTCAAAATAAGATGAAATAATAAGTTGATCAGCACTGTAGTGAACAAAATTTTGAGTAAGGAGATTAAGTGTTCCTTCGATTGCAATCATATAAACAATGGTCACTTAAGCAATAAAAAAACATCAAGCTCACACCAAAATTTTATGGGCCCTATAAGGTTATGCCTCAGATCATAAATGTCTCTTATAAGTTAGAAATTTCACCTTCTTCCAAAATTCATCATATCTTTCATGTTTCCTTCTTGAAAAAAGTAATTGGTTCCAAGCTTTTGATCCAGTTCGAGTTGCCTAAGTTAGATGAAGAGAAGTTCATTATGGTACCTGAGACTGTTATTGAGACACGACTAAAAAAATTATGTAACCGAGCCATTTTTGAATTTCTCATCAAATGGAAAAATCTGTCCATTGAAGATGCAACGTGGGAGAATAAACAATTCATGCAACAACATCCTGAGTTGTTAAGCATTGAGGGCAATGATTTTTTGAAGGATAAGGGCATGCTACAACCATAACCTTATGAGTAATATGGTTATGGAATGGATATCATAACCTCTATCTTTCATTTATTAATTCTTATTAGTTACGTCAACATAATTGGAATGAATGGGTGTGACCCATCTATATTATGGGTGTGACTCTTCTAAATTATGGGTATATATATGGTGGAGCATGAATCTCCATAATCATCATAAGTTTCATTATTGAATTCATTTTCTCATTTATTTTGATTATTGAAGGTTTCCCCTTAGAAGTGGATTATATAAATAAAATAATAATAATAATAATAATTTTTAGACTCAAGGACTAATGTATTAGTGAATTACAAGTAGTTTTTACTCATCAACTCAAGTTTATTTTCCATTGAACCCATTGTAGACACTATTTCTAAATTATATATCACCTTAGTCTTGTACACTTAAAAAATACATATCATAGATGTACCTTCAATTTCTAAACCTTTATTGCTACCAAAAGGCTCGCGTACACTATCTCTATGTGCCTAATTACTTCTATTTTAGTTTCACCAATGTTATTTTGATGACCTAGGGAATTTATCTTGCCCAGAATGTTATAAACATATTTATCTTCTATCTCTGTAAGTTTTGGACCTGTGCTTATCTTTCAACTACCCAAACACTTGCATTTTAGTTAGATGATTGCATCAATGCAAGTGTCCTATTCCAATGCAAGTGTCCAATGCCCTAAAGTCATCAAATTTACAAATAAAACATATTCATTTGGTTGGCCTACGTGCTTTAATGTGAGATATTCTACAAAAAGATTGGTATAAATACAAGATCAACCCTCATTCATTCCTCACCTAGCACAAACCTAGAGAGACCAAGGCAACTTATCAAAAACATTCTATCAAGAAACTCAAGTGGGCAAAGATTTTTTTATTTTCTCATATTTTCATATCAATCATAGAGACAACACATCTATAGGTATGAAGTACTAAAGGAACATCCTAAGAGCTATATTTTCCAAGTTACAAGCCAAGTCATTGTTATACTTATTGCATATTGCTTGATTCACACACAAGACAACACGTAAGGGATAACTACATAAGTATGAGGCTCTCTTGGTCCAAAAATTAGAAATTTTGATTGAAATATATTTTAAGAACATAAAGATAATACAGTAACAATGAATTCTCTGAGAAGAGATGTTTTATTACTCAAGATTGCAATACAAAGATATGTTTATCTCTGGGAAGAGATGTCTATCTTCTATTTCAGGTTACATCTTCATTTATACACTTTTTGAAGGTGGGAGGAAGATGTGGAAGCTCACCAATATTGAGGGAGATTAAGTGGTTTGAATTTTATGATTTAAAAATAATACAAAATTTGAGTAATTACTATTTTTAGAAACTTACTATTTTTAGACTGCACTACTAAAATTAAAATTTGAGGCACTTCCATTAGGTTTTTGAGGGTCAAAAATCACTAAGCAAATCTTTATGCCATGTCACCACATTCTCCTCATTCTTAGCTTTCCAATGATTCAAATGGGGAGTCAATCAGAGCTACAGTGCAAAAGTTATGGCTCTCAAAATTTCTATCATCAATTGGGGTAGAATCATCACCCAAATTATCGCCTGAATTGTTGTCCGGATCATCTCTTCATAATATTGGCTATGTAGATAGTTCTCATTGATATATGGGTCTTTGGGGCAACTCAAAAATATGTGCTCACTAACCTATTTTTTCCATAACTAATATAAATATGAAGAACTAGAGTTTTGCTATTTGACAAGGAACGATAATCCATGACCCATATATAAATGTACTAGAGCGAAGGTGATGTACAACCTAAAATCATCCAGGTGGTCACATCCTATTTTAACAAGTATTCCATACTAGACACTTATGCTCAAATCAAATAATAACATTGACATAACTATCCCAGGTCGACAGAAGTATCTACAACTATAGAGACATAATTTCTAGAATAAGGTGACTTTCAGAATCCAAATTCAGTCCACTTTCTGCCTTTTTTGGATCCAAATCTATATTAACATTAGATCCAACTATCTTTTTCATTTTTACTACAATATTTAGTATAGTTGTATTTTCTTTCTTTAACATTTCAACATAATAACTTCAGTATATGTTTTATTTGAGTTTCAAAAATAATTGGTCTACTCTAGAGATAATCTACCATCTTTGTGCCCTAAACTTTATTTTTTCCTTTTGACCCTCGATCCTCCTTAAGCTATATTTTATGGTTAAACATTTGGTGAACTTGATCTTTCATCCATAAAACCCTAGATTTTGATCTAGTGTTTCTTGGTTCTTTATTCTTATTTCTAATTTTTGATTTAACAAAATTTTACAAGTTCAAACTCAGATTTCATTTTATATTAATATGTTCAATATGGATATATGTGTAACTCATTTTATGATACAATTTGTAATTATAACAATAGTCTGCTATTTACTACACTAATCTTGGGTACCATCCAAAGAATCAAATAGATCCATCGATATAATGAAAGGTGTTTAAAATGAAAACAACACTTAATCTCCCTTCAATATTCTTTTTAAAATACTATAGAGCCAATATCTAGATGCTAACATTTATACTCAAGAATTTATTTTTTTAGATGATATTTTATGATTATGTAGCACTTCAGTCTTGTACACTTGGTAAAATCATGACACTAGTTGTTCTTCTTAGTTATACACATGGCTTGATTCTACAAGTCTTGCATCTACTCTATCTTGTTCCCTTTGGCCTATCCATTAGTTTGACCAACCTTATATTTATTATATAGACTTCATATCTTGCCTAGAATGCTTAAAATGTACTTATCTTATACCTCTACAAGTTCTGAGTTTGTGCTTACTCTCCTCCCTATACACTAATGTCTAGGTCAAACAATAATGAAGACATTAATGTCCTGGCTTGACACAAGTTTACAATGCCCTAAATAGATTCAATTTACAAATGAAACACATTATAATGGTTAGAATAATTTATTTAATGCAAGTTATCTCTCGATATAATTGATATAAATATAGTATCAACCCTCATTCATTAACCACCTATAAAACCTATTAATCAAACTAAAAGAGCATTCAAGAAGCACTTGACAAACACAGTTACCAAGAGCCTTCTTATTCTGCCTTATTTTGATATCAGTAAGAGGAATAATCTAGTTACAAGTCTAAAGTACTAAATGAGTAGTGATAAGGTTATATTTTCTAAGTTACAAGCTAGGTCACTATTGTACTTGTTTTACATATTGTATGATTCACACACAATCCAACACGTAGGGGAGAATTATATGAGTCTAAGACACTATTCTATAGTATTGGATATGTAATCAAAACCCTTTGACAATGAGGTCATTACATGTCATCTCAACACCGTATTCTCATTAACCCATTTTCCAACAAGGTCACATTGAATATGCAATGTTAGGTTTTTGCCATTTCACTAGGAGTGACAATCCATGACTCAAATCTAAATGCACTAGAGCAAAGGTGAAGCCAAATCCATAAGAATCCATGTGATCACATTGTATTTGAGAGGATATTCCATACAAGACACGAACATCAAACTCAGACACTAGCATCGACATAACTTTCTTGGGCTGACACACCTATCCAGAGAGATAGAGGCACCAAATCTAAAAATTGATGATTGATATAGAACTATTTTCCTACATACTTCCTACATTTACTACATCCAACAATGTGTTAGCATCATAAATAGCTAAGTACTTTCTTTTATGTCATTTATATATCTAGCATAGTTATACTTTCCATTAATAACCTATCTCAGTTTTATAAATTTAGCATATGGTATATCTGAGTTTAACACATTAATTAGTCTATCATAGATCTAATATCCACCCTTGTGACCTATCATTTATTTATCCTTAACCCTATCTGCGTGTAGGATAACCTCTTATCCAAATTAGGGTTAATCATTTGGTGAATATGATCTTTAAATATCATTTTTGCATAAGCATTCTCTTATAGATGCTTATCTCCTTCCTTGTCCTAATCTTTATGTTATTTCTCTCTTTTATCATGGATGACATTTATTGATTTGATTATTATGACTATGAAAGCCTTCAACAATATCTCCAAGTAGGGATAAAAAATCCATTACTCTTGTATTCCTCCAAGTGTTAAGGAAAACAATATAAAATCCTTGAATAGTGGTAGCTATTATTTGTATACACAATATTTCTAAATTTTATCAATTATTGATGCTTTCTCTCTTGAAGGAAATCCTTGAGTCTCAATATCTCTAAGTGCATGTATTAAAGGGTGCACTGAGAAAGGGATGGATAAACCATTGGTGCTTCACAAGATTGTTGTTCCATATACCACCACTTCAAATCAACACAAATCTCTCCTATATGTTTCCCTAAACTTTGACACCTCCTTTACACGTTCATCCAAGTAATTCAATATCTCAAATAGCCCCTACCAAAGCCAAACCTATTTTTACCATCCATCAAACATATTCAAATGAGTTGACCCTATTCTAGAAATTAAGCATGTTACAAGACTAAGTGGGCCCAATTGACTTATTCTGGGACCTAACTTATCTATTTCCTGAGTAACTAGGTCGACTGGGTTGACTATGTCGGCTAAAATTTTAGAAGAGTTTAAGGTTATATCTAGATTTATAAACACATCCTTCATCTCATTTCCAATAGATAGAATAATTCACTTTCACTTATTTATTTGTTTATCTACCATTCTACTTGAGGAGTCATTGCTTAGAGTTTCATACTTATTTTGGAGAAAAACATTATCTTATGGGAAGAGTCTTTTGGATGCATAGGAGAAGTCTTGTAGCCTAGAACCAAACTATATTTGTTATCCTTACAAACCCCAACAACCTCTTACAAAGTGCCATTGGCCAAGGAAGAGATTGAGACTTGATGGGTTCATCTTCAAGATACATATTCCTAACTCTTACTCCTCTTTTATTAGTAGATAGAGTTGCATGTGTAATGGATTATGAATGTATTGATCTCTTCATGCTTAGGATTACCTCTACATTGACTTGAGTAGAGTTATTCTTTACATGCTTATGGTTTATTATTTATTATCCCCCCTTTATGCCATAAGCTTTAGTGAGCATTAGATTAGATTTAGTTTACTTTGTTACAATTTATAGGACCTAGCTAAGGTTATTGTGTGGTATTACTAGACTAGAGGCTTTGGAACACTCTCTAATAATATTATATGGTAAGATACCCCTTAGTTAGGTCTAGTGAATCCATATTGGTCATGACCTCAATTGTCTAAATGTACAAATAAGTATAATGACTAGTTTGATTTATCTTCTCTGAGCTAGGATTGATTTATAGATCAACTTCACTTTCCTTTGTATACATTCTAGTGAACCTGATGTGAATCTAACCCGTGTAGATTTTATTTCATGCTTTCATTTATTTTTATTTTTTATTTATTTCATTTTTATATCACTGGATTGACTCTATCGAATCAGTGTAACATTCTATGCAAAGGTTTTAACCTAGTCAATCTAATTGACTATGTTTGGATTTGTGTAGGTCATCTTCAATTATAGACAACTCAATTGATCCGATCGACTCAATTTGTTTTTCTACATACAATTTTTTAGATTCAATCGACCCAGTCGAATTTGTTAGCAAGTTAAAAATCTTCATCTAGATGACACATTATAAAAATAATAATTTAGAATCATTAAATCATCAGATTCATTCTCACCAACTTAGTTATTTATTTTCTTCATTTTGGTCCTATTTTCATAGTTCTTAGTTCTATAAAACTGTAACCCTACAATAAACTAAGTCAACTGGATCAACTTAGGTTTTTTTTCTTGCCTAGGAGACTTAGTCAACTTGTTTAAATGTGTTTCTTTGGCCTTTTCTTAAATACATAGAATCAATAAAGTTGATTCTATTTTGTACTATTTTCATACTTAGTTAACCCAATCGACCCAATACTCTTCAAGCAAAATAAATTAAATCACATTGGTGTAATTAATTCATCTTTTACTTTTTCTACTTACTTGATTAGAGTAGCACACATTTAATAATTAGAAAATTTAATTTATCGATTTAGTCACATTGATTTTTTTATTCACACACTACCAAATCCCAAAATATAAAAAAATATTAAACAATTCTACCCAATGTCTATCTACTTGGATTTCATCACCAAGGGAAAAGCCAATTCAATTATTTGATTGAGTATAAATATATGGTTGATGGTATTTATTGGCAAAGCATCTAAAAACCTTATCACTTTGAGATTGTGAAGTGAGGGGGTAGGCACCAATACCAAACTAGTACCATCACCAATACAAATCCCTTTCAATCTTGATAACCTAAAACCAACTTTAGATTACCTCTTTTTAGTTCCTCTCTAAAGCCAAACACCCTATCACATTTTTTTTAAATATATAATTTAAAACATTCAAGAATGGCTATATAAATTCATATTTCTATTTTCAACATTGTTGCTTGCTCTTTGTCAATTGTATGTTATATTGTAAAACTTATATTGGCCAATATTGATATAAGATTTGTGTTGTGTGATGTAACTAAATTACTTAGGTTGACCTAGTTGCTTGTGTGTTTATTTTAATTTCTCTGCTAATTAACAGTAGATCATATAAAGTCATAATTTTCAAAACTTGTCTTTACCCTTATAACATAGTTGATCCACTCAATTGTCTCCTATGGTTTTCCTTTCCATAAAGCACAGTCATTCTATCTGACCCAATCTCTCACATGATGGTATTTTTACCCTTTTATAGAACACAATCATTCTATCTGACCCAATCTCTCATAAGTTGGTCTTTTTACCTTTCCTCATAACATAGTCAACCCACTCGACTGTGTCTCCTATATTTTTATTTCCATAGAAAATAGTCTTCTATCTAACCTAGTCTCTCATAGGTTAGTCTTTTTTCCCTTCTACAGACCACAGTCATCTTGTTTGACCTCATCTCTTATAGGGTACCTATTCTATTTTCCTTTAGCACATAGTTGGCCTTTATGATTATGTGTCTTAATTTCTATAACACATTTGACCTATTCAATCATGTCTCTTATAGCTTGTCTTGGTCATTTTTTAACATAACATTTTCAACAGATTTGACCCTGTATCATACCAGTTTATCCTCATTTCTAACAGGTGTCTAACTTCCCTCCCTTATCATGGATTATTTGTTTGATGATAATAAAGACTTTAATCAAACTAGCATGATGAGTTTCACTAATCCAAATAGATTTCCTCAAACACAGTCTATGGTACCTAACACATCAAATCAATGCCCATGTTACCACTTGCACTACCAACTATGAAACTCCTTATTATTCCATGACATTTAACCCTTTGTTTATGCTAGAAGATGAATGTGACCTTGATTACATGGTTTAAATGATCCTTTTCATCATCGAAAATCCTCAATATATAGGTAAGGATCCTACAATCATTTATAATATCATGATGGGACTTCATTTTGGAGAAACCCATTCACCTTCACCTAGTTTTTCCACAAAATTTGGAGCAAGTCATTTTTTTCATCTACACCTTTCCTTTCTATCATGTCTCCTTCTCACACTATGACATCAGCATCTATGTCTTATTTTACCTCCATGCCAAGTATTTCCACCAACATGGAAGGTTCAACCTTTAGTGGGGCTCTTCATGATCCCCACATGAATACTCACATGCATACCTATGCCACTAGTGCATCTCATGCTACTAGTTCATCTCATGCTACTAATGCTTCTTATGCTACTAATGCATCTCATACTACTAATGCTTATCATGCCACTAATACAACACATGCCACTACCTCATCTCACTCATAATGCATCTCAAGCTCTTAATACCTCACACAACACTAATGCATCAAATGTCACTTCTACTAGCCAAAATAGTGCTCAAGCTAGTCAAATTTTATTACAAACTCTTAACCAAATGCATACATTTCAAACTAATAATGCAAATGAAAAATCACCTATTACATCTCCAAAACCAACCCCAACATGCTCAATGGGGAGTGCACAATCCTAATGCCCCCTTTCCCATTAGGGATTCACATGGTAACCTCATACCATAACCCCCACTTATCAACAAAACTATTAAACACTTACAAAATGAACCTCTTGTACCTCAAATTTCTAACATTAATATAGTGGGTATCACTCCCACTATCACTTATAATGGATCTGCGGATCCTACCTTACATTTAAAAACATTTGGAAACATTTACAAAGATTGGGTTAAACTTAATACTTTCACTACTACCAAACTCTTAGTTAAAATGCTTTCAGAAGATGCATTAGATTGGTATAATTAACGTAAACCCCACTCTATTACTAGCTTAGAAGACTTGGTCAATTCATTTGTTCAATAATTCTAAACTAGTGATAATCTTAATAACAACTTAGCTTCATTTCATCAACTATAAACAATTAAGTTAACTAAAATGACGCAAGTTTTCATCAAATAGTGGAAAGCTTTGTCTAAGAAAGTTGAGCATAATATGGCAGATGAGAACCTCTTCCACTTATTTACTAATGCTCTTCATCCTAAATTACAATATCATGTTAGGACTCTTTTCCTAAGAATTTTGGAAGAGGTTCTTAACCAAGCTAAATGCCAAGATTTCCTTATATGTCAATTTAAACCTCCCATACCTACAATGGGAGTTTGCATGCTTATAAAAGCTAAAAATTGCCATGTAACCAATGATGGTGTAATGATGGTGTTACATATACTTATGTCACCATACACACCATCCAAGCCATTACTCCAAACAATAGCATGGAGCATGTTCCTCCAGCTAATAATAATTCTCATCATAATCCAACATTTTCTCACAATAATAATAATAATAATACCAATGTGCACTAACCTCTTTCATTACCAAAAATTCAAAAACATCTTCCAAGACTTTTACCATGATATCTTGACCCTACACATCCTATGAAAACATGGTATGATCCAAATAAATTTTGTTGGTTTCATGTAAGTTGGGGACATTCTCATGAAACTTGTAGATGATTAAGAAATTTTGCTATGGACTTTCTCCTTGGACCCAACTTTGAACACAAATCCATTATATGTAAACATCAACAAACTTATGTCATTGCACTTAAAGCTCATGAAACTCAAAGTAAAAATCAAATTTTAAACCAAGCCAATGCTCATTTAGATATCTATAAGGATCCCCTTCCTAATCATCAAGACAACATTGATCAACCTACCCCTACTACCAATAACATTGAAAGTATTATAGATCTTAATACCAATGATGAAAATGTGGTTAACATGACTAATATGAGGAGAGTAATTGATTATATTGATTTAATCCCAACCCTTAACCACCACTTCTCTTCAACATTTTACATTATTCAAGACACTTCCCCATCCCATATCATAGAATTGGGGCATGTGGAACCACCAAACATACAATCATCACCTCCAACAACACAAATTGACCATACCTCTCATAAAGTTGATATAACTTCTACTCTTTCCCCAAATTCCATACCTCAAGTAAACAATCCTCAAACTTCAAACAATATTTATTCTACTCAACCACATAAAATGCTTCAACAAACAACCACATCACCTAAGATCAATCAAACTAATTTAAACCAACCTAAACTAAACATACCATATCAACATAAGTTTAACTACACATCCAACCATCCTTCAAATGAATTTATTACAACATCACACACCATTATCCAATAATCCTCTAATGGGTTATGAAAAATGTGATATTATTATGAAACTTTCCCATCTTCCATCCCAAATTCCTTTCCTATAACTTATGAGAACTTCTCCTCACCATTGTAGTTGACTAATGCAATTATTATTTAAAATGAAAATCCCTCATCCTCCACCCATAAGGAAAAAAGCTACCTTATTCAAATTTGAAGATATCATTCTCCAACGACGTGAAGAAATGTCCATCCATGTTGATGAAACAATGGACACTTCTCTCTCATTCAAATTTCCTACCTCTTCTAAGAATTTTGATGAGATATTAGTTTGTGCAGATGATCCCCCTCTATTCATTAACATTCAAGTGGGTGATATCCAAATCAAACATGTTTTAATTATTGAAGGCTCATGCATTTGTGTTGCTTCCCCTAATTTTATTAAAATACTTGGATACTTTGAATGTAACATTAAATCCATATGCAATATATGTCAAGGATATGATAGAAGGCAAATACCTCATTTAGGTTGTGTTTGGCTTCCTATTACCATTCTTGCCATCACCATTCATGTGAAAGTCATGATATTTAACTTTATACTTTCCTATAATATCTTACTCGATCGACCTTGAACCCATTGCATGAGATCAGTTGCTTCATCTACATGCTAATGTGTCAAATTCCCTTAAAATGGTGTTATACATAAGATTCAAGGGGACACAAATACTTGGAATTTTGAACAATTCTAAGAACAAAGTGTTTTTAAAATACCCACTCTATAAACCTTACATAGTATTCCATTTTTGAGCATCCCAATGCTTTAATTATCTTAAAAACTCTACTAGAGGTTATAATGGTTATCTATAATTAATTCAAAAATATTCCACATAACCTCATAGACTCAGATGATGATGAACTAAATGAGATAAGCTTAAAAATCAAAACTTTTAATCTCTTCCCTAACATCATCGCTCAATTACCTCCCTCTCTTTAACCTCAATCCCATCAATAACCTTTTGACACAATACCAATTACTCTAAACATTCCATTCACCATGCTCCTTCGACCAATAAAATAGTTGATGCATATACTATAGACTTACATACACCTGAATGTGATGATAGTTATTAATTAGATTACCCATTTTCATATAGATTCATTCAATCTAAAAATGTAGAGGTTTTTAGATATCATTCTTCTTTATTGCCATCTTTTAGTTCTTTTTCTATCATTCCTTCTCTTATAGTACCTCATATTATTTTTTTCTCTATTGTTCATAGGTCAAAGATGAAGCACACATGTACAAAACCTGTAGTCATTGCTGAAATTCTCAGGAGTATGCTTATGGACCATGCCATGAAAGGACCTTACCATTTTTCCAGATATCATGATCCTTATAGTTTGCTTCCTCCTTAGATGTTAGCCACTCTACTTTGACCCATTGTACAACCAACCATACATACAAATGAGCCTAGTCTAGATTCCTCTCTAGATTCTCTCTTCCTTGCTGATGGTCTTCTCCCTTTACCTAAGCTTGATCCTTTACCAGCATATTGGGAATATGATCCCTATTTTGATATTCATAGAGTTGTTAGTCATTAGACCAAGGATTTGCATATACATTAGCAAAAAAAGGTGTCTTCCTCTACCACTTCATCTAGTAGACCTCCACCATTTACTAATAGACATATTTGTTACTTCTATAGTACACACAACCATTCCTCTACTCATTGTTGACAATTTAGGGAGTACATTGATACACTGCATCTATCCATAACATAATCCAAATACAAGACTATACCACCTCCTAAGATACTTCCAGAGTACATCCCTAAATATGGGGAAGTGTATTATCTTTGGCATCAGTGCATTACCCACCATACTGATAGGCTTCAAATGTTTCAACAACATATCCAAGATTTCCCTTAGTCTACATTGGCACAAGTTATTATTCTTGTTACAATCCATCTGTGCATGAAGGCTCCTCCTTTTTCAGTTACACCTCCACATAGATCCATATATACCATATACTTATTCTTTGCATTGAGTATCCCATACATGAGGTACCACTAGAGCATCACTCTTCTTCTACCACATCTACTTTTTATGTAGAGATGATACATAAGAAATTCTTTTCCCAAATTTTTGTAAAGATTGATGAGACTTTGACTAACATCAAAATTCAGCTGCATAAGGACGTGTTAGATGTTATGGATGACATTTATGGTCAGATCTATTAGTATTTTTGAACACAACATGGTGTTCTATCACATTATTTATCATTCTATTACATGATTTGGATTGGATTTGTGATTCATTTATATATCTTACATTTTTGACTATTTGGTAAACATGATTTCACTTCTCTTTTGCATTAATAATTATATTATGCTTTGTGTATTTTACATTTTTTCATTCTATTTAGCTTTCTTTTATGACTTACTCTTATTTTTCATGGCTTCAAACTTATGCTCATGGTTTCAATTCTTTCACATGTATTCCTATGTCCTCTCTTTGATGATTGTTTTCTACTTTCAAATCAAATTAAGATAATTATTATTGTGACATGGCTGTTAAACCCTCATCCCCTTAGTAATTTATCTTTACCATATGATAAGTTAGCAACCATTACTTCTCATTGTACAACTTATATACATCGATCTATTTGATCTCCCTTTTTCCCTTATTTTTTTCACATACTAAGCATACATACGGTTGAAAATTAAGATTACATACTAGTTCATAGATAAACTTTAGTTATTTAGTTAGTCATATCTCTTGTTACTTGTCTCCTATAACCAAAGTCTAAATCTCATTCGTGTGTATCACTTTTATCACTCATGTTGGTTATTCCAAATCCATATGGAGGAGGAATTGCAAAATCCATAAAAAAAGTTAAAATCCAAATCATTTAAACAAAATGCAATTATAAAAAAGATAAACATAAAACATAAAAGTCTAATTACATCAAAAAACACGATTTCCTATTTTTAGCACATCTCATATTCCTAATCGAAGATAAAACTCTATAATTGGCTTCATGATAGAGCTGAGATCCATTTGGGTCTGATAGGCTAATAGATTGGGATAAGAGAAAAAAATTATCTATAGTGCTACCTACTTTATCACACAAGTACCCAATCTTCACAATAGACTGGAGACTCTATAAGGAGTCATGAAGAATAGGGAACATGTTATGGGAAGATAGGGCTGTTTTACTTTATTTGCTTATATAACCTTCACGAGTTGATTTTAATATTCCACCTATTTACCTATATAACTTTGTGCTTATTGTGAGTAGGTATCCTTTGTATTTTGATGGTCACTAGCCTCTTAGTGCTTTTTTCTTATGTAGTATGCCTCATGTTTACTAAGGCTTTATTATAAATGTCTATGTCTTACTTTTTACACTCCTCATTTCATTACAACAATCTCAATATTTTCCCTTGATGAATATTGTTTTGTTAACTAATCATACACCTAGGGTTTCCATTTATGAGTTGTAGTATTTATCGTACTTCCCATCTTGATTTAGCATGATTAATTTCATTTATACTTATATTTTTTTTTTCATACTTCCCATCTTGATTTAGTATGATTGATTAACTTTATTGTACATTTATTTTTCATACCATTGGTTATAACATGTTTCCCATTTTATTACAACATTTTTCATACTTCCCATCTTGATTTAATATGACTTATATTTGTTTTAATTTGGTACACTATTACTTAGACATGGTTTTAAATATTTGTTATTTTTACTTTATGATTTTGATTTATTATATTTATTCATCTTTTATTTTTAACATTTCCCATCGTGGTCTAGTGTGTATTACATTTTATGATTATTTATATACTTTTCAAAATTATATGTTTTTATTATTAACTATGCATGTATGTCACATAATACTAGAAAATAAAACATACATCATATATTTACCATAGCATATAAAAAAATGAAAATATATGTGCTAGACATGAAATACATCCATACATCCATCAATAACATTAGTACAACTCAGATCAAGAAATATCCATATCAATATATAACACGAGTCTAATAAAAAATAAAAGTACAAATATAATGTATATAACTTTAAGGTTGTGCTCCATCATATATATCTAGTGGATGAGCCACACTACATATAAATGCCTATGATTGACCCATATGAATAGTCCACTACAATGAGGTAGTCTGAGTTCTCAGACCATCAACTTGTCTCTATAGATTGGCCACCTAGGCTTGCATACATCTAATCTCTATCATAGTAGCCATATGAGCATATCTATCTTGGGCCAATGCCTTCCAAGTTCATGCCTATCCATTTACAACTCTTATAGGTAGTTGTAGGCCCTCTCCATGCATCTCTAATTGCCTAGCTGCGTCTCCAACCAATCAAAACTAGCTAGCATATGTTGAAGCAGATGGCACCACAAGGTCCTCCATAGCAATAATATTCAGATGCCCTAGCACCTCACCTAAAATATCTTGATGGGCACCTTGGACCACAACATCCCATCTAAACTCGTCCTCAAACATATATACAAAATAAACAAAATCTAAATATACATCATATCTCATATATATATATATATATATATATATCTCCAAAACATCTATCCATACCAAGTACATAAATAACTATACAACTAGTGATCTATCCAAAAACTTAAAACTTAAAACATTTCTTACCAACATAATGTCACTAACCACAATCGCCCCATCAAAGCGATTGCTAATCACTTCCACTATAGGCTACCTCCATGCAAATACAAAGCTTAAAGACATCACTCATGCACATTATGGTCCTTTCCTCATCTATCTCTCTGTAAACTAGCTATGTCTATCCTCCATTATGGGATCTCCATGTGTGAAAACCATATCCTATGCCCTCTCCCTCTAGGGGTGCTTCCATCTTCTAGGTGCCTATTGTGGTAATTGTAGTCTTTGCTATGGATCTGTAGAGGCCTTACCTACATCCTCACCCTCTACATCCAACACTATCACACCATTTATCTCTAGCCTAGCTACCATGTGATTTTGTACTTGAGCCACCCAAGGTCTTGCTCGATGAGGCCTAATGACATGTATCTTTTGATGAGGTCTAATGACATGTATCTTTGTAAGTACTCTTGCACCCCCTCTACCTATAGGATCTCTAACATGTCATGCCCATTAATAAAGTACTACTAGGGGAGATGCAATATATGGTATGCCTAGCTATCCAAGTACATGAACTACAGGATGTGGCTCCACCCGCAAGGTATAGTGTCTAGTAATATGCACTTGCACCAATCTAGTAGCCATAGTAGCCTAAATCAACCAACTAGATATAATATACATATAGGTATGCCATACAATTTTCCCATAATTAAATATCTATATGGCGAAGGCATAGGGCACCGCATGCACTACATGATCCTATCACCACCTCACCACCTGAGGTAGCCTATCATTTACCACCTGAGGCAAACCAACTGGCCAATACATAGGAAAACTCTCATATATCTAGCTACTTAATAAAATCATGGGGACCATAGTCTTCTACCCCCAAGTCAACATGCCACACATGTCATGCATGAGATCCACCTAAATAACTGAGCCTGAATCATATAGGGTAACCTACTCTAAGATCAAATGACATAAGGATACCATATACAATGGTACCTTCCCATCTGAATTGTGACACAACATGCACTATCATAAGTCTTATCATGAAATTTTAGATATCTGTAATGGTCAAGATATCTGTCATGCATGAGATCCACCTAAATAATTGAGCCTGAATCATATAGGGTAACCTACTCTAAGATCAAATGACATAAGGATACCATATACAATGGTACCTTCCCATCTGAATTGTGACACAACATGCACTATCATAAGTCCTATCATGAAATTCTAGATATCATAAGTATGCTTATATATACATACACACACACACACACACATATATATATAAGCATACTTGTAATCCAAGATAAATCCTATCTAAGCCAGTCACCCAATGGGCTAGGGCTTGCCTCTCCTCCTCAAACTCCAATGCATCACAAATAATAAGAGTCCCAACAATGAGAAGTCCAAGCAAAGCATGGACATCCTCCAAGGTGATGCCCACCTCTATTGTAACCCCATCCTTCTCCCAGTGAAAAGTGTTGGTCAATTTCTCCCATTCTCCTCAGAACATGATGACTAGATCAACACTAAGAGGGATCTTTTGCATCTCTATGATACCTCCAAATCCTATAGAGGCTAGTCGTGCTTGGTCATTATCCATCAATCTCTCTAATAAATATGGCAACAAAATGCATACACCAGGTACCAAAATCTTTGTCATCTCTACAAAATATAAAACACTATAGAATGTATTAGATATCGTGATAAAAATGATAAATATACATTCTTAAATTTATTAAATTGCTTAAATTTAACTACTTCATCAACCTTTACTTATTATTTTATATTTTTCACCCTTTTCCTACACAATCAGCCCTTTTTATACTAAATCAACCCTGTCACCCCTCTTTACCAACTATGTTAGCCCTCTGTTATGCAATAAACCCATTTATGCACACATAATTGGCCATTTATATTAATCAACCCTCTTTCCATATTTACCTACTAGATCAGCCTTCTACTATAGAGTCAGTCTAATTTTACAAATTTGGCCACTTCCAATAATACCAAGTCGGCCCTTTGATATGTAATTGGCCAATTTATTACCTCTCACTCTTTTTAATTAAGTCAACTAGGCCGACTCTATTTGAAACTAGCAATGACTTTTTAACTATTTACCATAAATGCCTTAAGCATTTATTGGTCTGACCCTTTTCTACCCATTAATCCATTTTGTTCTTAGTTTACATAAAATTTTATTCAAGTAATTTTTGCTACCTAAATTTTCCCTAATACCTATTTTTATGTACCTACTTTAATTTCAATAAAAATTATTAAAAAATTGAAATTAATGCATCACCTACTTGAGTTGCACTGACTGTGGCCACTAGGTGTCCTCCATGTTGCATCTATTGTCTCCTAACCATGGTTATTTTTTGTGCTAGAATAGGTCACTTAGAGCTCTATTTTCTCACAATAAAAAAAATTAGAAATGAATTATTTTTAACCCAATTTATATTTACAATTAAAAATTCTTTAATTACCAATTATTTTTGCCCAGATTCTATTTTTTTCTCATAACTTTATTTCTACTAGCTCTTTTTCCAAACCGAAAGATGTTCTAGATTCCTAACATCTTAGAGATTTTTTCTACATATTACATGTATACTTTCTAAAAAAATCAAATTTTTACTTATTTTACAGGTTTTCCTAATGTTCCCTATATTGGACACCTCTACATTTTTCTCACTTCATTCTACTCTACAACACTAAGGTAAGTAAAGGTATGTATTTTTAAAATTTATTTTCTCATTTATATTATTTGATTCTTACTATAATTTATTTAACTTAGCACCATCCTATGTTGTAATTGTGTGACACGTGATGATATTCAAGTGGAGCATATGTCATAATATTTTTAAAAGTTATCAATTACTGATGATTTTTTTCTTATAAGAACCCATCAAGTCTCAATCCCTCTAAGTGAATACCTTAAAGGGTGCAATGAAAAAAGGGTAAGAAAACCATTGGTGCTTCACAATATTATTGTTCTCTATACCACCATTTATAACCAATACAAGTCCCTCTTATACATTTCCTTAAGCTTTGACACCTCTCTTACATGATCCTCCAAGCAGTTCACCATCTCAAATATACCCTAACTAAATGAGTCTATTGGATAGACTATGTTGGCTAAAATTTTAGAAGGCTTTAGGGTTATATATATATATATATATATATATATATATATATATATATATATATATATATATATATATATATATATATATATATAAACACATCCTTCACCTCATTCCAATACATAGAATCAATCATTTGAACTTCTTTAGTTTCTTATCTGCCATTCTACTTGAGGAGTCATTACTTAGGGTTTCACAGTTCTTTTGGAAAAAATCTTATCGTAAAAGTCTTTTGGATGCATATAAGAAGTCTTGTAGCCTAGATCTGACCTATCTTTTTTATCCTTATGAACCATAACAATCTATTACAAAACACTATTGGAGAAGGAAAATATTGAAACTTGATGGGTTCATCTTCAAGGTAACTATTGATAACTCTTACTCCTCTTTTTTTAGTAGATAGATTTACGTGTGTAATGACTTATGAATTTATTGATCTCTCCATGCTTAAGATTACCTCTAGATTGACTTGAGTAGAGTTATTCTTTTCATGTTTATTGTTTATTATCCTCTATTTTTGCCATAAGCTTTGGTGAGCAGCAGATTAAATTTACTTTACTTTGTTACAAACCATAGGACCTAACTAGGGTTATTATATGGTATTACTCGATTCGAGGCTTTGGATTCTTTTCTAGTGACATTTTATGGTAAGATACCCCTTAGTTAGGTCTAATAGATCCATATTGGTCATTACCTTGATTGTTTAAATAAACCAACAAGCGAAATAACTAGTTTGATTTATCTTTTTTGAGCTATGATTGATTTATAGATCAACTTCACTTTCCCTTGTATACACTATCTCTCTAATCAGGTCCATGCTCCTATATTTTCAAGACATGGTGTGATCCATCCCAAGGAAGATCCAAATCATATTCCCTTTCCTTCTATACTAAAATTGATCCCCCATGGAGATAAGATACTTCTATTTGGTCATGACAATTTTAGTCAACTCCATAAGGAAATCATGGAGGATTTGTAAATTTTTAATAAAGGGAATGTTCCTTCAAGTTCATTGATTAAAACCCCTACTATTCCTACATTTATAAACAATATTTTCCTTATTAAGGGTGATATTTCTTCTTGGACTTCATTTGATATTGAAAATTTTCAAAAGGTTAACAAAGAAATTATAGAATCTTTACCAAGTCATGTTCAACCATAAATAAAAATGAAGAATCCTAAACCTATAGAAATTACAAACATAAGATGCCAAAACCTTCCAATATGACAATGGTGGATGCATCACATTCTTTAGATACTTCAAAATCCTCAAGTAAAATATTGCATAATTTTGGCCTTTGATATTTTCTCAAATATGGGTATCAAGGAGAAAGATTGGGTAAACATGAATAAGGTATAACCCATACCATATCTATCATGCATAATCCAAATCGACAAGGCTTGGGATATTAAAAAAAATCAAAGATAACCAATGGCCTATCAAAAAATTCAACATTGAGGTACACATATATGCACATAAAAATCAAGAATCACGACAAGGGTAACCAATGTTACAAAACTTCTAAGATAATCAAATAGCCAAACTCCCTTTGGTGATTCATCCTCATGGCATGACAAAGTTTGATACAAAAATATATAAAGGAAAAGGTATAATAACTAAAATTTATGAGCATATAGATGTTCATCCTTCTATATCTTCCTCTTCATTGAACACATTGGATCAATCGTATGAGAACCCACTTCCATTTAGTCATATACATTATATGAAGTATTCTCAAAATGTTTCACAACAAATTTTACATATCACATCACAAAAGAATAATACTAATACTATTTTTTCCATTTTACTTAAGTATAACATGATTTCTTTACCTTTTACTCAACACGGATCAGGCCGTCACCTTCTTCCTCAAGAAGGATTGCCATATTATAATTACCATTGGATCGCTAATCATAATGCAAGTTAATGTGGGGCTTTGAAGGCCAAAATTCAAGAATACAAGAGTATGAGACAAATAATTTTTTTTGTCCCCACAACAAATCAAGTTTAATATTTCACATCTTCCCAATGAAGTCCCACTTTCAAACACACCTACAGACTGATATATAACCATTTTTACAAATATTGATAGGCTATATTGTACCCATATTCCAATTGACACAGAGTGGGACTCACTTTATAGTAGGATATTTTTTGAACAAATGGGATGTCATACATATGAACTAAATAAATCTCCCTTAAATCCACATTCCCTTGGATACATACTTTTACCTATGGTATGTAGACCAAATATTGAATATTATTGATACGGGTAACAAATACAAAGCCAAAGTTTACCTTGCATCTAGATCAATCTTGGTTGGCTAATATGGAAGGAAATCTCGATATGAAAAATAGGTGTATTACATTTCAATTTTAAGATATAAAAATACATGTGCCATTTGATGGGTACAATGATACATTTGTGATAACAATATATGGAATACATTTACTAAAATACATCATAACATGTGCTATGATAAGTCATAAGACATAGTACCATATGAATAAATAGATTGAATTACCAGATAATCATCTACATTCAGATTGGGAAAATGGTTAGTTATTTACATTCAAATTAGGAAAATAGATAGTTTTTCTATTTTAAAAAATCATCATAAAAAATACCAAAAATAAAAAATAAAACATTCAAAAATCCAAAAACACTCACAACACTTATATGTTCTATTGGCTCCTTGACATTTATGTGTTAGTTCCATGTTGAAGACTAGCATATCATTTACTCATACATAAACATACACCAGCATACACAGATACATGCTACACTTATGGATGCTTGGCCTTTCCTCTACTCACATCATTAGGACATTAGGGGCATCCATCTTCTATGATCTTGATACACACAAGTTATGAGATTCAATGATCACTCTACACTATCATGTTTGAGATTACATATGTATTTCAACATGCATATTGTCCATGATTATACATTACACAGGGTACTTTATATGATATGTACTTGATGTTTTCTACTAACATATTCAATTCATAGGCCACTATGACATGTTTATGTTGATTGCTTATGTTTTTTCTTTACACATTTTTTTGAGTGTTTTTGCCTTGATATTATCTTATTTTTTTTGAGGATTTGAATATGCTTCATTATATGTAGCCCTTGTGCCTATGATTGCCTTCTTGGACATTTGAATATGTCATTTCTTGATTTTTTGGACATTTGACTAAGTTAGCTCCATTTAATTTTATGGTATTTAAACATGTCCCTTATTTGCAATCTCCTTGGACCATTGCCTTTTGACTTGATTTTGAGTGCTCTTGTGTATGTTCTTGTTTTCTTGTTGATATTGTATTATTGATATTTATATATTGCCATGATTTTTATCATGCATCTTAGGCTACATGTGATCACATTGGTTCTATGTGCTTAAATGTTACATCTACCTAGACATATTTCATTGTATATGTTACATGGTTACATTCACATAGTTATAGATGTCTAACCCTTTTGAGGTGAGCTAACTACAAGGTAGTATTTTTTGTCACCTCAGATGGCAAGGGAGGGGGGAGATATTAGTGGGGGAATGTCATGGTGATGTACATGGCTTCCACATTTTTCATAGTTTTCATATTACAGTGGGGGCATGCTTTGGAAGCATGTTCTCCACACTCACAATATTATTAGTGTAGGTTTTTATTTTTCCCTATTTATTAATTAGAGAAATTGTATTTTTGTGCATACATGGAGTTTTCTTACATTTGTGGGATAGGCTAGCTTATGTAGAGGTGTGTGTCATAGGTGTCATAAGAATTTCATAAGTAACTCCCTTGATGGGAGTTACTTCTCTATTCTTAGCACCTTGTCACCACCTTTCATAGAAGAGTTACAGTCTATTCTTGGGGTGCCTTGACCACCTTTTGTGGAGTTACGTGCTCTCTTATATGTATTCTTCACTTTTGCCATCTTATGTTAATCAGATTTTGGTTTTTTCTATTTTGTCTTTTGCAATTTATCTTCTTGTGTAATTTCAAATTGCTTTAGCATCTATGTGGTGTGCACTTGCTTCATCTTGTGTGATCATGTCTCCATTACATTCACATTATTCAGATTCTGGTAACAACTCCGATATGGTATCAGAGCCACTTTGGTAATCGTGTGTCTAGTTATGCTATTAGTTTATTTTGAAATTATTACTTTACTTTCTTAGTAGTTTTTTTAAAAATCTATTGCATTTGAGAGCTTTGGTAGAGTTTCTTGAAAACTCATGCAAATCCATACGAAAACTTGTTTAAAAAAATTTGCTTCTGAGTTAGAATTTGCCAAGACATCTTGTCTAGATTTGTTGTGGCTTTAACAAAGGTAGTAGAATTCATTTTCTCTTGGTCATTCTACAGGAAAAGACAGATCTCTGCAACTGGTTTCTGTTCTTGGGATCCATTGTTATGTGGAGCAACAGAGGGAGGAGCATCACTCAGCAACAGTCTAGGTGCAACACTCAGCAACAGTCTAGGCATAGCACTTAGCTTCTGCATAGCCACGCCAACTTTCTGCAACGCCACGCCAAGTCTGCAACTCCATGCACTCAGCCTGCAAAACCATACACTCTCCAACAACAGTCAATATTGCGCCTCAGACAGTCCTTCTAGCTGACTTTTTTTTAGTTTGCAAGGTGCCATCAGGCCGTATGGCGTCTAGCAATTTTGCAATTTTTTTTGTCTTTTCTGCAAGCAAAATTTGGACTGTGCTTTTTTGGTGCCCCTTCCTTGCTTGGCATCCCATGTGGGCCCTTGGACACTTGACATCCATCAATTCTGTCTTTGCTTTATTTTTTTCAGTTAAAAATTGACTTGTAATAAAAAATTAGTCAATTTGATTGAATATTTAGTTTTTTAGACAGTTTGATAATTTGGGGGTTTTCATTTAAAACTTGTATCTTTGCTTGTCGAAGATGAAGGGTGAGGCCCGGGTTGGTGGGAGGCCAATTCCCCCTCACAAAAACCTCTTTTGAATTCTTCATTCTGTGCCAAATCCAACAAGCAGTTGGAAGGCCACTTTCTCTCTCATAACAGGCATTTTTTAATGTTTTAGTGCTTTTTTGTAAAAACACTAGTTTATGAAAAAAATGAACCTTTACTATCTTGCAAATAGTAGCTCAGATTTGGGTGCCATTTTTTCAAAAGTGTTTGTAATTCAATTCTCCACATCGTAGGATTGTTATTTGTTAAAAATGCACTATTTTATAAAGTGCTTAAAATTTGGGTCTCCTGAGATGCATTTTCGACTGAATCCAACGTCTTGTTTGCTTATAGTCTTGCATTGATTGCTCTAAGAAGCATTCTCAGCTAAGCCCAACATTTTTTGAGTGTGCACTTGCATATTTGGGGGGGGGCTCAATATTTTGAGGGGGTGTGATTGATTTTTACAACTTGCAAATCTTTGCTTTCATTCTCCTTTTTACATAATTTCACAACTTACAATCAACCCAACTTCACCTAAATTCAGCTTAAAATAGATTTTTTTCAACTTAAACCCCTAACACCATTTAATTATCATAAATGAAAGGTTAAAATATCAATCATTTTTAGAAGCAAAGGGTTGTATAAGATCACCATGGGTACTGAAGTAGAACCCAACACTAATGCTGAAAAGGTCAAGTGGTACAACCGTAGTGATAAAGCCTATAGATTACTAAGCTTGTCTATATCTCCATAACTTCTCTTCCATCTAGAAAACTCTAAGACTCTCAAAGAAATATGGGACACCCTAGAAAACTTATTTGGGAAGCTTGATGAGATGAGAGGTCATGAGCTCAAAAATGAACTCATAAGTCTAAGTCCTAGCAACTTTGACACCCTACATGACTTCTTCACTAAGTTTAAGGCCCTTAAATTGCAATTGAAAGAATGCAAGATAGAGAAGAAAGATGATCATCTCATCTTTTCTATTCTTGCAAAGTTAGGTCCAAGCTATTCAGTCTTTGTCTCCACTTTCCATGCCACAAAAAGTGCCCTTGGCACTACATGAAAAATGCCTTCTTTGGATTCATTCATTACCGACTTGACTAGAGAGCAAGATAAGCTAATTCAAATGGGCACAATGAAGTCTACTCAACCCCAATCTTTGATAGCTAGAAATGGTAAGGATAAGACTTCATCAAAGGAGAAGAAGAAAAAGAACAAGGACCAAGAGAAGAAGAAAGAAAACAACAATCCTACCAAAAATAACACTGAGTCTTCCTCCTCCAATGCTAAACCTAAGAAGGAGAAGGTTAACTGTGCCTATTGTAAAAAGACAGGGCATGATAAACATAAATGCATGAAGAAACAAATAGATCACTTAACTCATCTTCTAGAGAAGAACAACATAAGTGTTCTTGAGTCAATCAAGTAGAATTCATCTACCCAAGATTCTACCAAGGCAAAGGGCAAGGGTAAGGAGAAAGAAAAGGGCAAGGCCGTTGTAGCAACTATAGCTTCTACAACATCATGGGTCATTGATTTAGGTGCTTCTCACCACATGGGCTCTTCACTAGTTGAGTTTTCATCTTTAGAGCCTTGTAGCATGCCTTCAATTAGTTTGGGTGATGACACATCAATTTTTGTTGCAGAGAGAGGGTCAGTTGAAATAGAAGGAGGAACATTCAATAATGTTTTAAGTGTTCCTTCTCTTTCAACCAATCTCCTATCAGTGTACCAAATCACTCACATTGATCGGGGCATGAGAGTTAAGTTTTCACTAGATTCAGTGGCTATCAGGGAGTTGCATAGTGATACTACAATGGCAGTGGGTAGGGTAGATCACCAAGCAAAGTTATACACCTTCTCACATTTTACATTAGATTCTTTTCCAACAGCACTATTGACTCATTCAGATGGAGTTAGAAAATTATGGCATGAGCGGTTTGGCCACCTTAACTACCTCTACCTTGAGCAACTTTGCAAAAATGACATGGTTATTGGCTTGCCTCGTGTTCAATTCTCAAAAGGACTTTGCGAGGGGTGCTCTCTTGGGAAGCATCCTGAAGCAAAATTTAACAAAAGCAAAGCTTGGAGGGCTTCACAACCTTGGAGTTAGTCTACAGTGATGTATTGGGACCCTTTCCCAAACCATCTTTCACAAGGGCCAAGTACATCCTCACTTTCATTGATGATTTTTCTAGGTACACTTGGATATATTTTCTCAAACAAAAGTCTAAAGTATTTGAAAAATTTCTAGACTTCAAGGCTCTTGTTGAGAAATAGAGTGAGAAATCCATCAAGGGTCATTGAACTGATAAGGGAGGTGAGTATGTCAGCAACAGGTTTGAGCAATCTTGCACCACAGAGGGGATTAATTTGTAGCGCACAGTCACTTATAGTCCTTCACAGAATGGGGTTGCAAAATGCAAAAATAGGTTCTTGAAAGAGATGGGTAGCTGTATGATTCACTCCAAATCCTTAGCACCATAGTACTGAGCCGAAGCCATCAATTGTGCTTGCTACATTCAAAACAGGGTTCCTCATAAAGCTTTGAAAGGGATAACACCCTTTGAAGCTTGGCATAAAAAGAAACCTGATGTTGAGCACCTCATGGTTTTTGGATCTCCAGCCATGGCCCACATTTCAAAAAAAAATGCAAAGCTATAGAACATCAGTCCAAGCCTTGCATCTTTGTAGGATATCGGGATGGTATTAAGGGGTATCACCTTCCAGATCTAGTCACTCATGAATTTTTCAATGAGAGAAGTGTCCACTTTCAAGAGAGTCATAGAGACTCAACACTTGGCACTTCTTCTCCCTCATCATATCTATTTCTTCATGATGATTCTTCATCAGATTCAGATAAGCCACAATAGGTTCTTGAGCCAGAGACATCTTTTTCTTCTTCGAGTTTAGACAGTGAGAACAGTGATGTAGAGTCATCCACCTCTAGTCAGTCAGAGGATGAGGAGTTAGCACCTGACTCACCCACTTTTAGGCCACTTTGGGCTAGACAGACACTTGAGAGTGTTGGCATTTGGGCAAGAGATCCCACAGATGACAGACGTACTAGGAGGATTTTCAGAGAGATCTACATGCCTTTTTTGCTTTAGTTTCAGATCCACAGATATTTTGAGAGGCATCGAGGGTACCTGAGTGGGATAGTGCTATGGAGGAAGAATATTCTTTCTTAATCAAAAATCACACTTGAGATTTGACTTCACTTCCTAAGGGAAGGAAGATGGTTCGATGTAGGTGGATATATTGGACCAAGTTTGCAACAAATGGGTTGGTTGATAAGTATAAAGTGCGATTGGTCACCAAGGGTTTCTCACAGGTGGCAGACATTGACTACTTAGAGATCTTTGCACCCATTGTAAAGATGACTTCTATGCAACTCACCTTGGATATTGCCACAACACATGGTTGGTATGTGTACCAGATGGATGTGAAGAGTGCCTTTTTTGATGGAGACCTAGAGGAGGAGATCTACATGGAGCAACCACCAAGATTTGTTTAGAATTTTTCCTTAGTATGTAGACTTAGGAAATCTATTTATGGCCTCAAATAGGCCCCTCAAGCTTGGTATGCCAAGATGGATTCCTTC
This sequence comes from Torreya grandis, assembly GCA_037957365.1. Classification (NCBI taxonomy): domain Eukaryota; kingdom Viridiplantae; phylum Streptophyta; class Pinopsida; order Cupressales; family Taxaceae; genus Torreya; species Torreya grandis. The sequence continues at coordinate 1,034,552 of JARHVA010004361.1, read as the reverse complement.
CTTCTCACAATGGGTTTCACTAGGTGCCATTTTAACCCAAATGTCTACTTCTTGCGACAGGATGATTCACTCCTAATTTTGGTTCTATATGTTGACGACCTTTTGATCACTGCGAGTTCTTCATCGACTATTGCAGCGGTGAAGGCGTCTCTCCAGGATAGATTTGACATGATAGACTTGGGTTTGTTGCACTACTTCCTTGGCATTAAGATCTCACAATCAAATTTAAGGATTTCTCTTGCACAACTTAAGTATGCTCTTGACTTATTGGCTCAGTTTCACATGGCTGATTGCAAGCCATCTTTGACTCCCTTTCTATCAGGAGTCAAGTTTGAGGCTGATTGTTCTTCACCATTGGTTGATGCCACTCGGTATCAACAACTTGTTGGTAGTTTCATTTACTTGACTCACACCAAGCCTGACATATCATATATAGTGGGACTTGTCTCCAGATTCATGCAAGAACCTCATGAGCTACATTGGAAAGCAGCTAAGAGGATCTTACATTACATACAGGGTTCACATAGATATAGGATTCATTATAGATTTGGCATAGAGGTTGACTTGGATGGATATATAGATTCAGACTGGGCTAACTATTCATAGACTCACAAGTCTACTTTAGGTTATAGTTTCTCTCTTGGTTCAGGTCCTATCAGTTGGTCTAGCAAGAAGCAGAATGCTATTGCTATATCATCCACAGAGGCAGGGTACAGGGGAGTTGTTAATGTAGCTACTGAAGTTATTTGGCTTCATGAGATACTTTTGAGTTTGGCATTCTTATCAAATATCCCACCATCATTTATTGTGACAACCAGAGTACCATTCAAATTTGCAAGAATCCAGTTCAGCCCTAGTGAACCAAGCACATAGAGATTCACATGCATTTCATTCAGGAGCTTATTCATAGTCAGGTCATTGACTTGATATTTTGCCAGTCTTTAGAGTAGGTTGCAGACATCTTCACCAAACCTTTTATTGAGAGCAAGTTCATTCATCTATGAGCTCTTCTTGGGGTGTGGTCTACATCTGCAACAACATCATCTTCAGGGGGCCTTCTAGCCTCTTCTTTTATTTTGTCTCTCTTTTGGGGGGGGGGAGTTTTTTCCTATGGGTTTTCTCCTTTTCTCTATCTTATGGGAGATTGCATTTGTATATGGATACCTCATCAGGCCTAGTTACCGAGACCCATTTTATATTTTTACATTGCCCACCTAAGCTGCGCTTATGGGGAGTATTAGTGTAGGTTTTTATTTTTCCCTATTTATTAATTAGGGAAATTTTATTTTTGTGCATACATGGAGTTTTCCTAAATTTGTGAGATAGGCTAGCTTATGTGGAGGTGTGTGTCATAGATGTGTCATATGTGTCATAAGTAACTCCCTTGATGGGAGTTATTTCTCTATTCTTAACACTTTGTCACCACCTTTTATGGAGGAGTTACAGTCTATTCTTGGGGTGCCTTGACCACCTTTTGTGGAGGAGTTATTTACGTGCTCTCCTATATGTATTCTTCACTTTGGCCATCTCATGTTAATTAAATTTTGGTTTTCTCCATTTTGTCTTGTGCAATTTATCTTCTTGTGTAATTTCAAAATGCTTTAGCATCTATGTGGTGTGCACTTGCTTCATCTCATGTGATAACGTCTCCATTGCATTCGCATTATGCAAATTCTGGCAACAACTTTGATAAATATATGGTACTTACACTAATTTGTAAATTCATTAAGGGCATGTCATGATGACATGACTTATACATATTCATAGTTTTTAGATTTAGTGGGGGTATGGTTTGGAAGTATGTTCTCTACATCTATTCAGTATAGTACTTATAATTCATAGATTCAGTGGGGGCATACTTTGGAAGCATTTTCTCCACACTTAATTTTTAGCATCTCTAGTTTATAGAGGGTACATGTTTTAAAAACATGTCTTCCACATTGGTAATTATATCAGTTTCAAATTTCTCCATATATAATGAGGGCATGTTTTGGAGGCATGTCCTCCGCATTTACATACTTTTCTAAATTGGCCAAAGCACATAGTTAAATGATTTCAATACACATTTACTATAGAATTTTATACATTGTACCATTATTACACACAGTTTCAACATGATACAAATCTAAAGTGCATATGCTATGCAACATATGCCTCTAATATTGTAAAATACAAATCAAATTTGGAATCCAAAACTATTACACGTATTGATACCAAACATATTTTTACAAACTTTAGTGAGCTAATCTACTATATTAGTTAGTTCACATTTTGGCATGGTTGGAGTGATTAAATCACTCAATCTTGCCAAGTTTTTAATTTAGACTTGATCATCCAAACTCACTAGGTTATGAGTATCATTGGATTACAAGGTTGAGTTAATATCAACTGCCAGGTGGCAACTCATTGTTGTCCCAAAGTTGGGGGCATGTGACTTATAATATATTTTCTCTATCTCTATCTCCTTGGATATATTTACTTAAAAAAATTATCTATATTTAGATCATAATCTCAGTTTCAAAGGCTTACAATGATACATCTTTTAAAAAAATAACTTACCAAATGGAAAATTATTACATCGACACACATGTCAGTCACTTATAAATCACTCAAACCCAGCTCTAACAAAGCACTCAAATTCAATTCAAGCAAAGACAAGGTGTGTATACACACCTAGGTACTTATTCTTTTGATTTATACTAACAATTTCATTACTAGATTAAAAGGTATGGGTTAAATGTACATTATATTTTATGATTATATAGTACCTCAATCTTATACACTTGGAAAACTCATGACCCTATATGTTCCTCTTAGTTCTGCATATGCCTTACTTTCGTAAGCCTCACATTTGCTTTATCTAGTGTCTCTTGCCCCATATATTAATATAATGAGCCTTATATTGATGACACATACATCCCATGTTACCTAAAATGCTTAAAATATATTTATGTTATACCTCTGCAAGTTTTGAGCATGTGTTTGCTCTCCTTCTCCTTGGATACTAACATCTGGGTTAGATAGTAGCATCGACATTACTATCATAGCCCAACATAAGTTTTCAATGCCCTAAAGTGATCTAATTTGTAAATGAAATGTATCACAATGGTCAACCTAAATGATTTAATTTTATTTATCTCCTAATAGAATTGGTATAAATAAAATATCAAAGCTCATTCATTAACCACCTATAAAACATAGCAATCAGACTAAAAGAGCACTCAAGAAACACTCAATTTACCAAAATCTTTCCTATTCTACCTTATTATGATATAAGTAAAATGAAAAACTTAACTATAGGTCTAAATTACTAATGGAGTATTCATAAGGTCATATTTTTTAAGTTACAAGATAGATCACTATTGTACTTATTTTATGAATTGCATGATTCACACACAAGCCAACATGTAGGGGACAACTACATGAGTCTGAGGCCCTCTGCTAGAGTATTGTTTATGTAGTAAGTTCCCTTTGAAAATGAGATCATTATGGGTTAGCTCAACACCATGTGCCCACTAACCCCTTTCCCCTTAAGGTCACATTGAAGATGTAAAGCTAAGTTTTTTTCATTTTACCAAAAGTGACAATCCATGACCCATATATGAATGCACTAGAGTGAAATAAAATCTAAACCTAAAAGTATCTAGGTGGTTGTATCCTATTTGAATTCATATTATGTACATGAAACTAGCATAAAAATTAGACACTAGCATCAATTCAACTATCCCAAACTGATGCAACTATTTAGAAAGCCAAAGACACCAGCTCTAGAATCTGATGATTGATCCAAAACTATCTTCCTACCTATACTAGATCTAACATTATGTTATCATTAAAAATAACTAAGTACTTTAATTATATCATTTTATATCTAGCATAGTTTTACTTATCCTATCTTAGTTTTCAAAATTCAGTATATGGTATATTTGAGTTTAGCATATTAATTGGCCTACTATAGCTCTGATATTCACCCTTATGCCCTATCATTTATATATCCTTAACCCTATATATCCAAGTAGAATAGCCTCTTATCTAAATTAGGGTTAAAAAATTCCACCTAGATCTTATTCGAGTGACATATACCATCCCACACCCATTATTTGCCCATAGATTATATTGGATTTTGTAGTCCATGTGGTCACTATTCTAAAAGGTAAATGTGTTAAACATAATCCACCACCTATTAAAATACAATAAGTGCCTCCTAAGCCAAAACTTGTGATAAAATCTAAGGGATATGACCTTGTTAACCAATTGAGAAGCACACATGCTAATATTTCCATCCTTTAATTTATAAATAAATCTACTATTTATAAGGATATCCTATATGAGGCACTATGTGAAACCCAAATTTTTAATGATATTGAGCCAACTTAATTTGTGGATATCATGAAAGATTGCAAAAATAATGGAAACATAATAACCTTTGGTCTAACAAACCTACCATCTAAAGATGTTATTGAATAAGAGTTACCTTTGTTCATACAAGTAACTATGCATATTAAGGGTATCAAAAGGGTCCTTATGATAATGGATTAGACTTAAATATTTATAACATAATTTTACCAACCACCATGGGTATTATCACCAACTTTATTTTAAAATTAGTGATACATATAGAGGGATTTGATAATTCACATAACCCTCCAATTGGCTAAATAAATTTGGATGTAACATTGGGGGAAAAAATGATTTCAACCACCTTTCAGATAATGTCATGATCATTACATTATATAATCACCTAAAAGTGGTGATTGGATCGTAAGAGTGTCATTTGAATTACCCTATCCCTAGGCTTACCATATACTTATTCTAGAGTCTTAGACTAGCATTTTCAACCATCCAACAAACCTTTTTTTCTTACAAAAATTCAAGATACAATCCTTGAACTATCACCCCTAACCCCAATCCAACTTTTTCTAATTTTTTTAAAAAGAACATTAGTGCCAAGTTTGGGACACCACATCCATATGGTGCTAGTGTCCCAAACTAGTCACTACTATCTTTAGCTCTAGCTCTTCCCAATAGATACTTTTTAAAATGTGTGCCCCTCCTAAATTTGGGCTAAGCTCATCTTTTATCTACACAATCAAAATACTCTTATAAATACAAGTATAATACACATTTATTCACTAGATAAAAAAATGCAAAATCTATTCAAACTAAAGACAAAGTTGTGCAAATTCAAGGTACACTATCCCTATTCTGCCCTGCTTTCAATATACTACCATCTAGAACAAACCTAAGCCTAATTTTCAAGCATTTCAAGGCTCAATCACACTTAAGGCATCCAATGCCACTCTCATTCTAACATTTACTTGAACATACATCAAGCATTAGGTTGGAAAACTACATCAGACTTGATCCCTCTTCAGATTATTCGTATGTAGGTAAATATCTACACAATGAGGTGTTGAGGATGTCCAACCCATCCTAATAACACACTCAAATATTTATCATATCATACTTGAAAAGATAACTAAGATTTTCACACAAAATCAAGCTTTCTAGGTACAATACACAGCTACAAATTCTAGTCTCAGAAGAACAAAACACACAATCACAGGTGTAGGAGCTCCCTAAAAATAAGAGAAATCCTAAAAAGAGGACATTAACATCACATTATGGACACTACACATGCATGGTGTTAATGTACAAACTAGGCACTAATGTCCAATGCATAAATGAATATTAGAATCCTACTTACAACACTTAAAACTATTTAGATCTCAAATTTTAGAACCCAGATCATCTGTGATAGTCCATTTCAACTAAGTCTCTATTTATTGCTATTATTAAAAAGTTAATCAATGTCAAATTTATTTACAAATTAGAAGGTTATTTATTGTAATTTATTTAATCAATTTAGACATCTCAACACTTTAACAAAGCATAGGAATTACCCTTGTAAAACCTTAAAAGGTTAAATCATTTGGTGACCCTGACTTACTTCAAATATTGCTTCAAACCATAGTTTACACTAATCCAAAATTTTATGCAATAAATTAGGGATGAATACTTCTAATTTTCTAATTTTTTTAGACAAACTAGATAATTAAATCAATTTCATATTAGGGTTTAAATTCATTTGAATATAATTTAAATTTGTTACAAGGAAACTTTTGATTCAAAACACCCTAACCCTAGACACACTTAGGGTTTGTATCCTTTTCTATTTATACTCAGATTTTATTTCTAAAACTTAGATTTTAGGTTCATATATCTTATAATTCATCTCATCATGATTATAATGACAAAATAAATAAATTACTTTTTGTTGCAAAGTTTCATACTTTCATTTGCATTCTTATTCTCTTTAATTTGGGATGAACTAAGAAAAGACATCAATACATGTATAGATGATTCTTACTTTCAAATGTAGTATTTATCATATTCCATAGCATATTATTTTTATTCTATGTGTAAAATAATTAAGACTTCATTCCTTAATCACATAGACATATGCATACATGATATTTAAAATCAACTAAAATATCTTTCATGTTGAATTCTTTCCATAGCATGTTATCTTTATCTCATGTGAAAAATAATTAATACATTATTCTTTAATCACATAAACATATGCACATATGATGTTTCAAATCAACTAAAATATATTTAATGTTGCATTCTTTCCATAACATGTTATCTTTCTTCTATGTGCACAATAATTAAGACATTATTCTTTAATCACATAGACATATGCATACATGATGTTTCAAATCAACTAATATATCTTTCATGTTGCATTATTTATTTCACATGTTATCTTTCTCCTATATGGAATTCCATTAATAAGCAAATCCATACACACATAGGGGATTTAACACATAAATTAACCACTATATTTCAAGTTTCAATGTCATATCTTATGCACAAGAAATAATCTCCTCCTCCTCATCTCCATGAGGGTGATAAATAATTTCCCTCTAAATAGGTCCATGATATAATTCCTCCATGAGATGAAGTATCCTATAACACTGTCATTGAATCCCCCATACTTAACCTATTCACATCTCTTCCCTATAGGGTGTGTGCCTACATGTTCAAGCAGAAATATTTAGGGTTTACACTTATGAAACTCTAAGAAATCAACTTATCAGTATGAACAAGATAATTACAGGTTTACAAAATCAAAATCAACTACTAAATGAAAAGATTACAACATTGGAAAAATAATTTACAAGATAAAGTCTTCTAGGGTGCAATAGTGTAAATCATGCTTATACATCTTCAACTAGTCAACTTGTGGCAAATAATGTTACATATCAGAACATGAAATTGCAACAAATTAAATCTACAACTAGTGATTTAAAAAACATTCATAGATAAAATAAGAGTTTTAGTGAGATATTCAAGGAATTGATTAAATCTAAGTTGATCAATCTACCTCCTCCACACCTAATGAAGAGATCCAAATATATTTGTGCATATCATAGAATGCATGGGCACCATACTGATTCATTTTTAGCATTAAAAAGGAAAATACAATAGATCATGGATACAAATGACTCACACAATGACACTTCATTCAAACAACATACAATGGCACATCTACCAATTTAAAAAGGTTTAAATTAAAAAATAATACAAAAATGGTTACCAAAGCATGACTCAGAAAATGAAAGGTTCAAAAAGCACAATCACATCAAGAAATAATACAATAATCATAGATAAATCAAACAAAACTACCTCTCCAAAAGGAGGATCAACATTCAATTTTGGAGGATCAACATTCAATATGGTATGGGTTTGGTCAAAAGTATCTACAAAAATATGATTATCATGGTCAAAGTTTGGGAAAGACATCCCACGGCATCAACACTCCTATTCTAGCCACTAATAACATTCATTAAAAGGGTTTGGGATTCATTTAACATCCTAAGGCACATCAGTCACATATATAGTTTATCATGGCAAAACATCCAGATACATAAGAAATATTACAAAAAGAATAAGAGCTTCAGTTGTAAATTCAAAATCATGCTCATCCAATAAGCATTCTCAAAATAGGTTTTCTAGCAAAAGGGTCTCCACAACACCCTATGTCTACAATCAACATAATTTCAAAGAGAAAATCATAATAAATATTCCAACTCTATAGTACAAGGTAATTCCTTCTAACACACCGGGTTATTATGATTATGATGTGAAACAATATTATGATTTTGATGACGAACAATACTCAAATTTTTACTACAATAACATTCAACTACAACATAAAAATCACACTACATGAGAGATTACCATTCCTATTTTTTACACATGCCACAATGATAGTGAGTCTCCCATGAAAATCATTGGTTAGTATGGTTCCTACTCTTGTACATACTTATTTCTCTTGCTCGCTCCTTGTATATAATTTATTTTCATATGCTTATACATAGCTTATACTTAGAAAACACAAAAACAATATAACATGTCATAATAAAAAAAATTCAAATATTTCAGAAAAATAAATTTTTATAGATTGTATGCATTGTTATGTTTACATTTATACTACTTGCTAGATATTTCATATTGTTAGCTTTCCTAGTATTGTGGGTTTTATCATACACATATGCTTCACTTATTCTTGTCGAGTGCTTGTAGATTACAGATAGGACTTTGGTCCACTACATTGATCCAAATTAGCTATCATCTGCCCATTGGAGGTATTTACACTAATATAGGTTTATACATTGTTACATCTACCCACTTTGGGGCATCTCCTATAGAGTTTCTATAACTAGGTTTTGTCTTTACATACTATACATTCCAATTTATGCATTGATTTATCTTGATATTGCTCATTGTTCCTCATTACTTAAGTTTTTTACTGACTATCACTAGTTAGATTCAACATAGATGCAGCTTGGTATTTACATAGATTTATATTACAGAGTTATACATGATTTCATTTCTAGATAGTGAATTAACCCAAGTTTCCCAAGGTATGTTCATATGCCATGATAGGAATGAAGAATAGGCATGTTGATGATAGTTTTGATTTTAGCTGGATAAACATCAAAGCCATAGAGGAAAACTAGAAGGCTTATAAGTTTATTAGATGTAACCCTAAAAACACATTTAAAGGGGTTGAGTCTAAATTTATATTTAATGGGTCTATTTAGATAGCTAAATCATAAAGGTACGTTTTACAAAATTTAGATTGGGAAATGAGGTCATTCACATAAGTTCCAATGATTTTGTGAATATGATCATGAAAAATATGGGTCATTACACGTTGATAAGTGGTTTTAGAATTTTTAAGATTGAAAGGCATTTTGATGTAACAATAGGTTCCCCATTATATGGTAAATGTTGTTTTATGTTGATCTTAAAGAGCTATATGAATTTGATTATATCCTGAGAAAATTTCCAAGAGTGATAAAATTTCATAGCCAACAATATAATCAATGATAACATCTATTCAAGGTAAAGGAAAATTATCTTTTGGACATGATAAATTTATATTATAAAAGTCAATGCATATACAAATAACCATGGTGACTTTTTTATGAGCAAGAATAATGTTTAAGACCCAATCTAAGTAGTCCACAAGTTTAATGAATTTATCATCCAAAAGTTTTATGATTTCTTTATGACATAAGGTAGAAATATTAGGTGGGGATTTTCATTGATTTTGTGTAACTATTTTAACATCTTGATAAATATGATGTTATGAACAATGATTCCAGGATCAATTCCCAACATATATTCATATGGCCAAGTGAATGTTTCATGATATTTTTCAAAGAAGAGAATGAAATTATCATGTTATTTAGGAGTGATCTCCTTAGAAATGGTAATAGGTCAAGTACATGTCAATGTACCATATTCTATTTTTTTAGTTTTTTTGATGAGATTAGAATTTCCACATTGGAAATGGTAAGGACCAAGATGAAGGGAAGAAACAAGATGTGTTTTAGAATCTGCACTAGTAATGAAATCATTTAAACAAAGAAACTCTTACTTAAAGTTACCAAGCTCATGATGTTAGCATGGAAGTTGAGGTTCTCTAGCACAAAGTAGCTCAAATATAGTTTCATCACTAGGAAGTGTAGGTAATGGTCCATAGTATTAGACATCCACTTCTAGATAAATGATTTGATTACCTTTCCTATCATATTCAGAATTTATTTATCTCACATTAGTAGACTTAGCATCTAATTTAATTTTTGGTGTAGTATTCAATATAGATTCTATGTTGGAGAAATAAAGTTGAGTTGAATCAACCATTTCAATATTGATTTGTTTACTATATGAAGTTTTAGATGAATTGAGTTAGATAGATTTAAATGGTATGAATTTGGCTTGATCAATCTAATCATGAGAAGGGGAGATAGTGTTTGCATTTGGTATAGTATATTTTAGTAGAATAAACTATTTAGAAGGTTCAATAAATGCCTTAGTTGTGATTTCTTTGACTACCCATGTGGTGTCTAATAATGGTGGATTAATAGGAGATACACAACCTTCAGGTTATGCTTAAAAATTAGATGAGATATGAATGACATGGACATCATGATTGAAGTCATGTATTTTTGATAATGTATTTTGGTAATGTTGTACATATAAATATTATGATTGGACTTGATCCATGATATAATTATCATCATAAGTGTGAGAAATAATGCATGCCTCTATTTTTATAAGAGAATCACTGTTTGAAACACCTAGCTTGCTAAATTTTTGAAGATACATGGTTGGAGGATATTTGAATAGTTTGGCCACTCATATTTTATGTAAGAGGCTTCATATGCATTTCATGGAGGAGGATTATCACTAGTATCATCAATTAGAGGAATGTATGATCACATGGGAGTAAATAAATAGGAATCCATTCTATGATATAAGGAGACAACCGAGTGGTAATGCAAGTGTTTTGAACTTAATTAGGTTTATCATCATCTAAATCAGTGAGAATAACATGTAAATCAAGATTCATGTTAACAAATTCATGGAGAGGTGAATTATTGATATGGGGAATGGTTGGAATGTGATATTGAGATTTAGGATTTGGTAGTTTTATACTCCATGGATGAGGTTCAGCTTCATGTTTGTAGAGTTTGCTATTGTGTATGAATTTGATACATAGAAAGAGGTAATATCATTCATACGATGTGTCCATGGGTGACCAAGGAGAATGTTTTAAGATAAGGGAAGATGAATAACCATGAGCTTAGTGCAAATTATCTTGGGTTCGATAATAAGTGGGAGTCAAATACAACCAAATGGTTTTTGATTAGTTTTATCTTCTACATGTAAGATATGTCTATTTAAGATTTTTTTTGGTGTATCCAATTTGTTAAATTAACCAAAGAGAGGTGAAATTAATTACTGATCCTTCATCTACTAAGACATTTCAAATCAAGGTGTGAGATGATACATTTGAGCTATTGATTTAGATATGTAAATTATATAAAAATCACCCAAATTTACTATCTACTTCATAAATTTAGAGACATTAGAATATAAAGAAAATAAATGAAACATTCATACCAACATTATAGAAATATAAAGCTAAATGCTCCAAATAATATTCAAGTAAAAAGACTAAAGATTATAAATGTAGGATTGCTTACAATAGACTTAGATTATGGACAACATATATACTTGATGACTTGATCAAAAGACTAATCTGATAGAATATTTTACTATGAATGCTCATGGATTTTATCATTGGCCTTTGCATGGAGGACGGGTTGGTTATTTATAGAGAAGGAAGAGAGAAGATCAATGGCCAAAATTTAAATTTGGGTGTAGGAAGATCAATGGTGGAGAATTATTTAATAAATTAAAAATTCCTTGGATGATTCTAGAGGAGGGAATATTCTAGAGGTAGAAGCCTCTACAGTCTTTTTGGAAGCCTAATCATGATTATTAGGTGATTAGATGGGTGATTAGGAACTAGGGGTGTAGGAGAGCCTAGGAATAGGCTAGGGTAAGTGGGATTGGAATTTTAAATTCCAATATAATGTATAGGTGGGGTTAGAATAATTTTAATGATAAATGCCATATTAGAAGAAGGCTTAATTGAATTGTGAGGTAAGAATAAGGTTATAATGATGAATAAGAATGAGATAATATTAAAAAAATTATTATAAAGGGATTAGTAAAGATGAATTAGATGAATTTGGGTGATATTAGTGATTTTTAGACAAAATTAATGAAGAGGGAAGTGAGCAAATATAGGTGCATACATTTTCCCCCTCTTTAGAAGAGCATTGAAATTGAATGGAGCAAAAGGAGTAATGGTATTTCAAATAAGAAAGACACTCACGGATGAATTTTATTAAAATGATGTTAATGGACATGATGCACCCTCAATGGGACATATGAATAAAAATGAGATAGATGGTCACTCAGATTGAAGAAATGAGGGGTGGGATGTGCAAATAAACAAGGGGTTGGGATTATAGATGTGAGATTGATGATGAATAAGATGAACCTAACATAAGAAATGAGCTATAAAGTGATGATGCCCCTAGAAAAGACCTATGCACAAGGAGTGGAAATTATGGTATCATGGTTATCGACACATCCCAAGGGAGAATCAACTATAATAGGATGATGATAAGATAAAAGGTCACAAGATTTAAACATATCTCAAGCAAGGGTACATGATAGGGAGATGAGAGGATCCTCCTCCAAGCTTTTATATAATTAGTTGAAGTACCAAAAAGATTATGTTGATCACATGCCACTTTGAGGGGGAAACTTTCTTTGAGAAATATCAATACAATAAATTCATGGATGCCTTCATTGGCCTTGACACTTACTTATATACTAAGTTTAATATAAGCAACTACTACTTACCATGAATGTGGGATAAAACAAAATTCTCACGGGATGACTTACAAAGCATATGCATCCATAGAAACTAATATACTAATAAAGTAAAGAGAAGGGGTAGAACGGGTCCCTAACATCCTCTTCCTCTTATAAAAATAATTGTCCTCAAAGCTTCGATTGTGGAAATTGGTGATAAATCTAAAATAGTAGTTCACATGTTGCATCCTTTAGTTATAATCTGTACCATTAAATTAATATCTATGTGATGGAGTGGGAGAGGAGTTGGCATGTGCACCTATTTGGGATTGCCTTTGATTCAAGAAGAATGGATCCTTCATTATTAAATTCTAGTAAAATAGTCTACACTCTGATGTTTTTGCCAAGAACTTTTTTTAGATAAGAGACATGAATACTAGGTGAACTTGGGAAGAAGGTGGGAGCTCCAACTTATAAGCAACCAATCTAATCTTATGGAAAAACTTATATGGACCATAAAACTTGGAAGCTAGCAGATGATTCCCTTTGAGTTTTAGGGAGGATTTATTGTATGGCTATAGGCAAATAAAAACCATATCACCTACTTAGAAAATGTGCTCAAAATGGTGCTGATTAGTCTATTGTTTCATTCTATTTTGTGCCATATGAAGATTATCTCGTAGGGTGCTAAGGATCTAATCATGGGTTTATAGAAATGTGTTAATCACTTGAACTGGTGAACTAATAGGGGTATATAGAAAGAGCACTGGTGGTGCTTAACCATAGATTGCTTCATATAGAGTTATTTTAGCTAAAATGTGGTAGGAGATATTGTACCACCATTCAATGAGAGGGAGATACTTTGCTGCTTGACCATATATTGATTTATATGGAGTCATTTTAGTTGAAGTGTGGTAGGAGATATTGTACCACCATTAAATGAGAGGGAGATACTTTGATTACTGATGTTTTTTTTGAGGTGAAGAAATGAAGAAAATTTTCCAAGCATTTGTTGACAATTTTCGTCTGGCCATCTGTCTATGGATGATACCCAAAACTCATATTTAGTTGGGTGTTGGTACTTCAAAATAGTTATATCAAAAATTGGATAGTGAAGTTTGAATCAAAATCTAAAATAATAGAAGAAGGAATGCCATGAAGATATAAAATATGGTCTAAGAAAATTTGTGTGACTGTGGAAGCGATATAGGGATGGTTGAGGGTACAAAAATGACTATATTTGGAGAGGCGATCAACCAAAACCAAGATAACTATTTTCCCTTCAAGTTTAGTGATCCCCTTAATGAAATATATAAAAATATCTATTAAAATATTTATAAGGATGGGCAAGGGTTCAAGAAACCCAAGAATGAGTGTTTTTTCACATTTGTTACATTGGCAGGTATCACATTCATCCACCATATATTGAATTGCCTTTTTCATTCCCTTCCAAAAGAAGTTGCATCATGCCCATCCATGAGTTTTGAGAAACCATCAATGCCCTACATATGGATAAGCATGGAGTTCATAGAATATATCTTGGTAAAGTTCTATGTTGTGGGGAAGCATGATATGGCCCTTATATCACAAATAAAGACCATCCCAAGAATAATGCCAACTGTTGAATGATTTGAGATGATGAGGAGTCATAGACATACCCCTACTATATAGTGCTTAATCAATTTAGAATAGGCATGAAAACATCTAAAAGGGAAGCTTGGTCTATAAATATGTAAGATAGAGCATCAACCATAATATTATCCTTACCCTTCTTGTAAGTGATTTCATAGTCATAACCCATGAGTTTGCTAACCCTTTTCTATTATGATGGGGTAGATACCCATTGTTCCATGAAATATATCAGACTCTGGTGATTAGTTTTGATTAAAAATTGATTCCTTAGTAGGTATGGCCACCATTTCTATACTACATGCAAAATGACCATTTTCTTCTCATAAGTAGAGAGTACTAAATTCTTGATAAAAAGGGCTTTACTGGTGAACATAATGGGTAATACTTCTTAGAGGAGAATAAAACTAAGTCCATTGATGCAAGTATTGCTCTTGATCATGAAGGTCTTGGAAAAATATGGCATAGCTAGAATGGGTTTAGTATACATAGCTTGTTTCAATTCTTCAAATACACACTCAACAGTCATGTCTTTGTAAAAGCATCCTTTTTCAACATAGCTATTAGTGGAGCTACAATCTTCTTGTAGTCATCCTTGAAAAAATTGTGATAATATCTAGTCAGCCCCAAAAAACCATGAAGGTTCTTGAGTGTCTGAGGATGAGGTCAATTTGTTATGGTAGCTATTTTTTTGAGACACACCCAAACCCCTTGGGATAAAACAATATACCCAAGATACTCCACTTTAACTTAGCCAAAAGCACATTTGG
The DNA here is from genome assembly GCA_037957365.1 of Torreya grandis. Lineage (NCBI taxonomy): Eukaryota > Viridiplantae > Streptophyta > Pinopsida > Cupressales > Taxaceae > Torreya > Torreya grandis. The sequence goes on along the minus strand of JARHVA010004361.1, from coordinate 1,019,400 downwards.
ACTATTTTGCATAGAGATGATCAAAGAAAATTTATAGTGTGAGCTCTAGATGTTGGAGATGCTCAGACCATGTTTTACTATAGATGAGGATATCATCTAAGAAGACCAGAATAAATTTTTATAGATAGGACAAAAATATTTTATTCATCAATGTTTAGAATGTTGATGGAGCATTAGTGAGGCCAAAATGCATGACCAAAAACTCATAGTGGCCATCATGCATACAAAAAGCTATCTTAAGGATATCATTTCATGAAACCAAATCTTGTGATATCTAGAATGGAGATCCAACTTAGAAAAAAAATGAGTGCCATGAAGCTCATCTGTAACATGGATCAAGAACTTATCCTTGATTATGATGTGATTAAATACATGGAAGTTAATGCAGAGAAACCATGACCCATCTTTTTCCAAACAAGGATAACTGGGGAAGAATATGGGCTAGTACTAGGGAAAATAATGCCTTGCTTAAGTAAGTCTCAAATGAGCATCTCAATCTTGATCTTTTGCTAAAATGCATAGTGATAGGGCCTAATGTTTAGAGGAATACTTCTAGGAAGGAGATAAATATGGTGGTCCTCTGGCTGTGAAGGTGGACATCCTATTAGTTTGGCAAAGATAGATAAATACCTATGTAGAATAGTTTGTAGATAAGGAGTAGTGAATACCATTGGTGGTTACATTTGAATGAAATGGAGCTAGGTAATGATGCCATGCGAATTCTTCTTAAGAAGATTTTCCATGCGATGTGAACTTATGATGCTAAGAGACATTAGGTGTAATACTTTCAATGTGTGTTTTTTCCCATTATCTAAAAACTGCATCCAAAGTTTAGTAAAATCCCATAATACGGGTCCAAGTATTTATAACCATTAGGCTCCAAAAACAACATCACATCCACCTAGAGATAAGGCAAACATGTCAGAGCACAAGTTATAATACATAATAAATATATGCACATTACGACACTTCCATTTTCAAGATAATGTGCCCCCATTAGTAATCATGACTTCACAGTTGGATCAAGGATGGATAAAACAATCAACTTATTTGGCAATCTAAGGGTTAATGAAGTTATGAGTGCTACCCAAATCAACGAGTATTTTGAGAGGGATATTCTTGAAGTAACTCCTAACCCACATGGTTTGTGGGGTGGTCTTCCTAAGAAGCAGATTCCATAATCAATGAAACTTCTTCTAGATCATTTGTTGTATCCTGAGTATCTTCCAAAACTTTAGTTTTCGGTGGACAGTCCACATCTAGTAGGTAGAGATTTTACTCAACACATTGATGTCCTTGAGTGAATTTGTCATCACAATTATAACATAGTCCTTTTTCTATATGTGCTTGCATCTTTGCTTTAATCAAATTCTTGATATGAGTGGTTCTAGGTGTTGGTGTTACTTCAGATCATTATGGAGTTATATTTTTGAATGGAGAAAAATTAAATTTAAATCATTTTTTATTTATGATCTTGTCCTCTACCAACTTAGCCAACCCTAGGGATTCCATTATCATGTTGGGTTGGAACATTTTAACCTTAAATCAAATTACATTTTTTAGTCCACTGACAAAACAACTCTTAAAGAATTCATCAGATAATCCCTTGGTGTGATTGGTCAATTTTTTAAATTTTATTTGATATTCTCTCATAGTTCTTGTTTGGTAAAGTTTAGTGAGTGCTCCAATGAAGTCATCAAAATCACTTAGGCCAAACCATTGAAAAATGAAGGTGCAAAAATCAATTCGTATGGGCTCGTCATGAGCCTTTGTATACCAAGGATACCATTGAAGGGATTCATGCTCTAAATAAAAAGATGCAAGTGAGACCTTTTTGGCATCAAAGGTATTATGCAGACTAAAATATTATTATGTCTAATAGATCTATCCAATTGGATCTATGCCATTGAATCAAAAAAAATCAAGCTTTGACCCACAAAAATTATTGGAAAAAGAAAACCCAATGTTTGAATAGGACTCTAGATGCCTTCTATTGTTCAAGGCAATATGTTGAAGATTGAGGCTGAGAATTTTTTTATCAAGATCTTTGATTTGGGTCTTAATGGCAGAAATTTCATCCTCCATGTTTTTTTCTTGTTCAAGTTACTACCATGACCAGAATAAGAGATTTATTTTTTTGAAATGGGTAGGAAACCTAGAGTTAAGACATGTTTAGTAAGATTTTTTTTAATTTGGGTGAAATCAGAAGGGGTAAAGGTAGTTTTACTAATTTTTTTGCATAGTGGGAGTATGGTTGATGAAGGCAAGGGCAATTTTAGAAGTGAAAATAGAAAAACTAATAAATTTATCAAAGAGGGACAAAGAATTAGAAAAAGGAGATGAACACTATGATTTTTTTTTGAGGCAAACAGACAAAAATAGAAGTTATGGCAAAACCCCCAAAAAGATAAAATTGAGATTTATGGATTTTAGGAGTGGAATCAGGATGTGGGACCTCAAAGGAGAAAATATAGAGAATGAAAGTTAAGTGTCTGAATAACATTTGAGGATCAACGAGGCTACAAATGGAAAGATATGGCAAAAAAATGAAAAAAAATTGCTCATCAAATGTCTTTTTGTGTGGTCTATTTTCTATCAAATGTCTGGTCACATGTCCTCTAAGAGTGTTTTGATACTCTACTGATAGTTTTTTGAAACTGATAGGATAAAGATTTTCTAGTTTCTAGTTTCTATTAACTATCTAAATACAAGTCTCCTAAGACTATTGATATGTTACTGATTGATTTTTTGATAGTCTATTAGAAATATTTTAAAACTAATATAAATGGGATCCAAGTTGCAATGGCTACCTAAGGTTTTAAATATATCTCTTTAGCCACCACTGTTGTCTAAGTGAGTACCACTCTCCAAAAAAAAATTGGCCATAGATTTACTCCTAAGCGACAAGTCTTGATTTTCCTCACAGGTGGGAACTACTCAATCAAGAAGGGGACATTAACTATTTCACTGGTAGGTCCTCTCAATGGGCCAACTACTTTGGGGTTCCTATGGTACTCCTCACAATGAGTTTTAGGGCTTTAACCTAAGCACTTCCCATAGTTATGTAGATAGTTTTTTTATCCTTATTTGAAATAGATTATTGTAATATAGAAAAATACTTAAATGAATTATGCAATAAAATATAGTTAATAATTTATGAGAAAAATACTTAAATGAGTTATAATAGAATGATGTTTAAAATTTTAAAAAAAACTTGGCCCTAGAAAGCGCTCTAATACTAGATGAGAGGATCCTCCTAAAATAAATTAAGGAAAATGCATGAAATAATAGATTTATATAATTAGTTGAATCACCAAAAGGATTATATTGATCATAGGCCACTTCAACGGGGAAACCTCCTTTGAGCAAGTTCAATACAATAAATTCATGGATGCTTTCATTAGCCTCAACACTTACTTATATACTAAGTCTAATATAAGTAAATACTACTTTCCATTAATGTGGGATAAAACAAAATGCTCACAGGATGACTTATAAAACATATGCATCTATAACAACTAATATACTAAAAAAGTAAAGAGAAGGGGTAGCACTGATTCCTAACAAGAGAGCTATGGACCAAGATGATTGATAGAGAAGGACACAAGCTATCAACATATCCCAAGCAAGGACACATGCATGGGAGTGCATTGGTCCAAAATAAGACAATGAATTGATAATATTACTGATGAGTGTATCTCAAAGATAGTTGATTGATATGATGGAGGGGATGAGAGAGAATAAATAATATTATCAAGTGACCAAAATATAAAGAGGAAGAATTGGTTGGTATGATGCATCAAATCAATGAGACATAACGTGATTAATAGATATGATGCCCCTAGTAAGGATATATGCAAGGGAGTGAGATATTTTAATAAAGTTATAATTCTAGTCATACCTCAATCAAAGGAGGAAACCATAAACTTTAAATGATTCATTGACCAATTAATGATAATGGTTGAGTTATGGAAGAAAATATGGATGTTGTGATTTATCAGGCCCAATTGATAGGTATAGATGATTGTCAAAAATATTACAGAGATGATTAAAGGGATGGTGATTGATTAATAGACTAATTTATTAATTATTGATATTTTAGCTCAAGGATTTGACTGATGCAAGATTTAAGGATTATAAGGGACAAGATAAACGTGATGACAAATGATGGGGAAGAGGAGAGAGTTGTTGAGCTGACCTTAGACACATTATATGACTACGTATTACTTACATAGTCTAAAAACACCTCAGGCCAATGTAGTTCAAACTAGATGATAAATGTTAAGATAGACTAAAGGAGGAGGATGATAATCAATATTATACATATTAGTTTTTTATGTTAGACATGAAGATAGAGGACTAGGAGAAATGATGGGAGATGAGATGTTAGATGCTATCAACTAGAGAGATGATAGATGAGGAACTAGAAGATATAGTTAGGATGATAAATGGCTTCAAAGGAATGATTGGATACTAGATAAGTGAACTTGGATGATCAGATTGAAATAGATAACTAGGATAAATGATTGGATATGGTATGTTAGACATTTTGATAGGTGATAAAGGATAGGAGAAATGATGAGTGTAGTCCATTGTCAAGCCATACTTACTATAATAAGGCTCCTCATAGTCTAAAGAATCTGATGTTAAATGTAGCACTAGGTAGTATGCCCCATGATATAAGTATAACCAAGAGGACATTGTGCCAAAGTGAAGGATTATAAAGGGAAAATAGTCAACTCTGCATCATTGAGGTCACTTAAAAGCATAATTGTAGATTTTGGTGTCATCATAGCATCCTCTTTCATTGCCCAATAGATAAAAAGATACATGCCATAAGACTAAAGAGAAACATAGAAAAACAAGCAAAACATAAAACAATCATATGATAAAATACATTCAAGTCAGACAACATAGAGCATATAAGTAACATACATAAGTATATACATGAAGATGTGTTGTGATTAGTGTCTTGTTTGTTGTCCTAATGAGAGTCAATAGGATGAGTGACTAGGTAATGAGTTGGAATAAGTTGGTAATGATGATGTGAATTTGGATTAAGGTTATAGACTTGGACAAGGGTATGGAGTTAGAGTAGACTAGTGACTTGGATTAGAATAAGGTTATGGGTAAGGACTTGGATGTCAAAATTAGGACATAAGACAAGACAAAATGATAAACTAATATGACATAAAGACAAGGTAGTATGACAATGAGATGGACAAATTAGGACATAGGATAAGATGATTGGGATACTCAAGACATAAAATAAGACAACTTTGGGATTTTGTGGATTTCCTATTTTTTAGGGTTTTTTGGAATAATTCATTTTTTATGTATTTTGAGAATATGCATGTAAACTATATAAATTAGGTTAATAATAAAGGAAATACCAAGCCTAGAAACTATGATAAGGATAGATGGAATAATGGATGGGATTATTTCAATGAATTTTAGTGTATATTTCAAAAAGGAGAAGAAGAAACTAAATATGAGTACGATTGAAAAATCACTTGATTGTGTGTGCATTGAATCAGAAGATTTTGAATAACTCCTCTTTGGTTTGGGAAGATGACATGTAAATAAAATAACACTAAATAAAATGGTTGGTTAGACAGATAGCTGAGTGGATTGCCTAGCACTATCTAGATCCTGAAAGTAAGAGCTTCCTTGGGGGCTATCAATCCACACATTTTAAACAATTAATTTTACAAATAAAATATAAAGTACTTGTATCAATAATAAAAGGGTACTAAAATTGAACATAATAAATTCTTACTAAATAAATATACTATAAATGATTAAATTAGTGATAAACAAAATCAATACTAGTGCTAAATGACTCTGGACTACTTCAAAAAATTAGGTAGCAGTCTATGAATAGGCAAGGACATAGGCAACTAGATTTGGTTGGGGGTAAAAGGGTGAAAATAACTCAATGGAGTTTCCTACCATAGTGACTGCCAATATCTGATGTGACCATCGGTGGTTAAGGTGACCATCGATAGTTGGGCTGATCATCGATAGTTGGATAGACCATTGGTGGCTACTACGTGTACATCTGGGTTGATAAATGGTTGATTAATAGGATCACAAGGTGGATTTCTAAGAGATGGGTTGGTGTTGGGCTGAGTATGAAAGGAAAATAAAGTAATTAAATATGAATAAATAAATACTTATCTTGTATAAGGCTGATCAGGTGAATGCTTGAGGTAGTTGACTTATTAATGGAGTCTCAAATGATTTTAGTAGAGTAATGGTACTTGGTGCTTTGGTGAAGTAGTGGCAACAAGTTGGCTCTCTGATGTGATGGATGGATCATTGGATTTTTGATGATGATTGACCTATAAAAAAAATAACTCTAGATGTACAAGTTCTTGATAACAATTGTAGATGGGCTTCACCTTCCTGCTCCTCTCTTCTTATAGGCAAGGCAAGAGAATTGAAATAAGATTCTAACTAGGCCTTCTAATTATAACTCACTCATGCAATGGATTACATGTGGATTAAGCTGAGATATGTTTAAAAAATCAAGGTAGGTGGTTTGCATGTTGGTGGTTAAAGAGGTGCACCCTGACCATCAATGGTCAAGGTGATCATTGGTAGTCATCCTAACCATTAGTGGTCGAGGGTGAAATGTCAAAGTGGGTAAAAAAGGTTGGTTAAGCCATTTAAACCAACTAACTATGGGTTAGGATTGGTTAGGGGTCAGAGGGTTAGATTGGTCCCAATGGGGTCCTAAGGCAGTCTAGGGGAATTACAACATTCAAAATCATGATGTGCAAATTTATGGTATCTACATTTTGCCCCTTTTTGTTATGCAGATTTGAATCAACAAGTTGTAAAAAAAATGGATTGCTAGTCGAAGGTCTAATTTTCGTGAGTATGGGAAGAGGTGTTCCCCTTCAAACTAATAGTTGATGGGATAAAACAAAATTGGGTTTAGGTTTGATAAGGTGGGTAAAGGTGATGATAAAAGTAGACATCATGAAGGTGGGTGATAGGTTGGGTATTGAAGTGCAAATAAATACACGGTGTGACAAAAAGGTGTAATAACTAAGATTACACATTGACTAGGTTGCCATTATTGGTAAAACTAAGGGTCAGTGTTAGAAGTATAAGTGGTGAGTGGATCACATGACTGCATTTAGGTATGGAGGTTGGGTACACTCACAAGTCTCCTAAGCAGTGTTTGTGTTTCATTAGGTATCCAAGGTAAAAAGTGCTCCCAGTGAAAACACAAATGGGTTGAGTGTCATGGGTATCCAAGGTAGGAAGTGATCTTGAGAAGACATAAGTGGTTTAGGTAAGCATGATATGGTGCAAGCTCAAATGGGTCAACATGGCAATGTTATCTCTATGGTCAAAGGGGCCAAGAAAAAATTATTGCAAAACTCACACTAGTTGGGTTGAAATAGACCAATAATGAGATGATGAGGTGGTCAGGGTGGGTAAAGAAGGTAGTCTCCATAGGTGGGTGAGTTTATTTGATTCTGCTCAAAGATGTGTTTCTCATGTTAAGAGCAAAAAAGTGGGGCCACCTGACCATCTCCAAGGGTGAAAGTCCACATGGTAAAAGTGAAAATGGAATAACTTTTTAATCATTGTTACATTATCTAATGTTGACTTGGGGCTTTGGTGTGTTTGATGATTTTAGGAAAAAAGAGTGTTGATGGTGATTGTTGAAGTGGAGGTTGATTAAGTTGGCATGAATGAGAGGACCTAGGGGACCAATCAAGATGTAGGGAGCATGTGAACAGGGTTGAGGACGAGCATGCCTATGATTGAATCCATAGTGGTGATTGAAAAATGAGGTAGGGGTGTCCTTAATTTGGTAACTTAAATTGAATTTGGAAATTGAATTAGGATTAGAGTGTAGGTTAGGTTTTAAACTGTTATGCCCTAGGTAGGGTTTCTTATAAATTTGGGTGAATTTATAGGTGAATGGGGAAACTGATCAAGTGGGTAGGTAAAATAGGGTGGGTAGGTACATTAGGGTAGCAAAGTAGGAAGTTTGATTTCATTTTGGGTGTTTATTAGGGTAAAGTAGGGCTTTGGTGTTCTACTCATGGAACACCCATAGTGACCATCGATGGTTGACATCTATGAGAAAATGGATGCCTAACCATTGGTGGCCACCATGACCATTGGTAGTCGACTAGGTGAAGACATAGGTTTGGAAAAACATTTAAAATGCTAAGGCAAATTAGATGTTTGATTGCTAGATATAGGATGTCATTGTAAGTTTAGAGGGTAGAGTATGCATGTATAAGGTAGATGAGTAAGATGAGTAGTGAAATATGTCATTGCATTAAAGGGTAAGGTAGGGTAGGGTAGACATTAGTAGGTAATAATGGTATAGGAGACTAAGCTATGTTTCTAAATGAATAGTTATAGGCTAAGGAGAAGATACAAATGCATGACCAAGTGCCACATATCTTTGTAAAGATCTATTAGGGGATGACCCCAACCAACTAGGCCCACATAAAGGAGTTTAGGTTGGGGGTGATGAGGCACTATCATCATGTACCTCAGGATGCCTCTATGATCATAGCACTCATCAAGAGATGGGATCCTACTAAAAACACCTTCTTACTACTAACTAATGAGATGATGATCTTCTTTGAGGATTTTCGTAGAATCACATAATTTCCACTCTAAGGTGATCTAATCTATCACATAGAGTGAGATACATGGGGGGAGCATATTGAGTTATTATATGACAATGATAGTGATCGAGTCTAATGGCACGTTGGTGGGTTCAACTATAGCATGTTGTATGTGAGGGATCTAAACAAGAGGAGACTAATGACCATGCTCATGATGGTCATCTCCTAATTTGATCTTCTTAACTTGAGCAATGGGAGATTCCCATATTTTCTACTAGGGGTGTTAGTAGAGCGGCTACTAGGGTGGACTATATTTATTTTGGTACTTTTTATCTTGGTATAGATTTACAAGGAGTGATAGGGGTTTAGGGACCATAGGAGGTATGATATCAACTTGGTTCTACATTGTTGGGCCTATAAGCACGTTTCGGTGATGAGGCTAGTGTTAGGATTGTGGAGCTAAAAGCTTCACTGATGCAAACAGGAGAGGAGGTTGCTGAAGATTGCAGAGAAGTTGGGGTCGGTCTGATCAGCCGACGTCGGCAGGATAGTAAAGGGAAGCAACCGACGTCGGTCATATATCGGCCGACGTCGGTCACCTCTAGGCAGACAGGGACCGACGTCGGTCGCCTGTGTGGTTCGACTGCGAGCTATTTACGGCCAGTTAGCTAACGAACCAAGTGTTTGCATGATGAGTGCTAATTTTAGACTCATAGCTGCAGATCTAATTATTGTAATTAGATGTCTAATTATTGTTTGGATGAGATCTATATAATAGACTCATGGTTGTATTGGAAATGTGTGCTAGGGAGTAAGAGAGCATAATTATAAGCTCCTTCTGTATGTGAGGTAGAGCAATGGTGCGTTCCTCCTAGTGCCACAGTACCAAGTGTGTTGGTGCTGGATTGGAGAGCCAGCTGGGTTCTTCAGGAGTGTAAGATCTTGGTCACAGTTGCATGGCCTATATAGGAGATCTACATGATAAGTAAGATCGTTGATCTGCAGGTGTATGTGTATGCAAGGTCGAGGTTCACAGGTGAATAGAACCATTGTTTGATTTGCAGGTGTGCAAGGTCATACAGACAGCAACACAACAGGGAGCAGTATCAGGCAGGATCTACTTGGAGTACAGGTGTGTACTCGGATAGAGCAAGAGAGGAAGGCAAGGAAGTTCCTTCCATAAGTATGGTTTGTTGAATTGCAAGTTGTTGCAGATTCATGGGAGATCTACTTGAAGTACCTTGAGTACTTGTGGAGCACGTGGAGTGCTTGTGGAGTGCGTGGAGCACTTGTGTTATGCGTGGAGCATGAGAGGTGAACACCAACTCTGTATTTGAGTTGGGTGTTGGGACCAGTGAGAGGGAGAGCTTTGGGGAGAAGAATTACTGTTCACTTGAGGTGTGGGAAACCTCTGTAAGGTGGTGGAGAAGAAGTGGCATCTTCTTTATTGTATTCTTTTCTGTATAAAGTGTTAATACAAGTTGTGTATTGTCTCTCATATGCTGTGTTATTCTGAATTCTAGTTACTTGGTGAATCTGGTTATTTCCGCATATTAAGCTGCTTGAAGTTTGGTAATCAATTGTATGTTTCCGGTTTTGCATCCTGACAAGTGGGATCAGAGCATGTTTGTTGTTCTAGATTCCTGACAAGTGGTATCAGAGCCTTGGTTGTAGGTTCTTAGCTCGATACCAACAAGTGGTATTAGAGCTAAGGTTGCAGGAAGCAGGTTGTGTTTTTGATTACAGGGCACTCTCAGGGTTTTCTGATTGAGTGGGAGTAGAGCAACGGCAGATCAAAGTAAGCCAAGAATGGAGGAGTTGAAAAGCACAGACGATTACTCACGGTCTGATGGAAAGAAAGAGCAGGTAAAAGAAGATTGTTGGTTGGTAACAGATCAGCATGAAGAAACTGAAGATACAGATGTTGCAGGTGTTATTGCACAGGATGTGTTTGCAGGTTTCTTGGATAAAGTTGAATCTTGGACAAAAGATTCGGTTGCCTCTTTCCATGCAGCCCCAGGTAGAGGAGCTGGTAAGCCTTGCCAAAGAATTGGCAAAGGGGAAGTGAAGCTGAAATTGTAGACGGCCAACACACAGGTGTTGATGAAGGTCATGCAGGTCCCAGGTTTGGAGATATGGCTAATTTCTTCAGAAAGATTGGGTGATGAGAGATGCACAAGAACTCTCACAGCGGTAGCACTTGAATTAGCTGGTGGTAAGAAAACAGGTATCCTTTATCTACTTGTTTATATTACTGATTCTTCTTCTGTTGCGGAGACGTGGCTTCGTAGGCTTGGTCACATGAGCAGGAAGGAGATGCATGTTCTTAAGCGGAAGACAGATATATTTGATAGGCTTAAGAACTGGAAAGCCTTGGTGTTCTTGGAGGAGATGGCGGACAGAGTTCAGTGGATGAGGCTGGATACATCTGAGCAGGGCAGTTTGGACATGGAGATTGATCCAAAGGAGCTCGCGGGTAAAAAGTCATCACTCACAGGCGAACACAGGTACCGGCGTCGGTCATGAGGAACCGGCGTCGAACAGACAGGTGCCGATGTCGGTCATGTGCAGACCGAAGCCGGCAGTGTCAGGCAGGGTAAGACCGGCGTCGGTCATAGGACCGACGTCGGCAGTATGTAACACCGATGTCGGTCAGGAGGACCGACATCGGCAGCAGACACCAGCGCAGGCAGGTTGGTAGTCAGGTACAGACGCATGAGAACCGACGTCGGTCGGATGCAGACTGTGGAGTGACCGAGGTCGGTCACTGTAACGAATTTTGGGTGGACAGCAAGCTGTCAAGGAGTCTCAAACACCCATACGGAGGACTGAAGGCGTAAGTAGGCCCTCAAATTCATTGTTCCTCTTCTTCATACTTGTTGCTGATTGTATAGCAGGAAGGATCCAAGAAACAGGTGTGAGCTTGGCAGGTTTATGATGCAGAACCAGACGGGTGTCTTGGTAGGTTTGCCAGCTGGATAAAAGCACAGAGACGAATGGATGCCTTAGTAGAAGAATAGAGAGAACGGATACGTGAGACGGAAGATCAGGTATATGGTCTTGTGGAGCTGCAGGACAGTGGTACAGGTTTTGACAGGTGGAGGACGAAGCATGGCTTCAGTCAATGTCAGGGTAACTACTGTGGTTTTGTCTTACCAGGGGGATGATGAGTCATGACATCATTCTGTTGCTGTATGTGGATAGTATGCTAGCTAGCAGGAGTGTACATACAGGGTTTTGATGAGCTAAGGGTAAGGTTAGTTCAGTGGCATGTCATGAGGAGTTTGGAGCAGCGGAATTCTTTGACATGGGAGGCATGGAGATCACTGGTTGATTTTGTCTCGAGTGGGAGCTGATGTGAATCAGGTGTTGGCGAGGTTCGGGATACAGAACCGGAGCACACTAAGGGCTGGACAGGTACAGTGTCCGAAATCACATGAGGTCTGGTATAGACCTGAATATTCCCATGCAGTGGGAGCTATCAGAGTTAGGAGCCAATTCGGGGAAGTGGGTTCTCAGGTTTTCTGAGAGGGACCGGCAGCAGGTGTTGCTATGCAGGGTCAGGACTTCACTACCTGGTGTTGTAGGTTCGGATGTGGCAGGGTACTCGGATGACAGGTGGTACATCACAGGTTGTGTGGTGTGTTGTCTTCAGGTGGGAGCTTGAAGAGGGATACAAACCAGGAAACAGATTAGACAGAGTACAGGTACAGGTACAGTGCAGCTGTTTATCTCCAAGTGGGAGATTGTTAGGATTGTGGAGCTAAAAGCTTCACTGATGCAAACAGGAGAGGAGGTTGCTGAAGATTGCAGAGAAGTTGGGGTCGGTCTGATCAGCCGACGTCGGCAGGATAGCAAAGGGAAGCAACCGACGTCGGTCATATATCGGCCGACGTCGGTCACCTCTAGGCAGACAGGGACCGACGTCGGTCGCCTGTGTGGTTCGACTGCGAGCTATTTACGGCCAGTTAGCTAACGAACCAAGTGTTTGCATGATGAGTGCTAATTTTAGACTCATAGCTGCGGATCTAATTATTGTAATTAGATGTCTAATTATTGTTTGGATGAGATCTATATAATAGACTCATGGTTGTATTGGAAATGTGTGCTAGGGAGTAAGAGAGCATAATTATAAGCTCCTTCTGTATGTGAGGTAGAGCAATGGTGCGTTCCTCCTAGTGCCACAGTACCAGGTGTGTTGGTGCTGGATTGGAGAGCCAGCTGGGTTCTTCAGGAGTGTAAGATCTTGGTCACAATTGCATGGCCTATATAGGAGATCTACATGATAAGTAAGATCGTTGATCTGCAGGTGTATGTGTATGCAAGGTCGAGGTTCACAGGTGAATAGAACCATTGTTTGATTTGCAGGTGTGCAAGGTCATACAGACAGCAACACAACAGGGAGCAGTATCAGGCAGGATCTACTTGGAGTACAGGTGTGTACTCGGATAGAGCAAGAGAGGAAGGCAAGGAAGTTCCTTCCATAAGTATGGTCTGTTGAATTGCAAGTTGTTGCAGATTCATGGGAGATCTACTTGAAGTACCTTGAGTACTTGTGGAGCACGTGGAGTGCTTGTGGAGTGCGTGGAGCACTTGTGTTATGCGTGGAGCATGAGAGGTGAACACCAACTCTGTATTTGAGTTGGGTGTTGGGACCGGTGAGAGGGAGAGCTTTGGGGAGAAGAATTACTGTTCACTTGAGGTGTGGGAAACCTCTGTAAGGTGGTGGAGAAGAAGTGGCATCTTTTTTATTGTATTCTTTTCTGTATAAAGTGTTAATACAAGTTGTGTATTGTCTCTCATATGCTGTGTTATTCTGAATTCTAGTTACTTGGTGAATCTGGTTATTTCCGCATATTAAGCTGCTTGAAGTTTGGTAATCAATTGTATGTTTCCGGTTTTGCATCCTGACAAGTGGGATCAGAGCATGTTTGTTGTTCTAGATTCCTGACAGCTAGTGGGATTGTCATGGGTAGGGTACACACATAATTAAGTTCCCAGTTAGGTTTATGTGATAGAGGGGTGACTTTTCCATGTCATGTGTGGGGGAAGGAACCCATGATGTTGATTGGTTCAAGGGCATATTGGGTGCACTAGTGATTGGTTACATCATCTAGAGACCTTATGTATAGTTTCTAGTGTGGCTTGGCTACAGGAGGTAGACACTCTCCCTATAGAGCTATAGGTGGATACTTGGTAGGAGGGATGGGGAGGTGGAGCTTATCCATTTTAATAGGGTACATAGGTAGTTTTTCCTGATACATGGCATTCTAGGTGCATTTTTGAGGTACAGGTTTGAGGACACAGATATTTTATTTCTAGAGCCACATCTTATGCTAACTTTGCTAGATAATTAGAGTTACCAATAAGGTCTCAAATAGATGATGATAGATATATAGATGGGTATATGGCATGGTACTAGGCATTATATGTAGAGATAGATTTTGGTGATGGTGATGGCGGTAGAAGGCATATGAATGTGGACCCATCTGGGAGAGGGGGTCAGAGAGCACATGCATAGGGCTTGGCCCTGTTGGATAGGTAGGAGTGGCATTATCCACTACATAGGTATAGGTCACAATATTATAGGGGTAGGTAGCCACCTTATAAGGTTAGGTTGGTACGTTATAAGGTCAGGTTACTAATCTCATAAGTGACAAGGACTATGCATGGTCTTCACTCACCTTGGTTACATAAGAGAGGGACTCTCTAAGGCAAAGAGGAGGAGGAGTAGCTACATCACCAATAAGACCAACAATTAGTATCCCTATGGCATGATACTTGGCCATAGTTGAGGAGTTACACTATTATAAGGCCATAGTGTTGACATAGTGTCCACAATAACCCCAATGGGGTGAGCATAGAGCTAGCTTGATAGGCAGTGTTAGTGTGGCAACTCTAGGGTAGTGGGCAATGTCTATAGGTGGACATGTAGGTGAAATAGGTGGGAAAGTACTAGGACTTAGTGGTACACCAGAAGATAGTAATGCCCTAGGGGCATGACATAGCTCATACATTTCATATATTACTGTATATCATTTTGATTTCAGCCTACGAGCTGATGCGATGAGATGTACATTTTGAGAGAGAGACATGTCTATTTTTTTGTACACATTATATGTTATTTGAACTCATAATATATATATATATATATATATATATATATATATATATTATAATATATTATGAGTTCAAATAACATATAATGTGTACAAAAAAATAGACATGTCTCTCTCTCAAAATGTACATCTCATCGCATTAGCTCATACGCTGAAATCAAAATGATATACAGTAATATATGAAATGTATGAGCTATGTCATGCCCCTGGGGCATTACTATCTTTTGGTGTACCACTATATATATATATATATATATGATCTTTGTTCATTGCTTATGCTTATGGTTTATGATTTGTGTTGATGTTTAATGCTTATGATGTGATGTTATATTGCTTATGGATAATGCTTATGTTATGGATACTAGAAACTGATATAGATTTAGCTAGGTAGACATGAGATGGCTTTTATTTGTGATTATGCTTATGACATGCTGAGTTATATTGAATATATGCTTCATTATTTAGACATGTGGTGGAAAATGGTTGATTTTTTTATTGCTCATGGATGTTATGGCTTTATTATTCTTGTTATGGTTATGATTATGATGTTGCTTATGATACACATGGATATGCTTGTTATGATTGTTTTTGCTGTTATTTTGCGTAAGGTAAAGCACATGAGGTAAGGTAACTAACACTAGATGGGAGAACAAAGAATATAATCAAGAGACAAACACTGTAATGAAAATATCAACTAGTCATGATAGGATAAGAAGAGGGAACGATACTTATTCTTTGACAAAGACTATAATAAGACCAAATTTGGATTGGCTTAATGAACATAAGCCCTTTGAAAGATTTGCATTAGCTCTTGTTAGTTGGTAAAAAGGTGTCTTGACCACATAAGGTTAAGTAAGCTCAAAATCCCTTGCCTATAGTGCATAAAGAGGAGATGGATGAAAATGGAACCTACTTGTGAGACTAGCATGACTCTTTTTTAGGTGTCTAAAGAGTCAATTTAAATAAGTCTATTCCATATAAAGTGTAGACTGATCAATGCAAGAAGTCTACTTGTGAAAGTTGATTGTGGTTTTTACCTTATTATGTTGTGTGAGAGCCAATTATAGCTCTCAAAATTAGTTTGATTTTGTTGTGATTTTGAGAATGGGTCTTATGATTTATTGTTGTATATGGGAAGTTGATTGATGCAGAAAGCTTCTAAGAAATTATTGCACTTTTGACAAATGCTTTAATTAGCCATTTTTCAGGGAGTGGACTAAGTTTATGTGCTTTGTTCAAGACTTTGTGATAATAGTCCTTCAAGGGAGTAATCTACCTTATATTTGTGCAATTTTGGTATGCTTATGTAGCTGTTCTTCAAGGGAGCAGTCTATGAATGCTAGGAATGACCCATGATTTAGATTTGGATTTTTACTTGCTTGATTTTTCTTGACATAGACATGCTTATATAGGATTAAGGGTTCACCTTTATAAAGACAAAAATAAATATATAAGAAGTTGATTAGGTGTAAAGAGTTTTAAATGACAATGATCATGGGAATTTATCCTAATGAAGGGGTGTAAAGTACCATGAGAATCATGCCATGGGTAGAGCCGTGGTACCCATTATTCAAGATTAGGCTATGACTATGATGGATAATCACATGATTTAGTTTTAATCAATTGACCCTAAAATAGGGAGATGAATATGGTTGAAAGCAAGGGATGAGCTTAAGTTAAACAAAAGGTAAACTTGATCCTTTTTAATAAATGAATGGATGTAGATGTGAAGCATTAAGGGGCTCAAGCTCTAGGTTACCTTTAAGAGAGAACAACTGGTAAGTTCCTGATCCATACTTGTGGGTGATGATCTAAGGTCTAAGCCAATTTAAAGAAAACTTGCTCTGCTTGATTTTCTCCATACTGGTGACATGCTAATTTTATTTTAGGATGAGGTCTCTAATGTTGAATTCTTGCACTTTGAGATGTTTTTTATAGGCACATATGATGCACTCTTGATAGACATGAAGATGGGTAAGAGCTGATAAGTGATGTTTGTCAAGTAGCTCAAGTTGGGCTAAGCAGTGCTGACGATAATCATATTCAATAATGATATCTTATAATGATATGCAAAGAGAGGGTATTTGGAATTTGACAAGAAAAATGGCCTCTACTCCAAACATAAAAGAAAAAGGTGTAGCACTAGTAAGGGTTCTAATGCTAGTGAGATATGCCTATAAGGAAAAGGGGATGTGTAAATGCCAATCCTAACCAGATGCATAAACTATTTTAATTAGCATTTTATTAAGAGTTTTGTTAGAGGGTGATAGGGTGAGGATAAGATTAAATTAATGCCAAAGGCATCACATAGACCCTATACTTGCTTGTTCTTAAAATATTTACCATTGTCAGTGATAATCTTATGATGAACATTGAAGCGCCAGATGATATGATGGTTGATAAAGTTGACAATATTTTTTTATTTGGTTGAGACTAGAGTAATAACCTCTACCCACTTGGTAAAATATTTGGTCAAAATAATGATAGAGTGGTGTTTCTATAAGGAATGGGGATTAATTTCACTAATGAGGTCTAGACCCCATTGTGAAAAGGGCCAAAATTTGATAGAATCGTGAAGACTATGGCTAGGTGCATGATGTAAATTGGCATGTTTTTAACATTTAACACACTTTTTCACATAATAATAATAGTCTTGGTTAATGGTAGGCAAGTAATAGCTAAGGCAAAGGATACATTTAGCTACAGTGAGGGCACTAAAGTGTCCCCCAAAAATACCATTGCACATTTCTCTAATAGCATGAGAGGTTTCATGACTACGTAGGCAATGCAAGAGGAGGCTATCAAAGCTATATTTATAAATAATTCCTTCCATAATGGTGTAGCATGAGGTCCTTTGGATAAATGCTCTTTGAGCATTCTTGGAAAGTCTAGAAGGAATGATGGAAAGATTGAGGTAGTCAAAGGTTTGTTAATTCCAAAGCTCAGGCTAGGTCTCTTCTATATTGAAAATGGTGAGAGAATCAGACTTAACATAAAATGGATAGGTAAGTCTATGGATAAAGATAGATGTATTAGAGTCAAAGGATGAAGATGGGATTTGAGAGTCGAGGGAAGCCATGGTGTCAATGAACTTATTGGTAGATCACAGGGTTGACTGGATGCAATAGTATTCAAAGGACGCTAAGAGTTCATCAATTAGTTTTTTCACTATTGTAGAACATCATTATTACACTAGTAGGATCCATTGATTTGATTGAACACAAGTTAGGAGTCAAAAAATATGTTTATTATTTTGAATCCTACAGCTAAGGCAGTCTGGAGGCTTATCACTAGGGCTTTGTACTCAGCCATATTATTGGTACATTCAAAATCAAGATTGAAGGACAAAGGAAGGGGTTCATTATCAAAGGGGATAAGGATGATACCCACTCCCATACCATGTTGACACTTTTATCTATCAAAGAACATGGTGACTTGATAAGTGAAGTCCACCTGAAAGAGGGTCATGATGGACTCATTGGGGAGCTCAAGAGGAGGAGGTTAATTGTCTGCTAATGGTGCTTCGACCAATTGATCAAAAATGACTTTCCCCATAATTGAATTTTATTGAAGAAATAACATCAAAATCTACTAAGAGTATGAGCCACTTGGCCATATGTTAGTTTTTTTATGGCTTAGAGTGCATGTACTTGAGTGGGTCGGTGTTGGTTATGACATAGGTTTTATGATTAAGAAGGTAGTGGCAAAGTTTGGTGGCCACAAAGACTAAAGTTAAGCAAAGCTTCTCAGTATGGGTATATAAAGTCTTGTACTTTACAAACATGTGGATAACATAGTAGATATCTTGCTCTCTATATTGATCATCCAGATGAGCAAACATTGCCCCTAGGGAGTGGTTGGTGTTGGAGATATAAAGGTAGAAATGTTGGTCATCCTTAGAAGGGGTAAGGATAGGTGGAGATAAAAGTTACTCTTTGAGTGAATTAAAGGCCTTTTGATAGTTGCTATTCCACTTGAAAGATACATCCTTCTTCAAATGGTGGTGGAAAGGTTGGCATCAATCTAAAAACTAGGAAATAAAATGTTAAATGGATTGCAGCTTCACCTATAAACTATAAAGTTGCTTAAAGTTAAATGGAGGGAGCATGTCAAGGATTGATTTGATTTTGGCAAGATCAACTTTGATTCCATGAAGAGAGATTATAAAACCCAAAATATTTCCTAATAAGACCCCAAAAATGCACTTCTTAGGGTTTAGGTGAACATGGTAATGGAAAAGCCACTCAAAGATGATCTTAAGAATGGCTAAATGATCCTTTTGGAGTTTATATTTTCTGAGAAGGTTGTCCACATAGTCCTCTACAGTATTATGGATAACATCATGGAAGATATATGGCATGGCATGTTGGTAGGTTACACTAGTGTTCTTTAAATTGAAAATCATGACTCTATAGCAGAAGGTCCCCCACAGGGTGGTAAAGGTGGTCTTGTGTTGATCTTTAGGGGAAATTAGGATCTGATTGTAACCCAAGAATCTATCTATGAGAGATAACATCTCATGGCTAGTTTTACAATCAACTAGCTGGTCAATGTTTGGTATAGGAAAGCCATCTTTGAGGCAAGCAAGATTGAGGTCATGAAAGTAAAAAAAAATGTAATCCCCCTATGGATTTGGTGATAGGCATGAAATTTTAGACCCATTGGGGGTAGTCAATGGGCTAAATTAAATTATCAGATAGAAGATGATGAATCTTTTCTTTGATGATAAGGGCTATGTGAGGGTGCATGCATCAAAGTTTTGCTTGAAGGGCTTGGAATCATGGTGGGTCACTATGTTATGGGTAGTAATGATAGGGTCAATTACATGCATATCACTATAAGACCTAGCAAGTGCCATGCTTTAGTCTTGGAGGAAACAAGGGAAATCTTGAAGTTCCTTAGTATTTAATGATTGGCCATTTTTGACAATGTGGGGGTCCTCTAGAGTACCCAAGTTGATATCCATTATGGATTTTTTCAACATGGTCAAGGTTTTAGGAGGAAGGGATTTATGGATGGAAGAATCTAGGGCACTAAGGTAGGTGAGACTAGAATCATCATCATGGTACTGAACAATGTTAATGGTAGGAGAGTCATCTCCTACCATCTCAAGATGGGTCAAAGGGATGGTTATAGATACCCCCTCCTTTTGCTAAGTTAGGGGTTTTAGGCTAATCATGTTGATAGAAAAAGGTTAGGTGGGATGATGTCATCATCCTCACATGCAAGTAGAGGAGAGGTTGGTGAAGAAGGGGTGTCTTCCTTAGTAATGGTGATGGTAGGTGGTTTGGGTTGCTTTTTGTTAGGTAGGATGAAACCAATGCCATGCTTCTCATGAGGCTTCTTGGTCTCAATGGGGACCAACTTGAGTGGGCCATGCTTGTATCACCCAAGACCAAACCCTTTCTAAACACACTTGTGAAGGTATGTTTTGGCAAAGCTTAGTTTATATAGGTAGGAGAAACTGATGGTGAATAGATGAGGTGAAAAAGAGGTGGTAGAAGTGCTAATGGGTTTGTTGAGTCCCCCATAAATGAAATGGGTTTGATAATGGGGAGGTCTAAAAGGAACAATGGTTCTGACATTAGGGTCATACATAGGTTGGTTAGTAAGTTGCCTATGCTCGTGAGGAGTAGGGAAGGTGTCAAGGGATAAAAGGTGATACTCCCCTAGTGAAAGGTAGTGGAATGTTGATTCCAAAGGGTTTAAGGTGGAGATATAATCAGAGGGGATAGAAGATCTAGTTAATGCCTCATTGGTATAAGGAGGAATGACTTCCTATTTCATGTGGAGGTCTTGTCTTTGGTTAAGGAAGGTGTGCTAGATGGATGTAAGAGTACATCATTGGGTTGGTAGGTCATGTTACATGTCAAGAAGGGAATTGGTTAGCTTAGATGGTGATGACCTAGCCTTTGTGATCAAATTTAATGTAATGATGCAAGGTAAAAGGGATGCAACCCATAGAGTGGATCCAAGGTCATCCTAGTAAACATTGTATTGGATTTCACCTTCCACTATATAGAAGAGTTTAGGGAGTATGTGAGGTCATACATAGATATGAAAGATAAAAGTTCCTAGGATGGTGGTTATGGTGTCATTAAAGGAATGAAGGATGGTTGAGGTCTCAGACATGACATTGTCTATAAGGTTCAATTGATTATAGGCATGGGAGGAGATAATGTTAATAATAGCTCCCCCATCAATCATGAACCATTTAATGTGGGTTTAGTTGATGTAAGAAGTAATAAAAAGAGGAGGATCTGGGTCATCTAGATGGATAAAATTTATTTCTAAATCTTTGAAAGTAAAAAGGTTGGAAACTTGGAGAGCACTAACAAAGGTTGCTAGAGGTTGAGGGTTTTCAGGTTGGACCTCCATTGATTGCAATGCCTCTATCATTGCTTGGAGATGATGAGGTAAAGTGGTAATCAACTCATATAAGCTCATCTTTGTTAGGGTTTGGTAAAATTGTTTGAGCACCACTCTCTTGATGGACTCAAAGGGGTTGGATTGGGAGGCACCTAAGATAGACATCTTGGGTTTGGGATAAGGTAAAGATGTTTGGGTATGGTTTGGTTGAGAGGTAGAGGATGGGTATGTCTATGGAATGGACACCTTGGCCTTCCCCTTATCTTTATATTGTGCTTATGTAACCACATGAATGGTATGGATAGAAGGAAGAATTAGGGTAGGAGAGTTGTTTGGTTCGTCATCACTCTAAGGTGAGAGTGGAGGGGTAGTTAGGTTGTGGATAGTGGTTATTGGTTGTTAGATGGGTAATGGGCCCATGGGAGGTTAATTTGTTAATAGATCATTATTGTCATAGAGTTGATGGATAATATTTTGGAGAGCTTTTTAGTTCTCTATGTCATGACCTAGTGTCTTATGATTGGAGTGCACTTGGTGGTCATTATACCAAGTGGGTTTTGAATTAATAGGGTTGAATGACTTGAGAGGGGGTAAGGTCAAACAAGAATCTTGTAGTAAATTTTGAAAAATGGTGGAGTAGTATTCAACTAAAGGTGGAGAGGGTTTAGGGGTTTTGGGTTTGGTTGGTAAGGTGGAAGTCCTTTTGGGTGTTGGTTTGGTGATGGAAGGTTTGGGTAAGGTGGTGAATTTGGTTGGTAAGGTAGAAGTTGATAGGTTTGAGGGAATAGGTTTCAAGGTAGGTATCTTGGTCCTCATAAGTCTAGTAAAAATAGGTGTGTCATAAAGTAGGTGTGCTAGTATAACCAACAATGACAGTTGAGTCTTGGTTGTGTCAACTAAATTTCTAATCAGAGTGGAGGGATGAGGCCCCAAGTAGAGGGAAAGGTGGATGGAGGTAGGAGTTTGGTTATCTATATTTTTTGTGTCTCTACTCCCTTGGTTGACTTGGGTTAGCATTTGTTTGTTAGGTTTGATGAGGTAAGCTATAACTTCATATATGGGTGATTAAGACTCTATTTAGGGAGTGTACTAAGGTTTTTAGCTGGTTTGGTTGGTTTGGTTAGAGAAGGTGATTTCGTCGCTTGGGGTTTAGTTCCTTTAGATGAATTAATAATTATTGGGTTGGTAAAAGTTACTATCAATTTCGTTGGTGAGATAGAGGTTTGGATAATAGAAGTGGCAAGTTGGTTTGCTAAAGGTGTGGCTCAAGGTTCTTGCTTGGTGATATAAAGTAGCCTAATTATTGTCATAAGGTGGCTCAATCCATGTCAGGGTTGGAGACAAATTCTCACTAACTTAGAGAATTATTTGTAGGCCAGTTTATTCCCTAGATAATGGACCTAAAAGATAAGCCCATACGTTGAGATAGAGGGGTGGTAACCTCATCCCTTTCCTCAATCAAAGGATGCAAGGTTTGAGAGGGTAACTCCTACATGGGAGGTGCAGACATGGGGGTTTCCTCTTCAGGGATGCTCTTTGAAGGGGTAGTAAGTTTATCGATGGTCAAGGGGGAAAGTAAAATGGGTTCTTTTTATAGAAGGTTAGTCAAGGGAGGGGTTAATGGCTCCATGACCTTAATAGGTAGAGGAGGGGAAAGGGGTGCTTCCTTGGTTTGGGTTTCCAAAAGAGGAGAAGGTAAATTTTATACTTCAATAAGTGGAGAGGGTGAGGAATAGATAGGTTAGGTGGTAGGTTCTTTAGCAACTAGTGTGCCAAGAACCATGTTAATAGTATGGGCATCATAAGAGCACTCAACCATGTTGCTCTCATTCTTGATGGGTGCATGATTGGGGAAATTCTACCTAAATATGTCAAGGTCTTAGTTTTAAGGAATGCTAGGGTTATCCAATAGAATCTTGCCCTTGTTAATGAGAGATTGGATAATGCTTTTGAAGGTGTTACACCTACTAACATCATGCCCTATCACTCAATAGAAGGATATATCATTCTCATTATACCAACTAGGTGCAGGATGAGAGGAATCAAATTGCTAAGGTGGTTTGATAGGGGTAAGTTGTATGATATTATCTTTCAATAGCTTATCTAGGATCAAAGCATAAGACTCTCCAAGTGGAGTAAATTTTTTCAGGGTATTCTAGTTTTGGTTTCTTGGGTTTTACTTTGAGGAACCAGAGGAGTTTGGTTGGTTAGCAGATGATGGGGAAGTATATTTAAGGATAACCACATTTGTAGTGCCCTTGATTTTGGTCCTGATATTAGTCTGGTTATTTGGTTTGGAAGAGGAAGCCTCATTGGTTTTGTAGGTAGAGTTATTATTTTTTAGTTTAAGATTTCCTTTATTGATGGATCTGTTCTCTAATTTATGCACCATGGTGAAATATTTGTCAAATAGATTCATCATCAAACTGTTAGATAGATTAGAGTTCAGTGATGGAAACCTTATTGGAGATATCAAAAAATGGTCCAAAAACATTTGAGCCAATTGGGTAAAGGAGAAGATGGAATTCTTTCTTGGTAAAGGAACTATACCAATCCAATGCCGGTCTTGAAAAAGACATAGGAAAAGTGAAAAGAAGGAAGGCATCATCATAGGCAATCAAATAACATGATTGCCTAAATTACCTAAGGTGATAATAGGGATCCTCCTTATTCTAAAACTTGGAGAACTTGGGAAGTTCCCATTGAGGAGGATATGGCTTGATAGGCACATATGGGTGGATGGGTTCATTATAGATATGGTCATATGATAGGAGATTGTAAGCCCTAGATATGGATGACTCTATAGTTGTCATCTTATCCATGAGTATGTTCATTAGATCCATTTGGGGTTTTTCACCTAAAGGGTTGTAAGGTGCATAATGTGGTTAGGGTTGAGTGACATATTGGTAAATTTTTAGAGGTTGAGAGGTTGCCATGTATGGGTAAGTGGTTGGGTTGAAGCCACATATGAATATGTGGTCACTGACAGTTGGGTAGAGAGTATGTATTACTGAGTGGGTGTGGGTGGTTGAGTCATAGGTAAGGGATAAGTGGTAACCCTGGTAGAGACAAAAAACAAGGTAGAAGGTATAGGTGCCACTACATTTTGAAGTAGAGTGGAGGTAACTAGAGGAATGGTAGCGATGGTGGTAGTGGGTACTCTAATAGTAATTTGAGTATGGGTAGATAAAGGTTGGGTGGTAGCTATGTTGGAAGAATTATTAGTCAGGTTAAGAGGTGTTTGGGTTTTAGAAGGTTGGGCTGGTTAGTTTTGCATGGCTGTGTCAGATGGGTTGCCAGATGAGGTAGATGCATGAGTATATAATGGTTGGGTGGTGACAATGACAATAGAAGAGTTTCCTAAAAATCCTAATGGCATGCCATAAGATGGATGGGTAGGTGGTACTAAAATGGGTATATGATGAGCTACTATGTTAAGATAATGTTGCAAGGCTACCATATTATTATCTAAAAAGGCCACAAAGTCTGTGTCACCTTGGGAAACTACCTGAGGCACACTAGAAGCATCTGAATGATGAGGAGAACTCTCATCATCTGAGATATATTCCATAGATGAAGAGGTAGAGGAGACTAGATAATCTATAGATGGGTCCTGGCTTACCAAGTCTCTTTGTTGCTGATGAGTACGAACCATGTAAATAGGATGAGAAGAAAACACAAAGAATGTTAGAACTCAAATAGAGAGAAAGAAAGAAAATGATCAAGGAAATCCAAAACATACTAGAGTATGTTAAAATCCTATGGTTAATGTTAATCTTGCTTTTGGCTTATGCCTTAAGTTATGAGAATGTATGATAGGAGTTGGTTTGTAGATCAGGTACTATAGAAGTAATCTCAGGTTAGTTTTAGGTTA
The DNA here is from genome assembly GCA_037957365.1 of Torreya grandis. Classification (NCBI taxonomy): domain Eukaryota; kingdom Viridiplantae; phylum Streptophyta; class Pinopsida; order Cupressales; family Taxaceae; genus Torreya; species Torreya grandis. The sequence goes on along the minus strand of JARHVA010004361.1, from coordinate 994,429 downwards.
TTTAAGTGCTCAAGAAGATCTGTATTAAGAATCAATATGTGGATTGGTATTGGGGCCTACCCCCTCATTTCACACACCATAGTGATAAGGGTGTCAGGTGCTTAGCTAATATATTAATTTCTAGAGTTTATACTTAACCAAAGAGTTGAGTTAGTTATCCCCTTGGTAATGACCTCCAAGTAGGATTATTGGGAAATGGTAAGGTTACTACTAGGTGTTGAAATCCTATTTGGGCCTTGTCTCAATTTTGATGTTTAATTAATGAAATTGGTTTGGTTTAGTGTGTGAAACAAAAGTGATGCCACAATAAAATTATTTTGCCTTAATTCAAAGTGAGCTATAATTAGAAGCAAGCAATGAATGCATTTGATTTTAAACCCAAAATAAATTTTAGTTTTGTTAATGAGCATAGATAGAGAGAAGAGCATATAGATGTAAGAAAAAGAAACCCAAAGTAAAGACTCAAGGTCCCACTGGGTATGCCAAAATGTTTTAGTAAATTTTAACTTATATTTTGAAAAGGAGAAGACAAAATTAAATATAAGTATGGTTAAAAATCTTGCTTGACTGTGAACATATTGAATCAAAAGATTGTGAATAACTCCTCTTTGGCTTGGGAGGATGACCTACAAATAAGATAACACTAAAGCAAATGGTTAGATAGATAGTTGAGTGGATTTTCTAGTGCTAGCTAAATCTCAGAAGTAAGAGCTTCCTCAAGGGCTATCAATCCACACATTTTAAATAGTTAAGTTTATAAATAGAATAGAAATTACTTACATCAATAATCAAAGGGTACTAAAATTAAACATAAGAAATGCTCACTAAATAAATAGACTAGAAATGACTAAATTAATGAAAAATAAAATCAATACTAGTGTTAAATGGCTCAGGTCTGCTTTAGAAAATTAGGCAGAAGTATATGAACAAGCAAGGGCACATGAAACTAAATTTGATTGGGTAAAAAAGGGTGAAAATAAATTGCTAGAATTTCCTACCATAGTGACCATCAATGGTTAAGGTAACCGTCAACGATTGGGCTAATCATCAGTAGTTAGACAGACCATCGATAGTTGAGATAACCATAAGTGGTTACTATGTGTAGATATAGGTTGATAAATAGCTAATTGATGGGATTACAAGGTGGATTTTTGAGAGATGGGTTGGTGCTAGGTTGAGTGCAAAAGGAAAATAAAGTAATTGAATATCAGAAAATAAATATTTATCTTGAAAAAGGCTAATTAGGTGAATGTTTGAGGTGGTTGACTTGTTAGTGGAGTCTCACATGATTTTGGTAGAGTAACAGTACTTGACACTTTGGTGGAGTGGTGATGAAAAGTTGTCTCTCTAATGTGATGGTTGGATTTCTAGATTATTGATGATGATTCACTTGCAAAACAAAGGAACTCTAGATGCACAAGCTCTTGATAATAATTACAAATGGGATTCACCTTCCTACTCCTCTCTTCTTATAGGCAAGGCAAGAGAGTTGTAACAAGTTGCTAACTGGGCCTTCTAATTATAATGCACTCATGTAATGGATCACATATGGATTAAGATGAGATATTTTTAGAAAAACAAGGTGGGTGGTTTTCATGTTGGTGTTTAAAGAGGTATGCCTTGACCATCGATGATCAAGGTGACCATCAGTGATCATCCTGACTATCGATGATTGAGGGTGAAGGGTCAAAGTAGGTAAAAAAGGTTGGTTAAGCCATTTGAACAAATTGACTGTAGGTTAGGCTTGGTTAGGGGTTAAAGGGTTAGATTGGTCCCAAAAGGGTCCTAAGGCAGTCTAGGGGAATTATGAAATTTAGAATCATAGTGTCTATATTTTTGATGTCTATAGGGATGACAAAAGGATGAGGGTGATGTTGAAAAGGGGATGAAGATGAGGGAAAAATGGATGAGGGACTGTTAAGAACAACATTGTGAAAAAACCAAATATCTATTTTCTTGAGTTTCTATTAGAATATATTTCAAGATGATTCTATAACATATCTCAAGGCATATTCCACTCCCTCACAAAGATCTAGACAAGAGGAAATTATGGACATAATAGGATGCATTATATGATGGGTAAAAATAATGGACAAAGGGATAAGAAAGACAAGGATGGCATGGAGGGGATTGATAAGGGATATTATGTGGATGAAATGGATTTATCCCAAGTGTTGAAGTATAATGCATAAAATATATTATTTTACCATGATGTCATAAATTGGTTTTCATCATGGTACGTGCCCAAGGTGCTAGAATACTAGTTTTTACCATTGGATGAATGGATTTTTTTCTTTTGACATATCAATTTATTGGATATGGATGAGATGTAGGATGCATACATTTTCATGATTTTTAGCCAACACTTATTCTAGAAATATGTGATACTAGGAACATGTTATCAATGTTGGATGTATTGATGTCCTTATGATCTTCATTGAATCTTGAATGAGACCCCTCTAGACTTGTAGACTAGGTGAATTCATCACCCCAACAAGAGACAATGTTTTCTTAGTTTTTCAGGTATAAAATGGATGGATTTAAGGTTTGTATTTGATGGTTATATATAGGACTTGATTGAATGATAAGATCATGAGAGAAAGGTGTGATTTGTGTTTGGGGATTAGGACTAGCATTCACACACATTATTGGAGATGTTGGACAATTTGTATTTGATTAGTTCCATATGATGAAAGAATTTAAGATATCCAAGACATTTTGACTTTATGGTTGATCTTTGATCTGATTATTTGAAGGATTATTATCCATCTTGATACTAATTTTGACATTGTTTTGATTTTTATACTTGATAATATTTAGACTTCCCCTTGATGCCCGACTTTGTTCTTCACTAGAGGAGGTTGATCTTTGACTTGATAGATGATGATTATTTTGATTTTTATTGTCCCTTAGTGCCTCGAAGAGGGTTTCACTAGGGGAAGACACTTTTTGATTAGGCTGATAATTTGAATTTTATTAATTTTGACTTGTTAAATCAAAGGTGATTTGATCATGTATGAATTTTTGAATACGGTTTTGGTCCTTTGTATTTATGTCACATATTGTGTTTCTCAAAGGAGGGTCCAATGATGTATGCTCTTATTCATCCCCATGGAGGGAGGTGATTAAATTATCATTGATGAGAATAAAAGGATCTAGGATGGATAAATGTGGTGGAGATGGTAGGATGATATCAGTGAGTGGTGATGGGGAAACATGGTTCTCATATGGGTTCCTAGGGGACCTAGTTTTGGCATCAGAGAAAATATCCTCAAGATCAACAAAAGGATCATTAAGACTATGTGCAAGACATGCATCCGATGTAAGATTAGATTAACTTTAACTATATTCAATACATACTTTTTGTAATAAATATGTTATGACTTCATCATCCTGATTAGGATCTTGTGATTGGTTGAAATCTAAATTTTAGGTATTCTAGAAAAGGTAGGAATGGTCACCATCTAAAAAATTAAATAATTATGATGATTCTAACAAAATATTTGATTTGAATGCTTGTGTTAAACATGATCTTGATGTAAATAAGATTAGTGTGGATTCTAATATAGTCTCTGATGTATAGGATGTGATGCTACTAGTAGAGGATTCTTTGTCCACAAGTGACATCTCAATGTGGGGTATTTGATATGATGGGCAAGAGGAAGATGATGGAAGGATAATGGATTGCACAAAGATAGGTCCATGGAATAAGGACTCAAAATAAAATTGAGGACTAGGTTCATGGGGAACATACTCATCTTAAATGGAGGATTTATTGAATATGGGGGGACCATGGACAATGGATGTGGCATCTTGACCTTGGCTTGGAAAGGGAAGGACTTGATCATGATTGAGAATGAAATATTGGCATTTCTCTTCTTGTTCACCCTTGGATGTAGACCCATATGATTCATTCTCTATTTTGATGTCACCATAGTCGATGAGGTCTTGGACATAGTTTTATTAATTATGACTTTGATTAATGGTATGTCCCTAGGTTCGGTGATATACACAGTAATGGTTAGCTTTATATCAAGAGGGATTAGGCTTGGCAAGATCAAGATGTCATATGGGTGGGTAGACCATCATGTTGGTGGAAACGACTTGTTGGAAGAGGGATTTTAAGGATATAAGAAGAGGAGTATAAGGCCTCTCTTCACTTTGTGACTTGGATGTGGAAGGACTTCATATCATATATTTGTTGTCATAATTGGGTGGGAAGACTAGTAATAGATGAGGTGACCTAGATTGGATTCCCTTTGATAATGTAGGAAGGGTTATATGAATGGCTATGACTGGTGGATGGAGGGGTTGAATGGAATTGGATGGTTTGAAGAGTAGGAGTTGACTAATGGGAATGGGTGCATACTAGAGGTAATTTTAGGTGAATGGGGTCAAAGTCTATAGGACATGGATTTATTATCTCAAGGAGGTAAGAAAGGAGTACATCCCTATTATCCATAAGACATTTCTCAATTAGGGTATTGACCAAATCTTTTTTGGATGCCATGGATCAAGATGGGATAAATTACATATAATGTGGTTCACCATCCATAATTAAAAGGTATGGGGGATTGAAGGGAAATATTGAGGGATGAAGATGGGATGTGTATAAAAAATTAGACAAAAGGCTTGTTTTAGTTTGATCCCAAGCTTGACTGAATGATATGATATGTTGGACATGGTAAGACAAGATTAAGTAGATGAAATTAGGATGTGATCTAGAATTTGATGATTTAGACTTGATTTGACTGAGCAGACTATGACAAACTCTAGGTCTCAATTGGGGATAAACTGGCCCAAGAAACTAGTTTTGACTGAGCAAACTATGACAAACTCTAGGTCTCAATTGGGGATATACAAAATTGATGGGATGAGTAGCATATAAAAGGGTATGATAAAGTAAATATGGGATGGACCATGATTAGGACTAGGTTGTATAGACAAGGAATATGGTGATGGAGAAGGTGATTAGTCTAGGTAAGGTCAATATAAGTGATGTGGTTTTGATTAGGGTGAGCTAAGGCTAGAGAGTGATAGGTTATGATTAGGTATCAAGACCAAATGGATGATGGGATTATATTTGGGAGATGCATTTGAATAGGTGACAAGAGGGAATGTGTTGATGTTTTGGAAAAGTCTAGACAAGATGAAGACAATGTGGTGAGGTTGTATTAGGATGAGCTGAAGACCAAGACAAGAACAAGGTGAGTGATGAGATGTGAAAAGTATTATGGTAAGACTAGGGATAAAAAGACATGACTAAGGACTAGGTAAAAGAGGGATATAATAGTGAATGAATAAGTCAAGGGGATAGGATGAATGAAGAAAAAGGTCAAGACAAGGTTATGACTTAGGACAAAGGAGTGACCAGATGAAATGGGTTTCAACTAGGGAGGACTAGGCTAAGAGATGAAGACTAATATGTTGTTATGTATGAATGGACAAGTTCAAGTCAAAATATTAATATAGGGACATGAGACAATGATGGAGAATAAGGTGATTTTTAAATAAGGGATAATGTTTAACCTAGGGACTATGTTTGACTAGGGGATAAGATTTTGTGTGATTGATTTTAGGGGATGCAAATAATATAGGCCTCCACAACACACAACAAAAGCAATCAAGACACAATACTGGACTTAGTGATTTACTTAGGAGTGTAACTTGATGACTGCATCATCTAACGACTTTTTAGGTAAGGCTCTAGGCTGGTGACTTGTTACAAAATCTCCTAAACCCTCTCAACCTCATTTGTACTTAAAAGTCACTTGGAAGATGATACTGATCTGGTAGCAATTCACTTGTTATAGCTACTGGTACTATTCTAAGATATATAAGCTTTCTAGTGGCATCCCCAATATACACTAGGTACATGGGGCCTAATTTTGTATAAGGTGTTATCTGATGCTTGGGTCAGAGAATTAACTCCTCACCTTTATAAGATTATGTATGGGGTATCATTCTTAGCTCAAAGAAATTTCTCCATCTTATTTAGACTCTAATGGAACATAGAGTGCATAATTATGCATGGTGGTGAAATCCATAGTCACAATCCACCCAAGACTATGACAAGTGTGTGGGTATCACTTCTACATCATGTTGCACCCTAAAAAAATGGGAGGTTTTGTTAAAGGTTTTTGATCCTCTAAGACTTGCTGTTAGAATGCAAGGAGGAGAGAATACACCATTTTACCCCTTAGGTATAGATGAGTAGACAAATTTTTTATTAACTGATTAATTTAGATGTGATATATACAAAGATGGTTTTTTTAAAAAATCACCAATTTTTTTGACAAGTGTCCTGCAAAGAAAGTGATTAGTAGGTTTAAATCGACAATATTGAGGGGCAAACTATAAGACAAGACATTAGAAAAAAATATGACCTACAAGACAAGATTTTAGACAAAGACAAAAATGTGTCAAAATATGACCTACAAGATAAGTGGTTAGGTAAAATCAAGTGAGACAAATCTACCACTGAATTTGCCCTTGTAAAAATACAAGCCAAATATTAGTCTAATAAGCCTAAATAAAAAAACTAAAAAAATAATGGGTTTTACACTATATTTTTTGTAATGAGGGGCTGTTGTAGCATATAATTACACCCATATCGGATAGTTATTTAGTCTCTCTCACTCCCAACTACAATATTAGATCAATCTCAGGCTATGGGTATCCTATAGTGAGGTTGAACCTCTAGAGAAGGTAAGATTCCTCTTGGTAGATCACCTAAAATAATAATTATACTTGGAAAATAGATATAGAGAGGGTATGAGATGATTAAAAAAACTAAAAGGATGATACACCAAATTTATTTATACTCACATAAGCTTGAAATTAACACCAACTCAACATACCAAATGAGGTTGAGTCCTGTATGAGGAAAGAGGGTCTAGAAAGAGTAAAAAGTCACCGAGACTAAGTAACTAAGGGGGATTAATGATTATATTAAAAAAATTAAATGGAACTGGTTTTAACCTTTAGGATGACTATGCCAAGTTTGGAGATGGTCAATGAGAGTAAGCCTATCTTCAAAAGGGCAAATGGTTGTTCAAGCAAAGTGCTCCATGGTAGAGTCCCATGGTATGAAGATTTAATGGGAACATGTGGAGGGTAATGGGATAATTAGAATAATTATATAGGTTTTAAATCAATTTAATACAGTAATTCACCTCATAACTACACCTACATCTTTGAGCACATAGACATCCATAGATTTTCCTTGAGGAGCTTAAGTCATACAAGGTGACATAGAAGGTTGAACACAAACAAATAAATAATGAAATAATGAAAGGTAAGGTATAGATGAAATAATAGAGGAAGCCTCATCATTATAAAGATAAAACCAAGAAAAAATAGGAGGAAACATCTTTTATGAATTTTGACCAATTAGACACACGCCACTAGCTTTTTCCAAAATGGGCCTACAAGCCAAAATATGCAAGATCCAATCATGAAATTTGGTTGAGAGGATAATTATCACCTATTATAAACATTAAAAATATTTTTTAGGATTTTTTACAAATGGAACTATTCAATATTTTAGTAAAGTCAATCCTATGTCAAATCACAGTCAACATTAGAGCATGCCTAGGAGGAATTGGTCATTTTGGGGCATCTATAGGTTGATTCAAAGCATGAAATTTAGTAAAAATAGTATCCATGACATAAAAAATCATAAAATTATATCATAAATTTCCTATAAAGAGTGAAATTACTTGTTGTTTTGACATAGTCCTCTTGCAGTCAAGAAGGCAATCATTGGAGACCAAATGAAGTTTTGTCAGTTCTAGATGCCAAGAAGTAGTTTAGGCATTGGAGAGGTATTAAAAACATATAATATGATGTTTTAAATATATATTGTCATATATAATTTATAAAATTCATGGTTTTCAAGTAAAATTTTGAATAAAGACTGGCTTTGGCATGAAGGAAACATGCATGCAGCTCAAGGTAAATTTTGGGAAAAAGGTATACAAGATAAAGTACTCATTTAAAAGAATTTAAACTTGGAATTATTGGTAATAATGACATAATATACATATAAATAATATATTTAGGGTTATGTGATTAGTGTAAGTGCCCATTTTTTTGACACAGTCCCCTCCATGTTTCATAATGGTCACTATTCATGCAGGCATACTTTTTGGATTTTTAATGTGTGTTTAAATATTAGGTAAGTATTTAAAAATCATGGGAATATGTTTTTAGTCACATTAAACATATTTTAATAGTTTTCATACTCCAAACTTCATGCAAACCTCGTAGGTAAGCTCAAATCCACGCAGGCTTTCTCAAAGGCACACAAGGCAAAGTTGAGTTTAGATAAATGAAAAAGGTGTTATTAAATTTTTAATGTGTCATGAATATTTTAAAATAAAATAATATTAGTGGACATTTAAAATTATTCCTTTGGAAGAATTTGAGCTTTTTCAGGCTTAAGACACCTAATTTTAGCCCATCTTTAGATGCTCATATCTTTCATACCATGAAGATTTAGGCCAAGTTATTCTAGTATGTTTTGAGTACCCATTTGTAATTAAAATTAATTATGTATTTAGGTTGTTTAATATCTTTAGTTTTACAAATAGTTGTTAAGAGTGTAAGCATGTTCAGAATGCTTATAAACCCTAAAGGCAATCATCTTTATGTGTGTATATTTTCACACCTTTTGCATGGGATCCCAATATTTATAGGGGTATTATAGGGGTATATTTAATATTTATCCATGGTAATAAGTGGTGTAATGGGTGTCTTCATTGTATGAACAATTGTCTTGAAAGTGAGCCTATTTGAGTTGCCAAAGGAGCTTTTTGATCAATTTTGTGTTTTTAGACTCATGGGTCCATAAAATGGCCTATAATTGCTTGAAAACCACCTATAACATATATATTACTCCTTATATTTATTGAACAACCTATTTTGAATAATAATCTAGCATGTTTGGGTGCTTAGGAGGCACAAAATGGCTAAAAAATGCTTACTTTTGTAGGTCTCCAAAGAAAGAAATAGTTTAAATCCATGGAAAAGGTCTAATGAGACCTAAAACACCATTATATGGAACTTGGACCTCTTTAAAAGAGTTTTTATAGTGCCTTACTGAGCTAAAGGGTCAAAAACCTAGTTTTTTGACATTTTGTGCATTATTGCAGGTTTAATGGTGATTTACACCATTGTTGAAGGTATTGAAGGTTTTTAAAGTCTTAATTTTATTCCTCATATACATTATAGAGATGTTTGTAGGTCTTTTACAAGTCTAGAAGTGGTTTTTAGGGTGCTAAATGGCCTTGGGAGCAATTTTCAAGGTAGCTAGTTAACGGTGGCTCAAGCTTGTGACCTCCATCAATAGGGTTTACAAGAGTTTCAGGTTACATGGAGTTTATTATAGGTTTGAGGACCAAATTCAAGTTTAAAATATAAAATAGCCTCAAAAATCAAACATGAAACTTAACCTCCATGGTTAGTTATGCATAAAATGCTAAGTCAACTAACCTTTTCCAAGCACCTTCTAGAAGAGCAAGTGGAAGGAGGGAGTATAAGTATAAGGAGGGGATTTTGGAGGTTGGAAGAATAAATTGGAGCATTCAATGAAATTTCAAAGTCTTTTGAGACATTTACTTCTTAGTGGATTATGACATCATCATCCTCAACAAGTTTCTATCTTCTAGTGTGTTTTTAAGCTAATGAAAAGGCTTGAAGGCTATTTGGAGATAATGAAGGTTAATTTGTTGAGGAAGGATTAATTATAATTAAAACAAATTCAGTTGAGACTCCATGTAATTGGTTGTGTCTCATTTATTAAATTCTATTTACTTGCTTCTTCTCTTTTTCTTCCCCTTTTCTCCTATATCTCCTATTTCTCCCTTATTTGTGAAATATATTCTCATTTTACAATAAGAAACTCAACAAATTTTTTTAAGAAATAAATTTTGAAGAAATAAAAATCATTTTTACCTATCTCTTGCCTCTAAATTGTGTTTATCAAGCTTGTGCATGATGGTCTTGTGAAAAAGTGTTTTTCCATATCCATTGTCCTTCTTTCATGCCTATTTTTAGTTTTTTTCAAGTTAGTTGTATGTCTAAACTTGAGATAATTCTATAATTAATGGATGATTGGTGTGAATTTTGAAATTACTCTTTGATTCATGCATTTTTTGGTGAGACTAGTTTATGAAACACTTATGCAAATTAGCTAGTTTGTGAGGTTGTGTGAATTTTTTTTTGTCTTATGCTAGGTTAGTGTTTATTTCAAGCTTATGTGAGTATAAATCAATTTGGTGTATCACCCTTTTAGTATTTTTAGTCATCATATACCCTCTCTCTATCTAATCTCCAAGTAGAAGTATTATTTTAGGTGGTGTACCATGAGGAAGCCAACCTTCTCCAGAGGTTCAACCTCACTATAGGATACCCACAGTCTGAGGTTGCTCCAATATTGTAGCTAAGAGTGATGGAGCTTGAATAAATCTCTCACAAGGGTGAAATTATACACTAAAATAGTTTTTTTCATGCTCAGTGGGACACTTTCAAAGAACGTTGGTCAAGTTTGATGTTGGTTTGATCAATTTACAATGGTTATAGCTTTCATCTTTTAGTATCTAGTGACTCCAAAGAACACTCAACAATCTAGTGGTAGGAAAATAACTATATTTCATGCTTAAGGTGACTACAAGATCAACTTCTAGAGGTATCTTTTTGAATTTGTTAAATTACATTTAAACTCATCAAAAAGGTTAAGATTTTCTAACACTCATCCCTACAAAGGAAACTTTCCTTCTAACCTAATTTCTAAGTTTACCTTTACAAGATGATCTTTGTTGGGTCCTTTCACTATCATGGTTTCCCCTAGAGATTTTCCTTTTATGGCCTTCAATGGTTAGAATCCTTTGGACCTAAATCAATATGACCTTATCCTAGTGGTAGATCTTAGAAGTGTTCCTTACTTCACAAGAGACCAGTCTATGACCCCTTCTAAGCACCTCAGAGATATAACCAACTTTTGCAATATTCATGATATCACTAAAGAAAACATGGCTATGAGGTTGTTGGCCATCTAATTCAAGGGAAAGGTCCTAGATTGGTATATTAAACTTATTTATAACTTTATCACATCATGGGATTAGTTAGGAGTTACTTTATGCAAAATTTTTGAATATAAGAGTGACCACTTATCACTTGCAAAAAAATCAACCATAATCAAGAGGGCTCCTCATGAGGTTATGAAGAATTTCAATAAAAAGTTTTAGAAGACATGGGATAGGATTTCAATCTCTATTAGGCCTACTTATAACTATGTTTTCCTTTACTTTATGAAATATCTCAATAGTGATATTGTAATAATGATTTAGTCTATGAGAAGAATGTCATGTCCCCTTTTTCCTGGACATTGACAGTCTTGATGATTAGCCTATTATACGACCTTCGTAGGCTAATAGGATGGATAGAGGGTCATAATGGAGCTTGGATTGACTTTGATTCACAGGATTTATACATTTGGTTTTCATTCGGGCTCTTTCGGACACATTTGGCCTGAGCTCCTACTTTTTAGGGATATTTGATATGCAGCGGAGCACCTTTATTTTGGTATGGTCATGTGCGGAATCACTCCCTGATTCACCTGCTTCGATCGGTTCGTCGATCCGACATGTATTGAGGGAGATATTAATATTTGATTGATTTAATCAAATATTAATTATTTAACCTATTTTTAATTAGAAACCCTAATTCTAATTTAAGAAACCCTAATTAGGGCAAGCATATCTTTTTGAGGGTATAAGGGTTTCTCATGGAGGCCATTGTTCATAATGTATGCATAGATTATTGATTATTGAAAATTGAAGAAATTTTTCTGTGAAGACTGAGCCAAGGGTTCCAGGGTTCCATTGCAGTGGAGAATGTCAACTCTTCATTGTGTGCGATTTAGAGGTTGTGAGATATCAGCTGATTTATTGCCAAATTGAGAGATAGCTTCATCTAGAAGTTATCACAGAGGTACAGATTTGAGAGATAGCTTCATCCAGAAGTTATCACAGAATTCCAGGGTTGAGAGATAACTTCACTCAGAAGTTATCACAGTATTACAGGTATTTCTTAATTTAGTTTTTGATCCAATAAGTTATACAGATATAGATCTTCTGTGTTAGAATCTATATTCTTGAGATCAGGTTGTTCAGCAATCAGGGGTTAAGAACAGATAGGCTGGCAACCGTACTAAGTCCGTACAGGTCTGTACAAATTCATGCAGATATCGACACTGGCAGATAGAGATCCCCAGTGACCGACATCGGCCGTCTGAGGACCGATGTTGGCAGATAAGGACCTACAGAGACCGACGTCGGTAGTATATCGACCGATGCTGGCGACTGTGTGTTCGACACAGCAGGCTGAGACTTTCAGAATTGCAAGTTTATTCCCAGTTTGCATAATTTCAGGTTTTTAAGACCATATCTGTAATATTCTTTGGTTTCCATAAGAAAGGACATCTATTGTAATCAGCTGGATGAATGATAAGATCTGTGATGTGTTTATGCATGTTTGAATCTATTCTGCAAATTGTATCTTGTTCAGAGCTTTATATGTTTCTATATTCCCTAATTGAAGGGGATATTACAGTTGTTCAGAGCTTTTGTAGGAAAAAAAAGAGCCCCTAAGTAAGGGACATTACAGTGGTATCAGAGCTTGGGTCTTTGGTATCATAGTTTTGTGTCTTTCATATATCTCTATTGGTAGGGGATATTACAGTGGTATCAGAGCTTTGGTCTTTGGTATCATAGTTTTGTGTCTTTCATATATCTCTATTGGTAGGGGATATCACAGTGGTATCAGAGCTAAATTCCTGCCATCCTGTTGGGCACATCAGAGCTAATGTCTTGCCATCCTGTTGGGTAGTTTGGGTAGATTGAATCAATAAAGTATCATGATGCCTTCATATACTCAGAAACAGTGGGACAATGATATGAAGAAGCTGGAACACAGTTTGAAGCAGTTGGAAGCAACTCAGAGGAGGATGAAGGAAATTCTTTCATATCCTACATCCAAAAACAAACCCGCAAGGTATAAGACATCGAATGATGAGTGGGACTTATTACCTCCTCATGTTCAAGAGAGGACGACCTTTGATTGTTTTGTCAAGTTGAGGAGAGAGCACTACAAATCACTTAGACGAGAGAGTAGCATGTCCCATAATTATTATGATTATGAGATAGGATATAGTGAAGATGATGATGAGTTAGATGCTTGCACTCAGAGTGTACAGGTGGGCTCAGATGTTAGTGCACTGAGGGTTGATGATCTCTCAGTTATGACAGAGATTGTAGCAGAGTCCCAGGATCCTATTATTGCAGATGATACTCAGGAGAATGCAATGGACAGTTTTGAGGACTTAGTTTCACCAGTTGTTTCTTTCTGTATGGAAGAGTTAGACAGTGATGCTATAGTTGTTGATACTCCATCTGTTGATATGAACTTTGACGTTGATCATTTGTATATTGAGGTGGTTGGTGATGAGTACATTCCTACAGTTGTTACTGAGGAGCATATCGCTGAGGCTGATACACATATACAAGATTTGGATCTTGCTGATTCTGATGAGTTTGAGATACCAGTGGAGTCATGTCTCCAGATTGATTATTCTCACATGGATGACAGTGTGGTACAGTTGGTTGTGCCTCCTGTACAGAGAGATCAGTTGGAGTGTGTGGGGGAGTATGTTGATGCTTCCACATATAATTTCTACTGCACTGAACCATTCATGGAGTATTTGCTGGATAGTGCAGGTGTTCGTCTGGACTCACATAAGATGACAGAAGGTGTTCTTGTCCGAGGTTCTAGTGCTATTAGCAGATTGGGTGAGGAGATTCTACGAACCCTTTCTACTATGTTACCTTACAGGGATGTTGAGGTGATGTTTGTTGAGCCGAGATTGGAGCCATCCATTGAGTCCCAATTTGGCAATAGTGTGCCAGTAGCAGAGTTTGGGGGTTCTTACCAGCATCTTACGGTGAGGTATGCTCCTTATTTTTCTTTGCATTTAGAGATTAATTTTGGTGTCAGTGGCTCAGGGACCCATGATTGTCATATCCACGGTCCAGTTGGGTGTGGGTATCAGTTAGACAGGGACTTGAATTTTGACAGAGTGGATGTTTTAGTTGGCTTGAGTTCCACAGTGTGGTTTCTTCTACCGACATCTACAGTTGGTCTCCAAATAGTTGTTTGGGTGTTGAGTGTAGTTTTTCAGTTGCTGATTTTGATACTGTTGATGCTATTGATGTTGATGGTTTATTCACATAGGTTGATTGGTGACATGATGGTTGTTACACAACTTTTTCCTTGGGATCTAGGTGGATCGAGTAGTTCATTGTTCTGAGATTGCTTGGGGACAAGCAATTTCCAGAGGGGCGGATTGTCATGTCCCCTTTTTCTTGGACATTGACAGTCTTGATGATTAGCCTATTATACAACCTTCGTAGGCTAATAGGATGGATAGAGGGTCATAATGGAGCTTGGATTGACTTTGATTCACAGGATTTCTACATTTGGTTTTCATTCGGGCTCTTTCAAACACATTTGGCCTGAGCTCCTACTTTTTAGGGATATTTGATATGCAGTGGAGCGCCTTTATTTTGGTATGGTCATGTGTGGAATCACTCCCTGATTCACCTGCTTTGATCGGTTCGTCGATCCGACATGTATTGAGGGAGATATTAATATTTGATTGATTTAATCAAATATTAATTATTTAACCTATTTTTAATTAGAAACCCTAATTCTAATTTAAGAAACCCTAATTAGGGCAAGCATATCTTTTTGAGGGTATAAGGGTTTCTCATGGATGCCATTGTTCATAATGTATGCATAGATTATTGATTATTGAAAATTGAAGAAATTTTTCTGTGAAGACTGAGCCAAGGGTTCCAGGGTTCCATTGCAGTGGAGAACGTCAACTCTTCATTGTGTGTGATTTAGAGGCTATGAGATATCAGCTGATTTATTGCCAAATTGAGAGATAG
Organism: Torreya grandis; assembly: GCA_037957365.1. Classification (NCBI taxonomy): domain Eukaryota; kingdom Viridiplantae; phylum Streptophyta; class Pinopsida; order Cupressales; family Taxaceae; genus Torreya; species Torreya grandis. Next base: position 979,418 of record JARHVA010004361.1, on the reverse strand, counting down.
CTTCATCCAAAAGTTATCACAGAGGTACAGATTTGAGAGATAGCTTCATCCAGAAGTTATCACAAAATTCTAGGGTTGAGAGATAACTTCACTCAAAAGTTATCACAGTATTACAGGTATTTCTTAATTTAGTTTTTGATCCAATAAGTTATACAGATATAGATCTTTTGTGTTAGAATCTATATTCTTGAGATCAGGTTGTTCAGCAATCAGGGGTTAAGAACAGATAGGCTGGCAACCGTACTAAGTCCGTACAGGTCCGTACAGATTCACGCAGATACCGACACTGACAAATAGAGATCCCCAATGACCGACATCGGCTGTCTGAGGACCAACGTCGGCAGATAAGGACCTACAGAGACCGACATCGGTAGTATATCGACCGACGCCGGCGACTGTGTGTTCGACACAGCAGGCCGAGACTTCCAAAATTGCAAGTTTATTCCCAGTTTGCATAATTTTAGGTTTTTAAGACCATATCTGTAATATTCTTTGGTTTGCATAAGAAAGGACATCTATTGTAATCATCTGGATGAATGATAAGATCTGTGATGTGTTTATGCATGTTTGAATCTATTCTGCAAATTGTATCTTGTTCAGAGCTTTATATGTTTCTATATTCCCTGATTGAAGGGGATATTACAGTTGTTCAGAGCTTTTGTAGGAAAAAAAAGAGCCCCTAAGTAAGGGACATTACAAAGAAACACACTACAAGATGCTTATGAGGTTGTAATTAGAGCAAAAAATAGTTTAGTATAAACTAGAAAGCTTACACCTAGGCCACTAATGCCTTTGTTTCTTGAGATTAAACCACCTCCCATCATCATTACTTCCCTTTATGTCATTCCACCTATGCTAACAATTGTTTCCATACCTACACCAAAATATGAGAAGGCTTCAACTATTCAATCTAGTGACTCCCAAGAACACAAGAACTTTCAAGAGCTTAAGAGCATGTTTCAATCCTTGGGAAATAAATCCATAAATGTAAAGAGTTAGAAAGCCCAATTTGATAGGCCTTATCAAGATCCATATCAACCTCAATAGCAATTTTATAGAGTGAATAGGCCACCCTACAAAGGAAGCTTCCAAGGATAAGGCCAAGGATAAGGGCAATCTAACTATGCCAGGGAAAACAATTATAATCTGAATACTAAAAGTACTTCCAACACTTTGATCCCTACTCATAAAAATATTTCTCAAGAAGGTGAGGGTACTATACCTTGGAATCAGTCATTTGGTCAATCCATTATCCCAAACATTGAGTTCAATCAATATTTTAATGATCAATGGTAGTAGGGTACTATCTATGGATTCAATCAAGCTCTTATGGCTTAGAACACATAAGCACCTATGATGACAAAACTAGAAGAGCCTTAACAAAGGCCAAGGGCCTAATGAAGGACCAAACTAGTTGGGTGCTATAATGGTTAATTATGAGAAAGAAGAATGTTATGTATCTAGTCAATAGGCTAATTATATCCAAGCAAACATTCAAGTTGTAGCTAATATGAGGTTCAAAAGAAGGAACATGGTGGTAACCAAGAAGCAGTCAAAGAGCCTCATACTATTAATCCATTTATATTAAAGCTAAAGTAACCTACTACTTCTCTAAATATTCTAATAGCTCTAAAGAATTAGAATCAAGGAATGCCTTTGTACCTAAAAAATCACAAGTTTAAAACATGGTTATGGCTCCCAAAACATAACCAAAGGTTGTTGGTTTGCCCATAAATATTTTTGAACAAATGAAAAATTCCAATATGAGTGTGCTAATGTGGGACATGATTTTTATGCCTAGTTAGGTGGATATCCTTTAGGAAGGTTTGTCAAAAATTAATGTTTTTGAGAGGCCACCAAGCAAGGAAAACATGGTTCTCACCAATACAACCAAAGGGCCTAATGAAGGATAATCAAATAAGGTAGTCAAACCTCCTCACTTATACATTTCTATAATCATTGATGAATCCTTGGTAAAAAACTACATGAGAGACAGTGGAACAAGTACTTCTGTGATGCCAAATTCAATAGCAGATTAGTTTGGTTTGAATTATGAACCCCAATCTAACGGATTTTTGAAGCTTGATGAATCTTCTACCAAACTAGTCGATATTATCAAAGGTTTAGACTCGAACTTGCATACTTATCCTAGTGTTTCAATGGATTAGGATGTTTTTATTCTAGAAGTGCTTCCTTATTTTTCTCTATGCTTATATACAGACTTCAGAGCAAAAATTGGAGGTTATCTAGCAATAGATTGGTCCTACATGGCTTTTAGAACAAGGTATGGGACTAAGGTGTCTATCAAAGCTAAGCCCATTTCCCAATTTGATGTTGAGCCTTACCCAACCATCAATTGTACCATTTTAGATGGAGATGATCACATTGTTGGTCAGGAACTAGACACTCATCCTGAGGGGATACTTGATATGTTCTTGGATGAGTTATGGAGTAAGAATTAGTTAATTGACCCTTTAGAAGGTGTTCAATAAATAAACATGGGAGTATATTGATTTCATGAAGAGAAAAAATTCATACCATCCTCTAATAGGCCACAAGAAGACACTAGTGGTTTATGGAAATTATTATTTGATGGCTTAAAGAGAAAACATGGAGTTGATGTAGGTGTGATGTTAATATCTCCTTCCATTGATAAGTAGTTTTCTTCTTACAGGTTCCAATTTAGTTGCTCTTGCAATGCAATTAAGTATGATGGCCTTATCCATGAATTTCAATGGGATAATAAGAGGGGAATCAATTAGTTACAAGTGTATGGATATAGTTAGCTAATAATGCATCAGGTTAGAGGCCAAAACACCACAAAAATTCCTTTGATGAATTCCTACAAGCATAGAGTGTGGAACATTCTTGAATACTTTGAAGCCTTCAACATCTAAGTAGTGTCAAGAGAGAAGAATCAGAATGTTTATAATTTGGTAGCTATGAGGGATTAGTTTGACATCCCAAATAAGTTGAAAAAGTCCAAAGTGCAGCCACATGTCAAAGTTGTAGTAAGACCATTAGTACCAGGCAATGACGCTCATTGGCAAGTCTTCAAGAGTGACAAGTAGATTGCTTGTTTCTTGTAGTAAGAAGTAGAGTTTTTCTTAATGAACCAAGGAAAATTTAAACATTAGTATGAGGATCAAATTTTTTAGATAAGGTCTAATAAACTTCCTAGAGAGATGCTCACCCTTAAAGGTCTCTTCCATGAGGGAGACCAAATTAGGAAAGATAAGGTAGTGATGTCAACTGATGAAGAGAAATATGAAAGAGTCCTTATCTTCAAGGAAAAGCTCCTTAAGCTTGAAAATGTGAGAAATGAGTTATAAAGGTATGATTTTATTGAAAATTTAAATGAATATTTAGACATATTTGCTTAGGAATACAGTGATTTGAGAGTCTTTGATCCTAAGCTATCCCAACACACTATAGATTTGGAGGTCAATGCCAAGTCTATGAGGCAAAATAAAAGGCCCATCAACCCAAAAATTGAGACATAATGAGGGAAGAATTGACCAAATTTATTGAGTGCAATATCATTTTCCCCATCAAATACTCTTCATGAGTAGCTAACCTGGTACCTGTGAGAAAGAAGAATGGTGAGATCTAGTTGTGTGTTAACTTCATAGACTTGGATATGGTCTCTTTGAAATATCATTACCCATTATCATCCATGGAGAAACTTTTTCAAATAGTTTTTATTTTAGAATGCTTCTCTCTTTTGGATGGGTACTCAGGATATAACCAGGTGCTAGTAAGAGAAGAAAACAAATACAAGATTGACATCACCACAAAGTGGGGCACATATGTTTAACAAAAGATTCATTTTGGCCTATAAAATACTGAGGATAATTTTTAAAGATCCATAAACATGGATTTATAAGGCTTACTAAATTATATGGTGCTTGTCTACTTGGATGACATAATAGTTTTGTCCAAGAAGGATAGTGAGCACTTGAACCACCTGAAATTGATCTTTGAAAGATGCAAAGAATATAGGATCTCATTGAATCCCAAGAAGTGTGTGTTTCATATTCACGAGGGAAAAATCTTGGGACATATTATCTCAAAATAGGGATTAGATATTGATCTTAATATAATAAGTGCCATCTTGGCATTATCCTTACCTAAGCATAAGAAGGGACTCCAGAGTTTCTTTGGGAAGATAAACTTCGTGAGAAGGTTTATACCTAGTTTTGAAGGTTTAGTCAAACCCACTACTATCATGATAAATAAGAACTAAGTTTTCACTTGGTCAAATGAAGCTAAAATAGTATTTAAAGATATCAAGCAATCCATTTCCCAAGCACCCACACTCATGAATCTTGATTTTCAAGGGATTTTATATTGTATGCCTTTGCCAATATTGACAATATATCAACTATGTTGATGTAAAATAATGGTGAAGTACTTGAGTATCCAATTGCATTTTTCATCTAGGGGCTTGAGGATTATGAGGTAAGGTATAATTTTGTATAAAAATAAGTCCTTTTAGTGGTAAGAAGACTTAAAAAGTTTAGACCAATGCTCTCTAATAGAAAGATATATCTTATGGTGTCTCATCCAAGAGTGAGGGACTTCCTCCTTAAAAAAGACTTGAATGAAAAGAGGGATGGTTAGATTACAAAGGTCATGGAATATGACATGGAGATCAAGGTCACTAAGATAGTGAGAGGTAAAGTATTGTGTGAGAATATGGTTGATTAACTTCATGAAGATAAAGAGGTTATCTTGGTGACACAAGAAAACTCACAAATAGATGCACCCCCACCTCACACTAGTTGGCTCCAAGATATGACACATTTATTGATAGAAAGTGAGTGCACACAAGGTATGAATAGGGAAAAGAGAAGGTATATTAGAATTTATTCTATACCTTATACATTAGTTGATGGGGTTATATTTAAAAAAGACCTTAATGGAGTACTTCTTAGATGTATTGATGATGAACAAGTGACCAGGCTCTTGGAACAATTCAATGATGGGCTTTCAGGAGGCCGTTTTGTTCTAAGGACTACAAAAATAAAAGTGATGAGAGTTGGTTATTATTGGCCCAACCTCTTTAAGGATGCATATGCATGGGTAAGAAAGTGTCAAAAGTGTGCTCTCTTTATAGGTAAGAAAAGATTGACATCCCTTCCTCTCAACCCAATTCATGTGAGTAGACCTTTACGTAGTGGGGTTTGGACTTCATAAGAATTATTAATCCACATTCCAGTGGAGGACACAAGTGGGTACTCACTACTATAGATTACTTCACTAGGTGGGTGGAAGTAATTGCTCTAAAAGATGCCAATAAAACAATAGTGTTGGACTTCTATGATAGCATAGTAACAAGGTTTGGTGTACCAATAACAATAATTTTAGATAATGCATTAGAATTTATTAACATGAGTACAAGTGAATGGGCACTTCAGCTAGATAAATACCTTAGTACATCTTCAAATTACTACCCCCAAGGTAATGGAATGGTAGAGTCAACAAACAAAAAATTGATAAGGATCATCAAAAGGACTATGGAAGAGAATCAGAGAGTGTGGCACACAAAGTTAAGGAAAAACTTATGGGATGATAGAGTGACTCCCAAAGTTTCCATTGGAAACTCACCATTTATTCTTATATATAAGAGGGAAGACAAGTTGCACATCTCTCTTGAGTTACTTGCCTTGGAGTTAGCTCATCAACTTGAGTTGATGGAGAGTGAACTTATGAGCATGAGGATAGTAGTGCTCATGGATCTTAAAGAAACCAAACACCTTGAAATGAATACACTAAAGTCACATCAAGTTCAAGTCAAGAAAGTGTTTGACAAGAAATCCATAGCAATGGAATTTAAATAAGGGGATATAATCCTCAAGTGGGATTAAAATAAGGCCAAGCCAAGAAACCATACCAAGTTTGACAGCTTATGGAGTGGTCCTTATTTGATCCATAGATGCAAACAACATAATGCTTTTCATATTTACCAACTATATTGAGAGGTATTACCCATCCTAGTCAATGGTATTCATCTAAATCCTTTCTATTAGAAGAGTTTGTATCCATTGTATGTATTTTACACTTTGTATATTTTTTCATGTTTTCCTCTAAGTGCCTTGTACACATATTTTTAGTTGTGTGTTCTCTTCCCTAAGCTCCTTGGGCATAGTGTTTGTTTTGTTCTTATTGTCCTCATTACTTCAAGAGGAGGTTTTGGAAAGGGATAACCTTGTATCAATTTCATATCAACTAGAAAGGAAAGACTTATGACCCCGTATGCCTAACGGATAAGACAAAAAAACTAATCTATTGCATAGTAGGCATGAAATCCTTTGAGGTCACTAGAAATGTTGGCCAAAATTATCTTATATACAATTTTTTTTCCTATATGGATCGAGACACTCTCTTAGACACTCATGTAAACTTTTATCCCCATGACTAGTTCCTTTTTGGTCCTAAATTGATGATGTAATGTAGTATCATGAGAGGTCCTAGTGTGGTGTGATAATTTGAGAAAATTTCTAGTTGAATGGGTGATCCAATGGTGGAAGGAGAAGACAAACCTTATGACCCTATCACATTTCACTTACAAGCTTTTAAAACACTTTAAGCACTCTTTAAGGTGAATTTGGTGATTTTGAGAAAAAGGCCTAGAAATAGGTCTAAAATTGCAAGTGAAGGATCCAATAGGTTTCTATGGTGTTTGATCAGTTATGGGAATTAATGAGGTTTTAACAAAGTCTCAAATATTCTAACAAGGTAAAAATAAGGCTTGGAGAAGCTATTATGCCCAAAAGACCCCCAAAAGTGCATTAGATGACTTAAGGGTCCTCAAAATAGAATTATCAAGTGAAAAATAACTTTTTAAGGAAGTCAAATTGGTTTTTAATTACTCCCACCTCATTATGGTATGTTTTACACTTTTAGACATGTTCAAGGTCATTTGAAGTCATTTGGAGTGGAAGGAAGGAGTTTGGGAGCAAAAGGATGCATTTTGGAGCTTTTGGGAGCTTTCATAGAACATGTTTTTAGAGTTTTTTATTGATGAAGGGGATTAGTTGTTATATGAATTCATTCATGGTGTTTATAATATCCTCTTATAGGCCTTTGAAATTATATTCTAGCATAAGAACCAACAAAGGTAAGGAAAATCTATTTGTTGCAAATGAGGCATGAAATAGGTTTTCTACCATTAATGGAGGTTCAGGCATTTAAAAAAGTTTCCATAAAGAAGGAAAGGTAATTTATAGACTAAATTTTTTTCCCAAGTGTTTTATTGCATAGGTATACTTTTGGTTCTTCATGTTAAGGAAAAACCATTTTGGGTAGTTTGGGATAACTCTAAGAGAGCCTCAATTTTTCACTCGATACAGTCACAATAGAAAGAGTTAGGATATAGTATTTTGGATAGTGATAGGGACACTAATGAAATTAAACTTTGTGGTATTGGTGGTCTAGTTTATATCCCCATATTTATGAATAATCACTAATAGTTCATGGGTGTTTAGATGGCCTACTCATCCAAACAAGGTCTAGGTTTTCCCTTATTTCTTCACTTAAAAATTTAATGAGAAATAATGGTTTTATAGGAGTAATTTAAGGGAAAAATAAGACCTATTAATTTTTTTATTAGATAACTACTTCCAAAAAATTACTTATAGCATAAAACCTATTTTCCTTATTATCCTTATGAAATGGCCATTTGATCAATTTCAGAGTAGAACTTGGGTTTGAGGTATAATGTAACTCATAATAATTATTCAAAATCAACAAAATTAAATTTATATTTCTCCTCAATCCTTAGTGGTTCATCAAGTCCTGGGTAGGCCAAACAGTCAAGTTTCAAGTTGGAGCTCCAATGGAGTTACAGACAAGTTTATCAACTACAAAGGTTTCTCTTTCCTATAGGGGATTAAAACTAAAGTTGATATGATGTTTTCAACTTTGAGGTATCCTAATCAATCTCCATCTACAACCATGGTACTCCCTTTGGGGGGATTTAGCTTAATTCTCTTCTTACTAAGTGAAACCATATAGAAAACTAATAAAGGAATTGGTTTTCACCTATAAAAAAATGATATAGTTCCATTTGGTGACCTTATTAAGGTCTAAACTCAGTCATGATTGCATTTTATGTTTAAAGGTAACCCACAATCCACTGTGCAATCATGTACCTACACACCTACTTTGGAAAAGTATACCTACAACTATACTTGAGCACAATAATGTATACATTCTTGGAAAGAGGTTATAAATATAGTGATCAAGGTTAATTCATGATTAAGAGAGTGATACAATGGGATAAAATTAATAGTAAATCATCGAAACCATATTGAGAAGGGTTCAACACCTAAAACATAGTTAACCTATTGAATGAACATCTATAGGTTCCTTATAAGGAGTCATCACATTGAGATAGAGCATTTCATTGTTTTTCAGACTCCTTATGATTGAAGAGTTTCATTTCAATGCCTTTGAAGAAGGTTTTGGACTACTTTCAAGCCCATACACCATGTAAACTAGTTGTTTCAACCTCATTGCCTGCATACCTGAGATGTTCATTTATAGGTGACCATACATAGAGGTATGAAGGAGTTATATTAGAGATTTGACATGTTTGGAAACCTTCCTAAGGTTCGTGGAGTTTAATAATAGGATGGAAAACGTTTTTTAAGCATTGGATAGGCAAGCGAGTTGGAAAAAACTATCTTCAAAGTTGAATAACTGTGTTTAGGGATAATTTCCCTAAAACACAAAAATAGAGCACTTGCCACTTTTCTTGATATCATATGACAATATTAAAAGGAGATTTGATGCATCCAAATGTTCCCATCTTGTATCCCTATCCTATGGTAATGACTTGCAAGAGGAAGTGAGTATTTATCAAAACATCTTCCACTCCCTTACAAAGATATAGACTAGAGGAAATTATGGGCATAATAGGATGTATGATATGATGGGTAGAAATAATGGACAGAGGGACAAGATAGACAAGGATGATATGGGGGGATTGATAAGGGATATTATGTGGATGAAATGGATTTTTCCCAAGTTTTTGGTTATAATGCATACAATAGATTATTTTACCATGATGTTAGAAATTAGTTTTCATCATGGTACTTGCCCAAGGTGCTAGAAGACTAGTTTTTACCATTGTATGAATGATTTTTTTTTACTTTTGACATATCAATTTATTGGATATGGATGAGATGTTGGATGCATACATTTTAATGATTTTTAGCCAATATTTATTTTGGAAATATGTGATATTAGGAACATGTTATCGATGTTGGATGTATTGATGTCCTTATGACCTTCATTAACTCTTGATTGAGACCCCTCCAAACATGTAGACTAGGTTCCTTCATCACCCCTATAATAGATAATGTTTCTTGAGTTTGTGAGGTATGGAATGGATGGATTTAATTTTTTTATTTGATGGTTATATATAGGACTTGATTGGATGATAGGATCGTAAGAGGAAGGTGTGATGTGTGTTTGGGGATTAGGACTAATAGTCACACACATTGTTGGAGATGTTGAACATTTTATATTTGATTGGTGCCATATGAAAAAATAATTTAAGATATACAAACACTTTGAATTTATGGTTGATCTTTGATCTAATTATTCAAAGGATCATCCATCTTGATATTACTTTTGACATTGTTTTGATTTTTAGACTTGATAATATTTAGACTACCCCCTGGTGCCTGACTTTGGTTTCCACTAGAGGAGGTTTATCTTTTACTTGATAAATGATGATTATTTTGATTTTTATGGTCCTTTAGTGTCTCAAAGAGGGTTTCACTAGGGGAATAAACTTTTTGATTAGGTTGATAATTTTAATTTTATTGATTTTGACTTGTTATATCAAAGGTGATTTGATCATCATGTATGACTATATGAATATGGTCTTAATCCTTTATATTTATGTCACATATTATGTTTCTCAAGGAAGGGTCCAATGATTTATTCTATTATTCATCCCCATGGAGGGAGGTGATTAAATTATCATTGATGGGAAGAAAAAAATTTATGATGGATGAAGGTGGTGGAGATGGTAAGATGAGATCAATGAGTGGTGATGGGGCAACATGGTTCTTATAGGGGTTACTAGGAGACCTAGTTTTGACATCAGAGAAAATATCCTCACTATAAATAAAAGAATCAATAATATTATCTATAATACATGTGTCTGATGCAAGATTAGATCCACACTGACTATATTTGATAGATAAATCTTATAAGAACTTTGTTATGAATTCATCATCCTGATTTGGATCTTATGATTGGTTAAAATATAAATTGGAGGCATTATAAAAAAGTTAGGCATGGTCACCATCTTTAAAATTAATTAATTATGATTATTCTAACAAAATATCTAATTTAAATTCTTATGTTGAACATGATCTTGATGTAAATAAGACTAGTGTTGATTCTAATATAATCTCTTATATACAGTATGTGATGCTGCTAGTAGAGGATTCTTTGTTTATAAGTGACATCTCAATGTGGGATCTTTGATATGATTGGTGAGAGGAAGATGATGGAGAGATAATATATTCCATAAAGATAGGTCCATATAATAAGGACTCATGAGAAAATAAAGGACTAGGTTCATGGGGAACATACTCATATTCAATGGAGGATTTGTCGAATATGGGGGGACCATGGAAGATGGATGTAGTGTCTTTACCTTGGCTTGGAAAGGGAAGGAATTGATCATGATTGAGAATGAAATATTGTCATTACTCTTCTTGTTCACCCTTAGATGTAAACCCATATGATTCCTTATCTATTTTGATGTCACCATGGTCGATGAGGTATTGGACATGGTTTTCAAAATTATGACATTGATTAATGGTATGCCCCCAGGTTTGGTGATATACATAATAATGGATAGATTTATATAAAGAGGGATTATGTTTGGTAGTATTAAGATGTTGTATGGGTGGGTAGACCATCATGTCGAAGACATCAAGTTGTTGGAAGAGGGATTCTAAAGATATAAGAAGAGAAGTATAAGGCCTCTCTTCAATTTGTGACTTGGATGTGGAAGTATTAAATTTCATATCAGATAGTTTTTATCATAATTGGGTGGGTAGACTAGTAGTAGATGAGGTGTCTTAGATTGGATTCCTTTTGCTAATGTAGGAAGGGGTATATGATTGGCTATGACTAGTGGATGGAGGGGTTGAATGGGAGTAGTTGAATGGGACTGGATGGTTTGAAGATTGGGAGTTGAATGATGGGAATGGTTACATACTGGAGGTAATTTTAGGTGTATGGGGTCAAAGTCTATATGACATGGAGTGCTTATCTCAAGGAGGCAAGAAATGAGTACATCCATATTAGCCATGAGGCATTTCTCAATTATGGTATTGAAAAAATATATCTTGTATGCCATGGTTCAAGATGGGATAAAGTACAGATGATGTGGTTTACCTTCCACAATTGAAAGGTAGAGGGGATTGAATGGAAAGATTGAGGGATGAAGATGGGATGTGTAGAAAAAATTAGACAAAAGGTTTGTTTGTCTAATCTCAAACTTGACTGACTGATATGAGATGTTGGACATGGTAAGACAAGATTAAGTAGATGAAATTATGATGTGATCTAGAATTTTATGATTTAGACTTGATTCGACTAAGCAAACTATGACAAAATCTAGGTCTCAATTGGGGATAGACTGGCCCAAGAGACTCACTTTGACTGGATTATGACTAGCTCAAGACTAAAATTATTGACTCAAATAGGATAAGATGATTTTATTGATAGTTTGATAGGATTAAGATTATGATTCAAACTTGATTAGATACAAGTAAGATTATAATAAGGACCCTAATGAAAAGAGTTATTTGCCAACGTAGATGAAGACCAATGCATGAATATAGATTTTATGGGATGACTAGTATAGACAAGGATATGAAAAGGTAAATATGGGTTGGACTATGATTAGGACTAGGTTGTATAGACAAAGAATATGGTGATGGATAAGGTGATTAGGCTAGATAATGTCAATATAAGTGATGTGGTTTTGATTAGGGTGAGCTAAGGCTAGAGAGTGATAGGTTATGATTAGTCACGACCAAATGGATGATGGGAGTATATTTTGGAGATGCATTTGAATAGGTGATAAGGGTAATGTGTTGATGTTTTGGAAAAGTCTAGACAAAATGAAGACAATGTAGTGAGGTTGGACTAAGATGGGGTGAAGACCAAGATAAGACCAAGGTGAGTGATAAGATGTGAAAAGTGTTATGGTAATACTAGGGATAAAAAGACATAACTAAGGACTAGGTAAACCATGGATATAATAGTGAATGACTAGGTCAAGGGGATAGGATGAATGAAGAAAAAGGTCAAGATAAGGTTATGACTTAGGACAAAGGAGTGACTAGATGAAACATGTTTCAACTAGGGAATATTAGGCTAAGGGATGAAGACTAAGATGTTGTATGTATGAATGGACAAGGTAAAGTTAAAATATTAATATAGGGATGAGAGATAATGATGGAGAATATAGTGATGTGTAAATAAGGGATGATGTTTAACTTAGGGATTATGTTTGAATAGGGGGTTAAGATTTTGTGTGATTAATTTTAGGGGATGTAAATAATATATGCCTCCACAACATAATAAAAGTAATCAAGCCATAATCTTATACTTAGTGATTGACTTAGGAGTGTAACCTGACGACTGTACCATCTAACGACTTCATAGGTGAGTCTCTAGGTTGGTGACCTATTACGAAATCTCCCAAATCCTCTCAACCTCATTTGTACTTAATGGTCACTTAGGAGATAATACTAACTTTGGCATCAATTCACGTATTACAACTAATGGTCTTATTCTAGACTACATAAGATTTCTAGGGTCATCCCCAATATAGACTAGGTGCATGGGACTTGATTTCATATAGTTTATTATCTAATGCTTGAGTCAGATAATTAACTCCTCACCTTTATAAGATCCTGTATGGAGTATCTTTCTTGGATTAAATAAATCTCTCCCTCTTATTTAGACTCCAATGGAACATAACGTGTGTATTTTTTCATGGTGGTGAAATCCACGGTCATAATCCCTCTAAGACTATGGTAAGTGTGTGGGTATCACTTATACATCACATTGCCTCCTAAAAAAATGGGAGAGTTTGTTAGTGGTTTTTGATTCTTTAAGACTCATGGTTATGATGTAAGGATGAGAGAATACACCATTATATCCCTTAGGTATAGATAAGTAGACAAAAAATTGATTAACCAATTAATTTAGATTTGATATATATAACGATATATATAAAGATGTTTTTTTTTTTTAAATTGCCAAAATATTTGACAAGTGTCATGTAAAGCAATTGATTAGTAGGTTTAAATTGAAAATCTTGAAGTGCAAATTGCAAGACAAGACATTAGACAAAAATATTACCTACAAGACAAGATTTAGACAAAGATAAAAAATTGTCAAAATATGATCTAAAAGATAAGTGGTAGGTAAATTCAAGCGAGACAAAACTACCACTAAATTTTCCCTTTTAAAAATACAAGCCAAATTTTATTCTAATAAGCCTAAATAAAAACACTAAAATAATCATGGGTTTTAAACTATAATTTTTTTGAACGAGGGATCATGATACAGGGGGAGGGGCGATTAGGGGTGGAAAATCCTTACGGGGTCAAGGGCAGGCCCCTTGTGGGGATAAGGGTCAAAATTCACTAAAAATGATCCTAAAAAATGTACTAAAAAAATAATTTGAAAGAAAAATCAATGCAAAATCACTACTATAGTAAGCAAAATCATACATACATAGTTAATGTTGTGTAAAATCACATACAAAGAGTCAAAATCATAGATTACTATTCAAAATCATAGATTAGGATAAGTGATTTTGTAAAATCCAAGAAAACCATCATGTTTACTAGGTGGTTAGTTAAAAATTGCTAATAGATCCTTCAAAACTATAGATAACATGTCAAAATTTCAAATATAGAGAAGCAATTTTGCCAAGACAGTTAGGTAAACTGCTAACGGTTAGGGTAAAACCATGACTAAAAGAGGTAAAATCACAAATGAAAATCAAGATCATGACTAAAGATAAACAATATTATGGACTATTGAAAAAATAAAGATATTTACAAATTTAAAGAGACAAAAATGACCTATTAGATTATGATCTTATCAGACTAAGGTATTTATAGTAGTTTTAAGACTGAAATAATATTAAATTAAGGTTGTTTCAAAATTGTAGCTAGGGAGTTGTTTTGATATATATATATATATATATATATATATATATATAAGTCAATCCTACAAAAAACCAAAGTTAGAAATGGAAAACATATATTATTTATATATATAAGTCAATCCTGCAAAAAACAAAAGTTATAAATGGAAAGTAGATATTTTTAAATAGTTAGTGATATTTAAAAACAAAAAGTAAGTAGATTATAGATTAAAAACATTAATCTTTTTACTATTAGTCAAAATCATGACTGAATATGTCAAAATCACAAATAGAAATCAAAATTATAATTACATATTCAAAATCATGACTAAATAATAAAAATTGAAACTGTATATTCAAAATCATAGATATGAATCAAAATTATAAATTATGAGAAGTGATTTTGAATAAAAATATTAAAATGGCTAAGCTACCCTGACGACTAGTGGTTAGGTTGGTGGTTTATGTTAAAATCACCATTGTCGACTTCAAACCTACAAATGTAAAATCACTTTCCACTTAGAGGACGAGACTTTTGAAATTTTGAGCCCCAAATTTATCTTAAATATTTATTAAAAGATTCAAAAGCACACTTCACACACAATATTATCACAAAAGAGGGTTCCCACTATGGTCACCAAAAGCGAGAAGATAAATTTGAGCTATTGATTTGGATATGCAAAATATATCAAAATCACCAAAATTTACTATCTACTTCATGAATTTATATCCATTAAAATATAATGAAAATAAATGAAACATTCATACCAGCATTATAAAAATCTAAATTTGAATGCTCCAAACAAGATTCAAGAAATTTTTTAAAGATTATAGATGTAAGATTTCTTACAATAGACTCAGATTGTGGATAACATATATACTTGATGAATTGATCAAAAGATTAAGTTGATATAAGTTTTTTGCATGAAGGCTCATGGATTTTATCATTGGGCTTTGCATGGAGGATGGGTTGGTTATTTATAGAGAGGTAAGAGAGAATATCAATGGCCAAAATTCAAATTTGGGTGTAGGAAAGTCAATGGTGGAGAATTATTCAAGGAATTAAAAATTTCTTAGATGATTATAAAGAAGGGAATGTTCTAGAGGTAGAAGCTTATAGAATATTTTTGGAAGAGTAATCATGATTAACAGGTGATTAGATGGGTGATTAGGGACTAGGGTTGTACGAGAACCTAGGAATAGGCTAGGGTGGGGGGAATTGGAATTTTAAATTCCAATATAATGGATAGGTGGGGTTAGAATAAAACTAGTTGATAAATGACATATTATAACAAGGATTAATTGACTTGTAGGGTAGGAATAAGGTTATCATTATGAATTAAAAAGATGGAATTTTAGAGAAAATATTATAAAGGGATTAGTAAAGATAAATTAGACAAATTTGGGTGATATTAGTGATTATTGGATGAAGTAGAGATAGAAACAAGTGAGCAAATTTAGATGCATACAAAAGGTATTATTGATTGTAATTTTAATAAATATGGGTGGACCATCTACTCCAAAAATAATTTCATCATTAATCATATCCTCTTCAATAAATTCTATGGATGGTTTTGAGAATGTAGCAACTATTTCAAGAATGTAGCAACTATTTCAATAATGTGCACTTTTGTAAGTGAAGGATCATTATAAGGGATTAATTAATCAAGATGTAGTGGATCTTCGATAATTTGTAATTTTTTCATAGTGAGTTTATGATGATATGGAGATGTGCAAACTAATTTCATAAGTGGATTTTTTTAAGGCACTGAATTAAATTCTTCCAAAAAAATCCAATGCAATTTAGAGGATGTAGAACCAACATGAGGTTTATGAGGTATGATGTTTTTCATAAGAAAAGGAGAACTAGGTTGGGGTTCTGGTTGTAAAAGTGTTTCCTCATTTGACACGAAAGCTATGGTGTAGTGGTTTTAGTATAGTTAAGTAGTTGTTCCTCAGTGGAATATTTTTTAGGTTTTGTGATGGGGTCTTTATGAGCAAGTTTTTATCTATAGTTGACTTTTTCTACATTCACATATTGAGAGTTGGTATTATATTGGTCATAATCAACATTAATTGCACATATATTATAGTTTAAATGTTGTGTTGTTGGTAGAATAAGATTTTTTAAGTTTGGAAGGTATGGTTTTAATAACTTGTTTCTTTTAGGAGGTTTTAATATAGTCATGATAACATAGTTTGATCATAACATTATGGTCAAATGTATCGCCTAACATGAAGGAAACATCAAATTTGAAAAGTACACTATTGAAAATTCCCCTGGTGGGGGAAGAGATGAAGGCTCAAAAATAATAATTTGGTCGATCAACAACATATTTATTCCACACCATAATGGTTACATATATAGTGGGAGTTTCTCCTATAATCTAGGAGATTTTCCTTAAAAATTTCTTCCTAAATCTCTCACATTCTCTAATAATCTCACAAAACCCCTATTCTAATATGATTTTTATGTGAGTAACAATCACTTACATTATTTGCGATCCACTTATTATTATATTACACACAAATATACACACAATATTATAACATTAAATTGTTTCTCCATAGATTAATATTATCTCACATAATACTATATGATAACATGCACCCATGTTTAGGACTAATCCTAACATTCACCTCTTAGTTCTAAAATGGGTCAAGAAATTTGATTGTCAATTTCAAATGATAATGCATTCGATTATAAACAATCCTATTTTATTGAAAAATTGCTTTTCAAAGTTTATTTGAGAACTTTGACTCAAAGACTATGATATTTACTTTTAAAAAAAATGACTAAAAATAACTCTTGACAATAATACTAAAAAAATAGGCTTAACAATATAAAATACCAAAACATTTAATAAAATAAAACACTAAAAATAAACACAAATAATAAAAACTAAAAAAAAAAGTTATGGAAATAAAGCAAGTATAAAATAAATTTAAAACCAAATCAAAAAAATCTAAACATATAAAAAAAATCTTAAAAACAATGAAATACAAAAATCTAAAATAATATTTTCCATTAGCGATGGAGACATTTATGGTGGCAACTAAGAGAAGATGGGCTTGGATGGCAAAATGGAGGTTAGAATGGATTCAGAGAATGTCATTGGAGGAAAATGTGGGTTGCAAGTTCATTGAGTAAAGATGATTTGTTGTTTGGAGTACTTACCAAATGCTAATGGATGGATTTGATTGTTTGATCTACAATGTAAGAAACATCTTGAGTTATTTGGCTTTAAAAATGAAGATTGGATCGATCCATGGAGAGGATGGTGGGTAGTGTTAAATATGGCTTGATACTGTATATTTTATTTTTCCTCTTTTTTAATTTTCTAAAAATCTCATTGCTTCCTCATTTTACATGCAAAATAGATCTCAAAATTTTTAGAATTTCTCAAAACCATTTTTGGGTTTTATTCCCCTTTGAAAGATATTTTTAGAATAATTTCAATTTTCAATTTTTTAAAAAAAATGAAAAAAAAATGATGATTTTAGTGAGGCTCTTCCAAATATTCTTCTATTTTTGTTTTTTTGATTTTCTAAATACAACAATGAATAAAATGAGTGAAAATAACTGGTAAAAGAGATAAACAGAGTGGAAAGGAGAGAGAAATAATGTAAATTAATGATTAGTGACAATGAATTTACACGTGGTCTACACTGAAAATCCTTATCAATATGCAAGCAAGTATGAACAAATATGACAATAGTGGTTGCATGTGGTCTGCACTGCAACACTATTGTATTATTCATTTTGATGTAAAATATAAACAAATAGAAGGTATAGAGAGGTCCAATATGGGCCTACTCTGATACCATAAATTAAAAATGCCCCTGGTAGGGGAAGAGACAAAGGCTCAAAGATAATAATTTGGTCGATAAAAATGACATATTTATTCCATACCACAATGGTTACGTATATAGTGGGAGTTTTTCCTATAATCTAGATCTTCTTTAATAATTTCTTCCTAAATCTCTCACATTCCCTAATAATATCACCAAACCCTATTCTAATGTGATTTTTATGTGAGTAACAATCACTTACATTATTTGTGATCCACTTATTATTATCTTACACACAAATACACACACAATATTATAATATTAAGTTGTTTCTCAATAACTTAATATTAGCTTACATAACACTATATGATAACTCACACCCATGTTCAGGACTAAATCCTAACATACATGACATGTTTACTGAGAATTACCCACATCAACATGAAACCAATTTTTTAAATTATGATCATACCATGAAGGTGGAACACAATTATAGGTGAAGGGTTTAGATGGAGATAATAACTACTTAATTTGTGGTACCATTAATGGTGGGCCAAAAAAAAGTTTATTATCTATTTTTATTACTCCTTCTAGGATTAGTATTTATTTCATTAGTTGAATTTTGGAAATATTCTTTAGTGGAGCTATGGGTTGGCTCAAACTATTTCATAAGGAAATATTATCTTTTAGATTAATCAAATGCTTCATTTAAAGTTTATGGATAAAAATTTTGAACCTCATACTAAAGGTAAGGTGTTAATGTAGTGATAAATAATTTGAAGATATTATCATCATTCATGTTGTTATCTAATTTATGAGTTAATAATTTCCATCATTTGATTCAATCACAAGCTAATTTAGAGGCTGATTGCCTAGCATTGATAAAATGACTAAGATAATTTTTGGAAGATAATTTTGTTGAAGTTCCTTAACTAACACATTAACCAAATATTCTAATTATGATATGGAATGATGAGGAAATTTATTATACCATTCTAAAACATCTCATGTGAATGTTTTTACTATAAGTTTGGTAGTGACAAAGGTGTTTGTTTGGATCCATTCCTTGTAGAGATTATCAAATACCTTAAAAAAAATCTAGAGTCTTTAGTTCCATCATATTTAATAGTTGGAGATATATTTATAATATCAATGGATATAATAAAAGGAGCTATTAGTTCATTTTAGATATTTTGAATCATCTTATTATGCACAAGAGATTGTAAAATGATATTCCTATTTGCATCTCTAAGAGGATGAAAGACAAAATTTTAATTATTTTGAGGTAATATATGTGGAGTTTGATTAGTGATTTTTAATAGATAATGTTTCATTTACACCATTTGAGAGGTATTTTATGTTTTCATAACATTCATTTGTTGGATTATTTGTGCATAAATTTGAGTAGTATCAATTACTATATTTTGATAACTAGTGTTAGGAGGTGGAATGTTAGTGTTGGTAGGAGGAGGAATGTTATTATTAGTAGGAGGAATATTACCATTGTTAATAGTATGGATGTTTCCTATAGGAGGATTACATGTATGATTATTTTTTACGTTGTTATCTATTACTGTAATGTATAGTAAGGAAGTTTTGACAAGGTGGTATCTCGAGAAGTGTAAAATGGATTAGAACCATCTAAATCATTACTTTAGGTGATTTGATCCATGTTGCAATCAATAGATTGATATGAATGATGGGAAAAGTGTATCATGATGTATTATCCTCATGGATGGTTAAGGTTGGTAAAAAAGAGCAACCCATGTATCTTTTAAATGGATTAAGGTTATCGAGAAAGATTTTGATAGGTGAATTCATGATGTTAAATAGGGTAAAAATAAATATAGAAATTTGAAGGTTGTATTAAGGAATAAATTTATGGGAATAAAATTAAGTCAGATAGATACTAAACATGGTCAACTAGATAAGATTTAGGTTTGAAAAAGAACTATTTCAGCCAACCACTATGCAATTAGATAGGTTGATGTAGTTTGAGCAGGGAAGAAATAAAATTGAAAGTAAATTATGTCAGATAATAGGTGCAAATTCAAGCAGGTTGATGTAGTGGTTTACTAAACTGGAGAAAAGCAAATAATTTGAAGAATAACTAAGTAAACTAATAGGTATGTAATTGAATAGGTTGATGTAGTTAGGTAGACTAGGTAATAGGAAAATATATAAAAATCTAAGTTGAGTAGGTTGACTATGTTTTGAAAATAGAAAATATCTGATAATTTTTGATAGATTGGGTTGAGCTAGTTGATGAAGTTATGTTAGGTAAGAAAACAAAATTGTTTATATAATACTAGATTGAACTGGTTAATAGTGTTTTATAATTTGATAAAAATAGGTTGAATCTAGATGATTTAGTTGTAGTTATAGAAAAATTAAACTAAGCATACATGTAACTAGGTCGATCTAGTCGATCTAATTACAAAACACAACACAAATCTTGTATCAACATTGGTTAATGTAAGTATTGAATGCCAAATAGAGAAATAAACAAAAAAAATGAAATTTATGAACTAATTAATTATTCAAAATAAGATTGAGAAGTTGTACTAAAGGTTTTGATTAAATGTGTAAGCTTTTGAAGATACTTTCTTGCACATTGATAGTGTCATCCTAATATTTTAGAGTACTAAGTATGGAATAACTACCATTCCTATAGACTAATAAACTCAGTTTCAAGGGTAAGCTAGAAGTAGATTCTTGGTGCTAACCACTATTGATACACCACACAAACAAATGGATGGATGGATTCCTAAGGTTTAATAAGGAGGTAATTCTTAGGCATTTCTAAAATATTGTGAGATGGGTGGAAACTAAAAACCATGTTTAGTTTTATATTACAGATATGAGTATTGGGGCAAGCCCCTCACACTATGATATCCATAAATTATAGACAAGGACCTTAAACAAAGTACCAAGTAGCCCTTAATGATAGTAACTAAGTAATTTTAAAACTACCAGTATATAATTTCTAGGGAAATCTAAACAAAGTAAAAAACAATAGATAAAATCAAAGTTTATAAAGCTAATTTATAGTTTTTATAAGACAAATAAACATGCATCCAATTGAAAAGTAAAGTGAGTTTAATTAATATCGATGTAGGTTAATTACATTTGCTTGAATTAGGAAGAAAAATAAATAAAACAAGGTTGACTTGGTCAACCGAGTTGAACAAACATAATAGAATAAATGTCAAGATGATTGATTTAGTCTATTGGAAAGACAAGATAGAATAAACATAGTCGAGTGAGTTGACTTAGTTTTTTGGACAGAAAATAGATACAAAATAGAAGTCAAGTCGGTCAATTTAGTTGCCTATAAAGGTATAGTTTTATAGAACTAAAGAATTGGTAAAAATAGTACTGAAAATTAATTTAAAAAAAGAACAAGAAAATAGATTTACGTATAAATTGATAAAATGAAAGTATTCATCTAGTTAGAGTGAACTTGGTAGATATGACTAAGTTGACTAAGTCAATACATTATTTTTCCAAAAGATATTGAATTACTATTTTGAACTATGTCATCTAGGTATAATTTTGAACCTGCAAAGGTAGAGGAAAAAATATTTAAATAGAGTCAAATAAATCAATGAAGTATAAGTGAAGATGGTAAAATAATAGATAATATAGAATTATGTCAATCTGATTGACGTAGTTATAAAATGAAAAATGTAAAAGATAAGAGAATCAAGTAGATCAATTCAGTTCAATGCTAAAATTAGAAAAATAGACTATGTCAATTAGATTGATCTATTTTTTATATTTAGTGTAGATTCTATGTGAAAGAGGTTGAATAGGGTTGATAGGCTCACCTTAGTTGGAAAACCTGCTAGAATATCACCTAACTAGGTTAACAAATTGGTGAAGTTGTAAAAACTTGCATACATAGCTGAACTAAGCCAATAGGGTTGACAAAGCTATAAAAATCTACACACAGCCAAACTAGGTTGATAAGGTTGAAAAAGTACAAAAACCTACACACATAATGTTAAAATAGGTCGTTAGGGTCGATCTAATTGTCTATAATGAAAATTTTTAAATATTTAAGGGTTAGATTCATGCCAAGTTCAACAAGAATGTATACAAGTGAAATAAGATAGATCTATAACTTATCCTAATTAGTAATATCGAAGCTTGGAGAAGGTAATCAACTAACTATCTGTTTAGAAATAATTTATTATATCATGGTCATGACCAATAATAGATCCACTAAACCTACACTAAGGGATATATTATCACACAATGGTAAAGGAGATGTTTTCAAGGCCTCTAGTCAAATTTCATTTTGTGATAATCCTAACTAGGTATTATGATTTTAATAATAATAAGCAAGATAATAAAATAAATAAACATGCAAGCTAATCTAGTAAATGAATATGCAAGTTAATCTAATGCTCACTAAATCTTGTGGCATAAATGGGAAAGATAATAAACATGCAAATACAATGTATCTAATATAACATAGAAATAATTCAAGCAAGGATATATAAAATTAAAATTATTATCTTCTACATCATCTAAATATCAAAATATGAAGGGATAGGAATATAATTACCTTGTTGAAGTGAACTTATCATGCCTCAAAATCTTCCTTAGCCAATGGTGCTTTGAAAGAGGTTGTTGTGGCTTGTAAGGATCAAAAGGATAGATCATCTCTAAGATACAATACTTCTCATATGTATCCAAGACCTCCACAAGATAAGTACTACTTCTCCAAGGTAAAAACCTAAGAAATAAAACCTCTTATTGATTATATAAATATATTTGTGATCAGTAATGATGTGCACTTGAATAATCTTCTCTTTAGAAATGAAGTTGAGGGAGTATTTATAGCCATGAATTGAGCCTAAACCATCACATGAATTTATCCAAATAAATTAACCCAATCAACTTTGTTAGGTGATAAATAGAACCATTTGGTCTCAAACTATGTTGGCTTGGGCTGACAGTGTTTTGCAGCATGTGCTAAACCCATAACAGGGATGACCCATTTGATCTATTATGAAAAGTGGTAAAAAGTGGTTTTTGTTTAGGTAGGGAATATTTTGGATGGTGAGTTGCTTAGGGAAGTGTATATGTGAGTTTTTAATGTTTAGGGATTTGGATAAGATTATATTATATTGATTTTAGGTAATGCTATAAGGGTAAACAATACGACAAATCACTAAAGGTTTAAAAACCCATTTCATGATGCACCCTTTGAGATATGAACTCAAAGATATTGAGATTTGATAGGTTCTTGCAAAAAAGTATCAATAACTGATAAAGTTTAAAAGTATTATGTATACATAGTCCAAAATCTTGACATCAAAATTATCAACTATCAGAGTATTAAAAAATATTGACATTGAGAATTTCAACTACCAGAGTATTCCACACACCTAATGTCAAGATTATCAATTATGATAGAAGTCTAAATTTATAATAACTATAATGACTCACTACAACTTTGACATATTTATCTGATTGTGGGAAGGGTTGACGATCTTAAAATCAATAATTTTGGGGGTATGCGTAGTCCTAAACCCCACTACAAGAAGGTCCTACATCTATGATTCCAAACCCTAACATTAGACATTTTGATTATAAGAACAACCAATAATCTTTACAACTACTCATGAAGGTGAAAACATCAACAACTGTGCAGGGACCCCCAAAATTTGAAGACAACCATAGGGACATCAAATTTTATCATGTGAAGTGTGACACTATTAATTTGAAAAAGGGTCATTTTTTGGATAATTTCACTCACCCATCAATCACATCAATAAATTTGAGGGGGAGATCACCCATTTTAGGTCTTAGCCCTTGGTCATATGGTAGTTAAGTCCTTAGTCAATTTTAACACAAAATTGCTTAACTTTTACTCCAAAGGACCATAATTGTTTTTTAGGAAGTTAATTTCAAAAAAAATTCAACCCAAAGTTTTGCACACCTATTTTAAAAAAAAGTTATACAAAGTAAAGATCATTATTTTTTACAAACAAGAAACATTCAGACTTCTATAAATTTTAACCAACAACTCTATTTTAGGTGCCATTTTTTAAAAGTGTAAGTTTTTTCAATCTCTACACTTTGGTGATATTCTCATACCTTGTAAAATTAAACTATTGTATATTCATGGGGGTTGTATATCATCATATTTCAATACAAATAGTTCAATACATACTTCCTTTCTTCACCATAGATCTAAGTTTAGTTTCGATTCTTACACTATTCAACTATCATGAGTGGAATGTCAAAGTAATAATCCTCTTGAGGAGCAAAGGCTTACACTAAATAATGACGGGTATAGAAATAGAATGACACCTGAAGTAGATAAGATGAAGTGTTAAAACATAAGTGATGAATCTTATGGTATTTTATGCCTATTTATTTCTCCTCGCATTTTCTTTCATATCAAATCTACTACTCCTCTAAATCAATTGTAATACTTATTGG
Source organism: Torreya grandis (assembly GCA_037957365.1). Classification (NCBI taxonomy): domain Eukaryota; kingdom Viridiplantae; phylum Streptophyta; class Pinopsida; order Cupressales; family Taxaceae; genus Torreya; species Torreya grandis. Next base: position 954,961 of record JARHVA010004361.1, on the reverse strand, counting down.
AAAAACTATTTGGAAAATAGGATATCATGAGAGGTCATGATTTGGAGAATGAGTTCATCAGTTTAAGCCTAGATGATTTTGATATGATATAATAATTACTCACAAAATTGAAATCACTCATATTATAGCTTAAACTATGTGGCATTGATAAAAATGATGACCAATTGATTCTTTCCATCCTTTCCAAATTAGGATTTAATTATTCTATCTTTGTTTTTACTTTCTACACCACCAAGTGTGCCATTGGAGCTACATGGAACATGTCATCCTTGGATGAATTTGCTACTAACTTGAATTAAGATAAATACAAAATCATTCAAATGGGTACACTAAAGTCTTATAAATCACATGCCTTAATTATGAGTCATGATAAATAAAAGGCTTCTAGTAGCAAGGAGAAGAAATAGAATAAGGACCTAGAGAAAATAAAGTGTCATAAATTGGATGCTAATTCAAAAGATTCTTCTTTAGATGAAAAACCCAAGAAAGATTGACTCACATGTGGTTATTTCAAGAAATTTAGATACAATGAATCCAAATTCATGAAGAATTAGATTGAACAACTGAAAAAAAATCTCAAGAAGCATAATATTAGTGTCTCTAATTCTTCCAATTAGAGTTCATCATCATATGAGTCTTACAAGGAAAAATATATTAAGAAGGGAAAATATAAATATAAATTACTTATTACAGCTGTGTCCTAGCCTTCCACATAGGTTATTTATTTTGGTACATAACACCAAATGAATTTATCATAGGGCATGTTATCATCCTTAGGAACCTTGTTCTATGCCTTCCATATTATTGGGTGATGATACTTCTAAAGAAGTTAGTGGGAGTGGATATGTTGAAGTGAATGATGGAACATTTCATGATTTTCTTTGTTTTCTCTCTTTATCCATCAATATCCTATTTGTTTATAAGATCACTCACATCTGTTTGAGTAAGAGAGTTGAGTTCACACCCAATTATCTGGTTATTAGGGAATCAAACAATGACTCTATTTTTGCATTTGAGAAAGTAGATCACTAGTCATGATTGTATAATTTCTCATATTTTTCACCTAATTAACCCTCTACTATGCTACTCACTTATTTATACGTGGTGATTAAATTTAGGCATGAGTGATTTGGCCATCTCAACTATCACTACATAGAGAAACTTAGTTGTTATGACATGGTTTCAAGGTTGCCAAAATTCAAGTTTTTTCTATAGATTTTTTTAGGGTTGCATACATGGTAAGCATACTAAGGAGGAGTATGACAAGGTAAAATCATAGAGAGATGAACATATATTAGGGCTTGTCCAAACTAACATTGTTGGTCCATTTCTAAAACCTTCATTCAATAAGACTAAATACATACTTACTTTCATAGATGACTATTCGAGGCATACTTGGGTGTATTTTATTAATAATAAATATGAGGTTTTTGATCATTTTTAGGACATCAAGGAACTTATAGAGAAATAGTTAGGTAAAGCCATCAAGATTTTGCACACTGATAATGGTGGTGATTATGTCAGTACCTATTTTGATAAATTTTGTACATTAGAGGGGATTGAACTACATTGTATAGTTCTATATAGTCCTTAGTAGAATGGTATTTCAAAGCACAAGAATAGGTCTTTGAAGGAAATGGTCAATTATATGCTACAATCTAAGACTCTTGTACCTTAGTATTGGGTTGAGGCCATCAACTATGCTTGTTATATCTAGAACTGAGTTCGTCATAAAGAATTGAAGGGAGTCATTCCATTTGAACTTTAGAGTGGTCAAAAACCCAAGGTGAATCAATTTAGAGTGGTTATATATCCTTATATGTGCTGCATTCTAAAAAGGAAATTTAAGGCAAAGGAACCTCAAAGCCAACCTTGTATCTTCATTGGATATCCTGAGGGTGTTAATGGATATAGGATTTTACATCCCACCACTCAAGAGTTGTTAATTAAGAGGAGTGTTTATTTTAAAGAGGGTCCTTCTAAATCCACACTTGACATGTCTCCCCATTACTTAGACAAATTAGAATTTGATGATAGTTTTGAAGATTCAGATCTACAAGATCAACTTCCTAATGATACAGATTATTTTTATAGTTATGATGATGAGATTAGTGATGATGATTCCACTCCTTCTCCCATAATATATTCAGAGAATGAGGAATATCCTCCCCACTCTTTGAGAAGTAGTCATATTTGGTCTATATAGACATTGAAAAATGTTGGCCAATGGGTTGGAGATCCATCAAACACTAGGTGAATATGTTCACAATTCTAAAATGATCCACATGATTTCAATGCATATGTTTTTGATCCAAAATTGTTTCATGAGGCATCAAGAACTCTTAAGTGGGATATTACTATGGAAGAGGAGTATGATTCCTTGTAGAGTAATAACACTTGGTATTTAGTCCCTCTTCCTAAGGGAATAAAAAATATTCAATGTAGGTGGATCTAGTAAATAAAATTTTCAATAGATGGGTAAATAAACAAGTTCAAATCATGTTTGGTAGAAAATATTTTTCTAAGGTACTTGGTATTGACTATACAAATATGTTCACCTCATTTGCCAAAATGAACTCAATCTAACTCACTCTCACTATTGCCACAACACATCGTTGGGATGTTTATCATATGGATGTGAAGAGTGACTTTATTCATAGTGACCTCAAATAGGAAATATAAATTGAGTAACCACAATGCATTGTGGAAGATTCCTTAGTTTTTAAACATCATAAATATATCTATGGCCTCAAACAAACTCCTAATGTTTGGTATGCCAAGATGGACTCTATTATTTCAGTTGGGTTTAGTAGATGCCATCCTAATATGAATGTCTACATTTTATAATAAGATGATTCACTATTAATTCTAGTTCTCTACATGGATGACTTATTGATCATAGGGAGTTCTTCATACACCATCACAATAGTGAAAACTATTTTGTCTAACAGGTTCTCAATGACTAACTTGGACTTGTTGCATTAATTACCTCATATTGAAAACTTTTTGAAAGTCTTATCTACGTTATGCACACTAGACCTGATATTTCATATACAACGGTCATGTGTAGATACTAAAAAATTGCACACTTACAATTTTTGATGACTAAATGCCTTAGGCCCCCCTAAAGGCCACCTAAAACTTTCTTAAACCTTAACTAACCCCTCTTAACCTAACTAAATCACTATTCTCCTATTCACATAGCATTATTTGAAAGTACTATTTACTATGGGACCCACTATCACTATTCATGATGACATGACAAGTGACATGGGAAGTGACATGGAAGGTGATATGACAAGTGATATGGATTAGAAGTGAGGTGGCTTGAGGTGGGACATCATACCCCACTTGAGACCTGTCTCCAATATATCTAATGACATCATTAAACACCAAAGGGCCCCTTCTTTTAAGTATGGCACATTTTTCCCCATGGGACCACCATTCAACATGTGTTTTTGTCCATATGCATGGATAATGATGCTAAAATTCATGGGGCACTTAGCCAAAAAATGGAAGTGAGTGGTGGAAAGTATTTTAGACCCATATGAGTCCATGTGCATGATTCCCTCTCCATTTTGGACTCTTTAACAAGTTGAGAGACAAACCAACCAAGTGGGAGACCTATTAGATAAGTAGGAATCTCAGCCCCTTGTCTTTCATGACCACTCATATACACATATGGAGAATGGTGTCAAAATGCATGGGGCACTTAGCCAAAAGATAAATTAGCTTGGTAAAAAGTCCTTTTGTCTCATTTGAGCCCGTGTGCATGATTCCCAATCTAAATTGGACTCATGTGCAATTTGGTATACAAAAAAATAAGGTGTAGATACCACCATACTTATCCCATTTGTCATTCATGAGCCCACTTGAAAAATGGCACCATACTTCACTATTCCACTTCTTTGGCATGGTTCTTGACAACAAATGCTATAAATATGATCCTCACCCTTCACCCATGGTTAAGTTGAGTTTTGGTAAAATAATTATTATTTTAGATTTTCTAATTTTTAAGGAGGTCATCATCTTGGAGGTTTGAAGAAATCAAAGTAATGAAGCTCTACCAGAATTATTATAGGATTCTTCAACAACATCTATGTCAACATCATCATCTACAACCATATTCAAGAAGGCAAGGTAATCTTTGTTTATTTATTTCACTTTGTCCTTTCCTTTTATTAACCTCCAAACTATATACCACCTTTCCATCTTTATCCCATTCATCCCATTTTCCATCTTCATCCATTTTATCCGATTTTACCTCTTTATCCCATTCACCATTTTACCTCATTTTCTTCTTTATTATATTTACCTCTATTTTTATTTTTATCATATTAATTATTTTAAAATATTAAACATTTAAAAAACCCCAACCAAACTATCTTTTGTCCCTTACCAAATTACCAAACCAAAAACCACCATTTTGCCTTACCCAATTTTCAGCACTAGTTTATCTAGTCATTGTTTTAGAAAAGCATTTAAATTATTTGTTTTAATTTTATTTATTTCTTATTTTTAGTTTTAGTTTTTTGTTATTTTATATAAATTTTATCATTTCTAGTTATCAAACTTAATTGTTTAAAATAGGTGGATTGACGTCTTCCTAGAAAGCTTTTGCTTCTAGGATCTAGCTCACACTAGGCAATCCACCCATCTACTTGTCTGAAAAACAAGTATGTTTAAGTGTTTTATTATTTTTAGGTCATCCTAAAAAGACAAATAATATCTCTCCATAATCAATGCATTCAACACATGCACATTATAACATGTTTTTATACACACCATTCTTCACTAGTTTCTTTCTTCCAAAATTAAGAAAAGTAAAAAAAAAATAGATAAAAACATTTTGGCATGCTCAGTGGGACAGTAGAGTTTTATTGGGTTCATATTTGTTTTATAAAATTTATTTGCATTAGTGAAGAATCATTTAGTTGCATTCTTTTCTAAAAAATTAAATTGCCTTTTTCTTTTCAAAACACAAGTTATAGTCTCTTTTACTTTCATAGAAAAAAGTAAAATTTGCATTTTAAAAAAAATCAAAAAGAAATTATGCTAGGATTAGGAATTGAATTATCATCTTGCATTTAGTTTGTATTCATTAAAATAAATCAAACTTTTTTCTTTCAGATTAAAATTAACTTGCATACATAGTTTGCTTGTTTGTTTAATTAGCTCATCTAGTTTAATTTAAGTAAAGCAAATTAACCGTAGTGAACAAATGTTACACAAATAAAATAAATTGCACTAAAAGAAATATCAAACATAGTTGAGACAAGGCCTGATTAATATTTCATCACCTATTAGATCACCTTACCTTTTCTCGATTATCATACTTAGCTTTAATCACTAAGGTGATAACCAACTCATCTCTCTGATTGAGTATAAACTCTGGATAAATGGTATAAAGGCTAAGCACCCACAATGGCTATAGGATTATGATGTGAGGGGAGTAAGACCTAAGTATCAAGCCATGTACTCTATCCAATATAAACTTCTTTTTGAACACCTAAATGCAACCCGAAACCAAACATAGATTGCTTTCTAAGATCTATTCAAGCCAATTTCTTCTTCACACTTTTCTAAGGCATAAGCCAAAAGAGAGATTAAAAAGAATCCTAGGAATTAACACACTCTTAGTGAATGCATTTTTTGCCTTGAATCATTTTTTTATTGCTCTTTATTTTGAGGTGTGAGAATGTATCATTCCTTTCCCATTTTCTCATATCGTTCTTACTCGCCAACAACAAAGGGACCTTGAGGAACAAAAAACACCACCAAGTCAACCAAAATCTTCCACCTCATCACCCATGGAACATGTTTCCAAACCTATGGACTCCCCTCATTCTCTAAGAAGTCCTATTCGAATAGTCCCAGGAGATGCAAATTTTGTCACTTTCCTAAACAACAATCACGCAGCCTTACAACATTACCTTAAAACTACATCTCCCCAAACCTTAGTTTCAACCCCACCTATATATCCTCTTTATGACATGCCTCTCCATCTCATATGGGGTACCTCCACTACCATGGGTACTACTCAAACTCTAGTTACCCAAGCCCTATCATTGACCAATAATCCCCTTGAGGTTACTACTCAAAATTAATCAACCCAAACTACCATTGCCCTTATACCACCTACCAATCACTCCTTGAAAATAGGAATGCCTACCTATATCACTACCCATCTCCTTATAATTACCCCCAACCCATCAAACACTACCCCATTTCAAATATTTATGGTGTCCATACTATCCATTTTACCACCAATTAGTATAAAGGTCACTACCCTTCCATCAAACACTAACCCAACTACCTCTCCTACCCAATAAGAAACCTTTAGTCATCTCCATAATCCATAAGGGCACATGATTTATACCCAAACACACAACCCTACCCAACCATTGACATCCACATACTAATATATATCTTCTACCATACCATTAACATCCACATACTACTATGTGGCAACCTCTCAACCTTCCACCCATTATCAACATATTTCTCAATCACCACCATTGAAATATGCATCCTACAACCTTCCAAGTGCTCAACCCTAAGTAAACTTCATGAGGATGATCATGAACAAGATGACTACCCTTGAGTCATCCATCTTTAAAGCCCATAATCTCTTGTCTCATGATCAAATTTGTAATGAGCCTATTCACCCTTCGGTCTCTATCAGACCTTATTTGGCCTAGTAGGAACTTCTAAAATTTACCAATTTTAATAGTAAGGAAGACCCTTAACAAAATTTAAGAGCATTTAGGAATTAATTCTACTTGATTACCCATGATGATGCTCTTCTCCTCCATACCTTTTTTATGTCATTATTCAGACCAACATTGGATTGGTATAGTTCCATACCCAAACATTCCATCTTCTCCTTCAACTAACTAGCCTAAAACTTTTTGGATCAATTTTCAATCAATATATCTAATAAATATTCCATCATCGACCTCTACTCCATCCAACAATTTGGGGATGACTCCATTGTAAATTTTATGGCTCATTGGATGAACCTAATTAGCCAACTTTCCTTCTCCTTGCCTCAACTCAAACTTATATATCTCTTTGCATATGTATGTGCCAAGCATATCTCATACACATTATGTGTGAAAAGCTTCTAGAGCTTTGATGAAAATTTTACCATGGATCATAAACTAGAGAATTGAGCCATTGATGAAGGAAAGCTTAAAATAAAAAACAAGAACTCAACCTATAAAACCAATGAGGCTTCTTCCTCCAAGTCAAGCATCTAGACCAATACCAAAACCAAGAACAAAGGAACCACAAATGATATTATCCTCAAAGCCATACCTCTACCATCTACCAACCAAAAAAACTCAAGGAACCAAACCTCCAAATTCTCTAATTATTCAAACCAAAACCCAAGGAACAAAACTTGGAGCAAACTAGAATCAATTAACTCCACTTGGGGAACCCTATGCTTCTATTTTGAAAAAGTTATTAAAAGCTAATATCATCCAAATTACACCAATCAAACCACCCCATCAATTTGATGTTTTTCACCTCATGCTAGGTTGATATAAAAAAATGACCATTGTGCTTTTCATCAAGTCATAGGACATGATATCAATAGGTGTAATACCTTTAAATACCTTGTCTAATCCCTCAATGACAAGGAGGAGCTTAGATTGGAAAACCCAAACACACCAACCAACCAATCCCTTGACATAATTAGGCAACCTTTTCCAAACCATGCTTCCACCAAAAATGAGAGTAACAATGTTGAATGCTCTCCTGACACCTATAATGTTAACATGGTTCTTAACACACTCACTGACAAAGAACCCATTCACCAATCTACCAATCCCCCTTTGCTTATTAAAATAATAGAGTTACCTCCTACCCTTTTGGACATCCAAAAATAGGAAGTAACCACATCCACAACTTTTATATAGGTTACCACACTTATCTCCCCTATTACAGAACCATCCATTTCATCTTTGGAAGTTATCTCACAAGAAGGGATAACTTCACCGACCAACCCCTAATTTTAGAACCTTCCATCAAAAACCAAGACAAAGGTAAGGGAATCGAACCAGAACCTCCAACCCCTTCTTTAATGGACCAACCTATCCCTTATAACCAACCATAACCTCCACCCAACCAACCAAAACCTCTAAATTAACTGACCCTCAAACACCTAAACCCATAAAGATAACTAAAGTAACCAAACCCCCTCCAAAACTAATGACTAAATCAACCAAAGAGGTAAAACCACCCAAAGATTGAGAACCTAAAGTTTTACCTCCCTCAACCTGGCCCTCCATTTTAGGTCCTCATTCCTCTACCTTAAATATGAAGCTAATTATTTTTACCAAAACACCATCACCTCTATTGGTTACACCTTCACACTAAATTTATAACACACCTCTTTTTACTGCACTAGCAATACCTAAGTTTCCTACCTTGCCATCCTCCACCTCTATCTTATTGACCATATTATTAAACAAAAAATATCAACCAAGCGTACCACCTTACCTAAGACACCTATCACCAAAGTTACTTCCAAACAACCTTCTTCCTCAACACCCAAAACAAAAACTACTAAACCTTTACCACCCTTAACTATGTATTACCTAACCATTCTCCAATGTTTATTTCAAAACTCTTCCTTGAGATTATCAACCATCAAACCCTTTGACCCTTCATGTCCCAAACCTTCATGGTTCAATAACAATTTGATTTATTTATACCACAGGGCACCTGGACATGAGAATTGTAAAGCTCTCTAAACTCTCATCCACAACCTTTATGATAAGGATGATATATTAATAGATGAACCTCATATGTCATCCATACCAACCCAAACAATAGCCATACCTACCCAATGCTTACCCACTTCTCCATTCTCACCTAAGAATGAAGATGAGTCTGACCTCTCTACTACCTCACCCTCTCCTTCTATCCATACTATCAATGTGGTCACTAGATCACAACAAAGGGATAAAGGAAAGGATATGGTGTCCATTCCTTGGACTTAACCCTCTTCACATTCCCAAGCAAACCACACCCAACCATCTCTATATTCAAGCAAAGTCAAGGTGTCTATCTTACATTAACCAAACCCATGTCAAAAGGGTGATGATTGATGGGGGAGATATAAATAACATCATATCCTCCTATGCTTATGACCAAATCAACTTACCAAACAATATCATGTCAGAATACATAGTGGTCCTCCAATCCTTGAACAACACTATGGCCACTACCTTGGGAACCATCATCCTTCATATCCCTATAGGACCCTGCACACTCCCTAAACTATTCTATGTGGTGGAAGGAGAATTAAAATACATCTTATTGGGAAGGCCTTGGGTTCACTCTATGGAATGTGTTACCTCTACCCTCTATCGATGCACTAAGTTTGAGCATGAGGGATAAGTCATCAATATCCAAGTATACCTGAATCCTTTCTCAACATGCAACATAACATATCACCCCAATGATGTCTTTATACACCCATATGATTTACCTTCAAAAGCTACACCCCAACCACCAACCATTGATGAAATGTCAACTAGCTCATCCATTCTTTCTTCACATATCCCCATAAAGGAGCCCTTGGGATCTATGTTCCAATGATTCTAATTAGGGGAGTATCACCTTCTAGAATTAGATTCTTTCCCTACTCCTCAAGAATATGGGAACACCAAACATGACCCTTCTTATGACCCTAACATTGGAAACATCATCCCTTTTAGTCCCCCCAACCATCAAATGAACTTCATCTATGGGGGACTTGATTGACCACTTCTTGCTCCCACCACTACCTCCTCCATCCGACCATTCACCTCTAACTTTTTCTACCTTGAAAAACTAACATTCACTATATTATACCTTCACAAGTGTGCCTAGAAGGGATTTGGTTGGGGCCAATATGAACAAGGACCTCATGAGTTACCTTTGATCAAAACTCAAAAAACTCATGAGTCATTTGGCTTTGGGTTTGTACTGCCTAAAGAACCCACTAATTTAACCAAACCTGTTGACACCATCAAGGAAAGCATCCCCTCTTCACTAACCCAACCTCCAAATTTTGAGGATTTTGATATCATTCCTCCTAACTTTTTTTATCAACACATTAATTTAGGCCCCCTGACCTATCAAAAGTATGGCCAAATTCAAACCCTTCCTCAAACCCATCCTAAAATGATAGAGAAAGATTCTCCTACCATAAATACCAACTAACATCAAGATGATGATTCTATTCTCACCTACCTTGCGGCCCTAAATTTCTCAATCCATAAATCCCTTCCTCCTGAATCCTTGACCATGTTGAATGAATCCACCATGAATATCAACTTTGGCACTACAGATAATCCCCATGTTATCAAATTGGGCCAATCACTAAATGCCAAAGAACTTCCAAACTTCTCTTTTCATCAAGATTGTAGCATAGAATTATCTTGGTCTTATAATGATATACCCAGGATTGACCCCACCATTCCTACCCATAACACAATCACTCATCATGATTACAAGCCTGTTAAATAAAAACTTTGATGCATGCATCCTCACATAACCCTTCTCATCAAAGAAAAGCTTCAGCATCTCCTATCTATAAACTTCATTAAATTCATTGACAACCCCCAATATGTCTTGAATATCATACCTATCACCAAATCCACCGAGGTTCTACACATTTGTGTGGACTTTCATGACCTTAACCTTGCCTTCTCCAAGGATGTCTTTCCTCTACCTATTATTGGTGAGCTTGTTATCTCTCATGGATGTGTTTTTTGGGTTACAATTATATCTTGATTGCTCTTAAAGATTAGCATAAAACCACCTTTACCACCCCTTGGGGAACATTTTGCTATAGGGTCATGCCTTTCTGGTTAAAGAGTGTTGGTGCAACCTACCAGTGAGATATGACCTACATCTTCCATGACCTTATCCACACCATCGTAGAGGACTATGTCAACGATCTATTAGGAAAATACAAATGTCACCAAGATAATTTGAAAGTAACCAACATTATCTTCAAATGCTTAATCTATTTCCATGTTAGAATCAACTCTAAGAAATGTGTTTTGGGTTCCTTTCAGGAAAGCTTCTTGGATTTATTATCTCACTTCAAGGAATTGAAATAGATCCTTCTAAGGTCAAATAAATCTTGGAGATGCCCCCTCCTACTAACCTTAAACAACTCTGTATCCTGCAAGGAAAGCTTCAATCCATTCATTATTTCATTTTCCAACTTTTAGATTGCTACCAACCTTTCCATCACCTTTTGAAGAAGGATGTCTCTTTTAAATGGAATAGTGATTGCCAAAAAGCCTTTAAATTTATCAAATAATACCTTTTATCACCACTTATCCTTATCCCTCCTAAGAATGCCCACCCCTTTCACCTATACATCTCTACCACTGACCATTCCTTAGGGGAAATGTTGGTTCACCAAGATGAATAACATAGAGAACAAGTTGTATACTATATAGTCACACACTTGTAGAATATGAGACTCAATATACCCATATCGAAAAACTCTACTTAGCCTTGAATTTCATGACCACCAAACTTTACCACTACCTTCTTAACCATAAAACTTATGTCATAACATCACCGACCCACTTAAGTACATGCATTCCAAGCCATACCAAAACCAACATATGGCCAAGTGGCTTATGCTCTTAACAAATTTTGATCTTGAGTTCCTTCATTAAAATTAATTAAAGGAAAATCCATTTTTGACCAATTGGTTGAAGTAACTTTGATAGATCACCAACCACTTCCTCTTGAATTCCCAGATGAATCCATCTCTACTCTTTCCCAAGAGGACATAACATATCAAATGATTATGTTCTTTGATGGTTCAAAGTGTCAACATGGTGGGGGAGTTGGTATCATCCTTTTTACCTTTAGTGGTGAACGCCTTCCCCTATCCTTCAAACTTGACTTTGAATGTACCAATAATATGGTTGAGTATGAAGCCCCAGTCATAGGTCTCCAAACTGCTCTAGCCTTGGGAATTAAGACAATCAATGTCTTTGGTGATTCTCAGCTCATGGTCAACTAGGTTAATAGCTCCTATCAATGTAAGAATGATGTTTTACAAAATATAAAATTTTAGTTGGAAAACTCTTAACACCATTTGAATGTTACTAGGTCCAATCTATCCCTTGATCGACTAGCAAATTCATTGATATAATGGCTTGCCTTTCTTCTCAGATCCATTCTCAGCCTTCTAATTCCAAAATCTTTGTCACCATTCACCATTTTATCACACCCTCTTATGACCAATCTAACCTCCTTACCATTTATAGTGTGGAGGAATCCCCATTTGACATTTGGTATGACCAAAATTTTAACTACCTCAACCTAGGCATCGTTCCTCCCAACCTCTTTAAGAATGCTTGAAGAACCTTTATCTAGAGTACCTCTCGTTACACCATACTAGGGGGAACCCTTTACAAATGAAGTTTTGATAGTCTCTTTATTCATTGCCTATGCAGCAATGAAGCTTCCTATGCCATCAAGGAAATTCATGATAGGATTTGTGGGGGACACTTTAGTGATCTAGAGGTTGCTAAACATATCCTTCACCTTGGATAGTATTGGCCAACCCTCAACCAAGACTATTATGATTATGTAAAAAAGTGTGTTAAATGTCAAAAACATGCTAACTTACATCACATGCTAGCCAATAGCCTCTAAGTATCTAAGGACTTTTGTCCTTTCTTGCAATGAGGGCTTGATCTCATTAGGGAAATCAACCCCCATTCTTCACAACATCATAGCTCCATCATCATATCCATTGAATATTTCACCAAATGGGTGGAAGCTATCCCTATTATCTCAACTAAAGTGAAGAAGATTGTTGACTTTATCAACCACCATATAATCTACCACTTTGGTGTTCCTCATAAGATTATCACTAATAATGGCAATTATTTTAAAAATAAGCAAGTCCAAGGTTTATGTGATTCATTTTACATCAATTTAACCTTTTCCTTGCCTTACCATCCATAAGTAAATGGACAGGTAGAAGCCTATAACAAAATTCTTAACAAAATACTAACCAAAGTTGTCAGTGCTTCAAGTTGGAATTGGCACTTACACATCCCATTCACCTAATGGGCCTATCACACTAACATTTGAACCTCTATGGGTGTTACCCCTTTCTCTCTAGTCTTTAGAGTCGAGACAGTCTTCCCTCTTGTAGTCTAAATCCCCTCTCTTCACATATCATTACAAAATCTTATTTCTAAAGAATATTATCATCAATGCCATTTAGCTCATCTTAAACTACTTGAAGAGCATAATTTATCATCCCTCACCCACTTCCATATCTATCAAGATCATATCAAATGTGCTTATAACAAATGGCTCAAATCATGAGACTTCAATATCAAAGACCTCATCCTAAAAAAAACCAACATGTGACCAACATGGAGAAGAGTAAACGAGGTAAGTTTGATTTTAGTTGGCTTAGACCCTACATCATTACCCATAAGAATGGATTAGGAGATTATCATTTGTCCTTTCTTGAAGGCAAACTAGAACTTGAACCTCTCAATGCTTCGCATCTATGTCTTTTTTTTGTTAAAGAAGGATCGAGCTCACTGCTTTTGTCTAACTTAAGCTCATCCTTTGATTATGAGATTTTAAGCTTCACCCATCTTCCTCCTCTCCTTTTTAATACAATTGAATATGACATAGAACCATGTGATTAACCATCACAATCATAGCCTAATCCTAAATATGGGTACCATGGCTCTACCCATGACATGGTTCTCATGGATACTTTTCATCTCTAACAAGATGGAATCCCATGGTCATTATCTCTCAAAAGCACCTCATTTCACATACCATTAACCTTCTTGTGTTAAAGTTTTACCCTCATAATGGTAAACCTCTGAACCTAATTAGACTTTTCCATGTCTAAAAACATCACATACAAAGATAATTTGGATACTAAAGTATTACTTGAGTTAATATCTTAAGCATTATAGACTTCTCCCTTGAAGGATAGTTACCCGTAAATAATATAAAAATTGCCAAATATAAGGTAGATTGCTCCCTTAAAGGACAACTATCAAGAGAATTAAACAAAGATTAAAAAAAATTAGATTACTCCCTCAAAAAATGGCTAAGTTAATAGAGCAATTTCTTGGAAGCTTACTATATCGATCAACTTCCCATATACAACTATAAAGCAAAAGACCCATTACCACAACAAAAGCTAAAGCTGCAATCAACTTTCAAGCAACATAATAAGTTGGAAGCCACAATTAGCTTTCACATGTAGACTTCTCACATTGATCAGTCTACATATAACATACAACATGGACTTGTCTATTAACATTCTTAGGTCACTTATAGAAGGGGAAAACTAACCCATATAAGGTTACCATACATATTACCCATTTCCCCTATATGTTATCTATAAATCAAGGGATTTAGAGCTTACTTGACACACTGTGATCAAGAAACTTATTTTATCAACCAACACATGCTAATGCGAAGCATTTAAAAGGCTTATGTTCCTTAAGCTAGTCCAATTTTGGGTTTTGTTTTGTTTTATTTTATCTTTGTCAATAAATAAGTATTTATGCCTCATTTCTTGTTCTCTCATCATTGAGTCATGTATTCTATCAGACCCACGTCTCACAATTTTTCATCTACTATGATTATCTAGCCTACTTATGTGCCACCACTATCATCCATGAAATCATCATAACCGTAACCATGAATAACATAAAAAAAACATTAATGTCAAAATCCATCAACCCATATTTGATGCACACCCTTTCTTCGTAAACCTTCAACAAAACTAAACCATGTGGTCCATAAAATTAGGGAAACCCATTTAAGCACCATTATCTAACCCTTGTTGAACTACATTGACCTGATATCCATGGACTATATACACACTAATTGAGTTCTAAGGGTAGTTTAACCACTAAAAACTAATTACCTTCCCCTTTTTCTTCTCATTAATTTCCATTGTTAACAATGCCCTCTTACTTATGGTGTCCTATATCAGGGAAGATTTGGATTTTTCCTAGAATCCTTGTATTTTAACATCATCTAATACTTCATCTTTGTTTTACCCCCATTATTAAGAGAACTACATTTGCCTGAGATTTTTTTTGACTATATAGGTAATGCTCAATTACTGAGGTTAGCTCAGCCTCACCCTTTATTTTATCTGCCCTTCGCACCTAGTATCTTTTCTTCCACTTCTCTACCTATATCCTCACCACCTCCCTCCCTTCAACTTGTCAATCTCTTTTAACCATTTTTCCAGCTTATCAGTATATTTTAACACAAGGATTTATATCCTTCTTCATTGGCACCTCTTATCTTCCATAAAGCCACCACCTACTCTGCTTCACTAGCCTCCCCATCAAATTTCCTTACCCATGCTTTGAAACTCATTACCTCAGCCACTTTTCTTGTTTTTTGTCCCTCTCTCCATTTATTATCAACCTTTCCCTTTATCCCCTTTGTCTTCATTCACCATCCTCATCATCTCCCCTCACCCTTGGCTATTTATTGTACCCTTTTGATCACTCTCTTTTCCTCACCAATTCCACATCATCTTATTCTCTTCCACACCAAGGGATACCTTTACCTATTTCTCTTCTTTTATACCACCTTATTAATGCTCTTCCACTACTTCTAAACTACTTTCATTCCAATTCTCAGTTCTTATTTTCCTCTTTCCCTTCTTTTCAATCTGGCATGCTTTTTATTTCTTCTATCTCTTCTAGCATCCCATTTTTTTCTTATGTGTGCCACCACTCTCTATCTATTTTCCACTCTTCCCACCTTTTCCATTTTTTCCCTCCATAACTA
The DNA here is from genome assembly GCA_037957365.1 of Torreya grandis. NCBI lineage: Eukaryota > Viridiplantae > Streptophyta > Pinopsida > Cupressales > Taxaceae > Torreya > Torreya grandis. Next base: position 939,127 of record JARHVA010004361.1, on the reverse strand, counting down.
GCTTATAACTAAGTCTTTATCCTTTGAGAAGCCTTCCATAATTTCCCTTTTCTTCTTATCAGTTCTAGCCTTTTGCACTTCACATTCACCTTTTCTTCTTTCCATCTCATTACTCACTTATCTTTTGCATCTGTGTGAGTGTTTGTGCTTTATATCCCTACTTCAATTCTTCTTTTTCCTTTTCATCATCCCTTATTTTCATCTCATTCCCTTTCATTGTGTTCCCATATTTCTTTACCACCTCACCACTTTTCAACTTGTCAATCTCTTCTAACAAGTTGATTGCAACATACCTTATATCTTTAGCTTTTTATCCACCTATCCTTTGCTTTCCATCATTATTATTAATGCCTTTCCCATTTTCCATCCCATTCTCATCTCCAACACTACCCTTTGATTTAATTCATTGTTCCTCTCCTCTACTATCATCATCCATGCTTACTTGGTCACATCTTCACCTGCTTCTTCACTCTTATATCATCCCTTTTGTGTCCTCATTTTACTCCTTTTTCTTCCTATTTCCTTTTCTTTTGTGTATTTCTTTGTTTTTCATTTTCATCACCAAATTATCTTCTCCTTGGTCTTTTTTTAGAATTATTTTCAAACCTTTCATGGCCTCCCATATTTCTCATCCTCCCCTTACCCTTCATGATTTCTACACTTCTTTCCCCATCCTTTTCAATTCTCCAATCTATCATTCTTTAGTGCATTCCTCAAACCCTCATCTTCTACCTTTTATTTTTCTTCTCTTTTTTCTATTTCATTTCATTTTTTTCATCTCCCTTGATGAGATTCCTTGTTCTTATCGACCTTTTTTTTCCTCTTACATATCCATGCTTGGCTCCTTCCATCCTTTTCCACCTTCATCTTTCTCTGTGACCTCATTATTTTGTTTACCTATCTCTTCATCCATCTCTTGGTCTACCTTCACCTCATGCCTTGTTGGATGCCCTTTATTTTCTCCCATTTCCACTCCAAATTATCACTCATTAGAGTGCAGTAACCAGTCATATTACTTATATATTACATGTTTGTTGCCTCATATCCTTATCTCTCTTGCCTTAATGCATGAAAGCTTGTTAGGTTCACTACTTTAGGGCATCCATTTCTCCCTTCAATTTATCTATCTATTAAGCATGGGTCCTCATTTTATACCTCTAAAACTACTCCCTTCACCCTATCCATCACCCCTTCCCCTTTAAATCCTCTTCAAATTTTGAGTACTTGATAGAGTGTGATCAACACACCTTTTTTATCCTTGAAAGCATGTCCATGTGATGAATTCATAGGGATTATGATCATTAAGTCACTCCCACTTCGAGTCTATTTTTCATCCTTGTCAAAGATAAAACATCATACCCTCTTCTTATCTTAATGTGCTTGGTTGATATTTTCTTTACAACATTTGTCTACTGAATATATTATTCACTATACCATTAGTGTTATTCATTTCCATACCTCATCTTCTTTACCTTACTTGAGATTACAACAACCATTACCATAAAAATTATAACCATAACATTAATGTGTATCCACATAACCCTAAGCATGATAACATTCAAACAGTGATATCCAACATATTTTATACATGTTTACAATAAATTGTGCAATATTTTATTTAAGGGTGCAAGAATTTTCATGACATATATAAAGTTATCAGACTATACGCACCTCACCTAAGGCCTCTACATACATTATTTTCCTACCTAAGCATTAGGCTGATTATCTGGTGACTTTGGATTTATGTTCAACCATCCTTCTACTTGATTACTATCTAAAATAACATCTATAACATTCCCTATATCAATAAATACTAAAGGGTGTACTCTATTTTCCTCTTCCACATTCATCCCCATAGGGAAAGAATCAAATTCTACTGTAGGTCTTTCACCCTACTCGCCCGTCATAACCATTACATCCCTCTGCTCTAGTTGTTCTACTTATATAGGTACTACTTGTTGTTGCCTTAGCATGCATCCCCTTGTATAGTGAGGGTTCCCTCCATGGATAGGCTAAAGGTCATGTTCTCTATCCCTACACCTTGTGCAATAAAGGTCTCACCTTCTTCGCTACTAAGGAGGTAAGAGTTCAGGCTCGAGCTTAGGCCATGGGTGTTTTTCCTCTTTTTGTAGGTTTAATAACACTTATATTATCACCATTACATGTTGTATTATTTGGATAGTGAGGGTTCCCTCCATTGATTCCCTTGAATAGTCTTCCCACTTGAAATGATCATGTCTACTTACCTTTTCATGTGGACATGTAGCCCTTGATCTAATTGGTCATCTCGATACAGTCATTATGTGCTATCATGATGTCTTTTTGTTGCCCTTATCATATGATCTACATCTAATGTCTCTACTTACTTTGTCATCTTGAAGTCTTTATGGGCCTGGTGGTCATTTTCATCATTGTCACCTTTAACTTGGTTGACATAAATTAGCTCCCAGCTATGGGCTACTGTAATGATCATGCCTTTGAAACTATCATTGTTATTGGTGGTAGCTCCCAAATGCTTATCATTATATAATCTCCCCCATCTTATCCAACTATATAAACAATATCTTGGACCACATAGCTCCCTACTAGTAGGGCCTCTTCTAAGCTAAACCCAAAGTCATTGGTTCCAAGAAACTAGGACAAAGGATGTAGACATGGTCTCCTTTTGTCTAGCTTACCCATGTAGATCTTGGGTTAGGTATGATCCATCCTCTATCACTCACCACACTACCAATTTTATAAGTCATAGAATATACTTAGATGTCAAATAAATTATTTACAAATAGTCACTTTACTACTACCCATAAAACTTGGCTCGTAGCTGTGATGAACCTTTTCTAAAGAGACTATGCAGATCTTGATAGATGCCCATCTCCTAAAACTTAGCTCATAGAAATAGATTCCAACACTGTGCTTATACCATCACATAATTTTAGAAGGCATAACCTCCTCATGAAGGCACATATTCTTTAGCTTAGCTCCATTAAAGGACATTTATGATGCTTAGCCTTTTGTTACCCACTTACTTATCCTACCTTACCCATCCATGTATTCTCCTCCTAATGCATGTAGGATTATTATGGTGACTATTCACTAATCTAAACCATAACACCTCATCATTATCAAACTATCACCCCAAACCTAACCATGTGGTATATCACATTGGGGCAGCCCATCTAAACTCCACTTAGAACTACATTTAGCCTAAAGTTTTGTTGGATATCACATCCATAGAATTATGTAGGAAAAATCCACTTGCTTAGTTTATATGAAGTCATCTCAGCCACCCCCTACCTAAACCTTTTCCAACCACTCTCTCTGACCAACCATTTAATCACGTCCACCTCGACATTGGCCATATTTGACCCAAACTATTGCATATCTTTGCGATAACCTTGCCTAGGTCATTTTAAAAATAATGTCCAATATTTCCATGTTGCATTTTTGCATGACCTAAACATTTGGGTTATTTTGTGGGAGCACTTCCTACCTTGGATACCTATAACCAATCCTGGCCCTATCTAGATCACTTGATAGGCATGACCTGATTAGCTATGACTAATGTTGTGGACTGATTACCCCTGACATATGCCCCTCTAGACCCAAACTTAAATTAACCCACATTGAAAACTTTAGTTTATGTGTGATCTTGGCTATCACACTTATTTACATTTTGTGTGCATGTTTGTGTGTTGAATACCCACCTACCTTGTCATACCACCTGGTGCCTCCTTGCCAATCACTTATCAAACCCACACCCAATTTTGCTTTCCCTCATTGACTCTCAGTTTGAGGGGAAACACCTCCTCCCAAACTCAAGGCACCCTGACCTTTAACCAAGTGATCTATTTTTGTTTTGCAGCTTGTTAATTCAAAGCTGCATAATAAAAAGAGGTAAAATGTAGACACTAAAAAACTACACACTTACAATTTTCTATGACTAAATGCCTCAAGACTCCCTAAAGGCCCCCTAAAACCTTCTTAACACTAAACCAACCCCTCTTAACATAACTAAATCACTATTCTCTTATTCACATAGTACTATTCACTATCACTATTCACTATAAGACCCATAATCATTATTCATGATGACATGACAAGTTACATGGAATGTGACATGGCAAGTGGCATGGAAGGTGATATGTAAATTGACATGGCTTAGAAGTGAGGTGGATTGAGGTAAGACATCATACCCCACCTAAGACCCACTTCTAAGGTACCTAATGATATCATTAAGCACCAAAGGGACCCTCCTTTGAATTATGACACATTTTACCCCATGGGACCATCATTCAACATATGTTTTTATTCTCATGCATGGAGAATGATGCTAAAATTCATGGGACACTTATCCAGAAGATGGAAGTGAGTGGTATAAAGTATTTTGGATCCATATGAGCCCATGCACATGATTCCCTCTCCATTTTTGACTCTTTAGCAAGTTGGGAGATAGACCAACCCAGTGGGAGACCTATTGGCTAAGTGAAAATCTCATTCCATTGTATTTTATGACCACTCATGTACCCACATGGAGAATGGTGCCAAAATGCATGGGGCACTTAGCCAAAAGACAAATTAGCTTGGTGAAAAGTCCTTTGGCCTCATTTAAGCCCATGCACATGATTCCCAATCTAAATTGGACTCATGTGCAAGGTGGGAGACAAACCAAAAAAGTAGAAATCCTGCCATCCTTATTCCCTTTGTAATTTATGAGCCCACTTGAAAAATGGTGCCCTACTTCACTATTCTACTTCTTTGGCATGTTTCTTGACAACAAATGCTATAAATATGACCCTCCCCCTTCACCCATGGTTAAGTTAAGTTTTGGTAAAATAATTCTTGTTGTATATTTTATAATTTTTAAGGAGGTCATCATCTTGGAGGTTAGAAGAAATAAAAGTAATGAATCTCTACCAAAATTTCTGTAGGATTCTTCAACAACATCTACATCAACATCATCATCTAAAACCGTATTCAAGAAGGCAAGGTAATCTTTGTTTATTTATTGCATTTATTTATTTATTTCACTTTGGAATTTCCTTTTATTAACCTAAAAACCATATATTCCCTTTCCATATTTATCCCATTCATCTCATTTACCCTTTTCCATCTTCATCCCATTCATCCCTTTTATCCCATTTTACCTCTTTATCCCATTCATCCTTTTACCTCATTTTCCTCTTTGTTCTATTTACCTCATTTTACTCTTTTTTTATTTTGACCATATTCATTATTTTAAAATATTAACCATTTACCAAACCCCAACCAAACTATATTTTGACCCTTACTAAATTACCAAACCAAAAACCATCATTTTGCCTTAACCAATTTTCAACACTAGTTGATTTATCTAATCATTGTTTTAGCAAAGCATTTAACTTATTTGTTTTAATTTTAGTGGCTTGTTATTATGTATTGTTTTTAGTTTCATTTTTATATCATTTTATGTAAATTATATCATTTATATTTATCAAACTTAAGTGTTTAAAGTAGGTATAATGACAACCTCCTAAAAAGCTTTCACTTTTAGGATCTAGCTCACGCTAGGCAATCCACCCATCTACTTATCTAACAAATAAGCGTGTTTAATTTTTTTCTTATTTTTAGGTCATCCTCCCAATCCAAATAATAGATATCCATAATCACTTGGATTTAATGTGCGTACATTGTAACATGTTTTTCTACACACCTTTTTTCACTAGTTTCTTTCTTCCAAAATTAAGAAAAGTAAAAAAAATAGATAGAAACATCATGGTCACAAAATTTATAAAAGAACCACATGATTTACACTAAAAATCAGTTAAGTATATTCTATATGACATTTATGTTACTCATAGTTTTGGGATTCAATATGGATTAGGCATCGATGTTGACTTAATTTGTTACATAGATTCAGATTGGGCTGGTAATATTCAGAATCATAAGTCTACTTCAGGCTATAGTTTATCCATCAATTTAGATATAATTAAATGATCAATGAATAATTAAAATGCTATTAATTTATCTTTTATAGAAGTAAAATATAGAGGGTATGTTAATGTTGATACTGAGGATATTTGGCTTTAGGGGATTCTCACAGATTTTGGTATCTAGTTTCAACAACTAACAATCATCTTTTATATCAACTAAAGTACAATCTATATTTATAATAAGTTGTTCCTTCATAAATAGACTAAGCATATCAATATTCACATGCACTTCATTTGAGAGCTCATCCATGATCAAGTCATTAATCTCCATTACATCTAGATAATGGAGTAAATTACCGATATATTCACCAAACCCTTCATTAAGAGTATCTTTATTTGTGAGATCTTCTTGGGGTTCAGTTAGATTCATCCTCCTCCTCAAAGGGGAATTTTATTGTACTTGGGTACCTCATCAAGCTTTTGTGTTAGGACTTAATTATACTACTCATCTAAGCTACACTTAATGGAGGTATTAGTGTAAGTTTTTATTCTGTTTAATGGGTTTTCACGACAAATATTTAATTATATTTCTTAGGTGTCTTTTTAGGTCATTATGAAAGATAATACCATATTCATGAGGAAGTGATGAAATGTTTATCTTTCACTTATATAATATATATTCCAAATCTTTTATGGCTAATGATGTTAATGCTAATATTATAATCTTTTGATTATTGGGAAATTATTTATTTCTGATTCTTGTTTGACTTTTTAACTACACATAGGTAATTTTTTCATGCGTCTGAATTGATCTAATTGATCCTTGATTGTGGCTCAATTATATAGATTGTATAACTCTACATATAAGTTGAAGTCTAAATAATGCAAAAGTGTAAGTGGGAAATCGAGTAGTAAGAGGATACTTTGAAATATGTCACATCCTGATTTCTTTCTACTTTGAATAACTTGTTTAATTAGTGGGTTATTATGGTCTTAGTTGATTTAATACTTTTTAATTAAGTTTTATGTCATATGATAATTATGAGACATTTATATATTGATTGATTTACATGATTGATTTTCTATGAGATAGTTTTACTTTTATATTTTATACATTACGATCATATCTGTTAGTTATACAACAATATTTCATGGATATAATTACTTTTTGAGCTAACTACCTTCATTATTGTGAGGTGGATGCAACACAGATCCATCCCTTAGAGTATGATGGAGGGAAAGCATCATCAAAAAGGATGGTGTAGATGGAAGCACTGGGGGATGATAGAGATAAAAACTATAAGCCTACACACACACCATAGTAGAATAACATGTTTTATGATAAATATATTAGTTAGATAGTTATGGTATGCTTTGTTTTCTATTATTAATGTTTATTGTGATTTTTATTTTATTTTATGATCATGTTGTGTGATTATGTGATTTCACTAATCTATTTGATGTTGATGTTATAATTGGTTGATTGAATAAATATGTACCTATCATGTTTAATGTGATTTACTATTGTATTGTACATAGCTATATGTTTGTTTTAATAATGATTGTTTGGATTTATTATTGTATAAATAGTATACATATTCTATTACTTAGCTGAGTTGGTTTGTAAGTGCCTATTTATGTTTATAAAGTCACTATTATAGATTTTAATAGTTATATAAATCTATAAAAGAAAATGAGTTATAATCTCTTAGTTAGGTATTAATGAATGATTTTGGCATGGTAAAATGAGATTTTTGTTTTAACTTAAGTATAATGCTTAGGCAATAAACATATTATCATGCAAAGTGTTATAGAGAATATCATTATGTAACAATTATACAAACATCATTGTGTTTGTCAAATCATTTGTTAAAGTCCACAGTTATTTCATTAACGTAGAGAGTTAACTTATAGTTTGAGGTCGAATGCATATTGTTTGATTTTGAATGACTTGGTAATATTTACATTGATCTTTTAAAGTTACACACACACACACACACACACACACACACACACACACACACACACACATCATGTGGTCATTATGCTATCAAGACTTGTTGGTTGTCAACATTGAATGAAATAATATTGATTATGGACAAATCATTTAAGTCAATTTTCATGGGCTATGAGAAGTCAATGTAAGTTTCTGATAAAGTCAAAATGGCATGCATATTTTGAAGGATTATTTAATTGGTTATTGGGAAGTTTTGAGATGATTAGGGTTTATAATCTATCATTGACTTAGGTTAACAATAATTTTTATCAAACTGTGATATGGGTTTGAAATGTTGGATGCATGAGAATGGTGGTGGACTGTAGCTTAGTGGAAGTTATGTTGTGTTATTTTTTCCATGCATTATTCTAGTCATTTTTGTCTAACCAGTAAAGATGAGAATTTGGTGGAAAGTAAGGCATGAAGAATAATAAAGGAGAGGGGAAGGAGGCTTGGGAGGACATAGATTGTGTGGGTGTAGTAGGAAAAGGAAGAATAGTGGATATTTGAGTTAAGGAGTATAATGATAATCAACATCTTTGGCATTGTGAGCATCTAAGTGACTAGGTTCTATACTTAAAATTCTTGTGTGATATAGTTCAAAGGATTTTTAAAAAATAATGCAAAAGGGTTTTTATGGGTTTTCAATTGTTTTTAATTTAGTTTAAAAAGGTGATTAATGTAGGGCCTTGTGGATAACTCAACCATCCATAGAACCCTATAAACAACCCAAATAAACCTAATAAAATGGGTAGGGTTGTAGGTGTTTGCCATGATTAAATAGCTCTATGAACCCTGTATTTATTTCTTTTTCATTCGTAAACCTTGTGTATTTATAATATGGGTATTTTGGGTAGGGACTTGGACTCTATTTTCATACCAAACTAATTATGGGATATATACATTATGGTTCAAATGTAGATGAATTCTATGTGGGTATACAGGTTTTTGACTATGTATATATTTAGCTAGGAATTTTGAGTGGAAATATAATGGGTTCTTTTATAACAAAATTTGACTATGAAGATACACACACACACATATGTATGTATGCATTTAGATTTATGGCTGATTATATATATCCCCTAATTAGTTTGGTATGAAAATAGAGTCCGAGTCCCTACCCAAAATACCCAGATTATAAATACACAGGGTTTACAAACTACACACACACACACACACACACACACACACACACACACACACACACACACACCATTTGGGGCTTTTTAAAATGGAATATGAATGTATTCATTTAATCTAACTTTTGGTATATGTGAAAATAAATTTGAAGGTAGTTATTTTCGAATGAAATATATGTGTTTGGATTTGATATACTAGTTGGGACTTTTGAATGGATCTATGTGTATTGGTTTTATTCAGATTTAATGTCTCAATTTTAAACATGTATCATATCATAGTTTAGTTGAGTTAAAAGTTTATCTTTTGAACCTATTGTGAATAAACTATATAAATGATTTAGCTGAGTTAAATATTTATCATTTAGAACCTATTATGTATGGATTGTGTAAATGATTGGGGTTGAGTTATATGATTATTATTGAACCTATGTATATGGACTATGTAAATATTAAGGTTGGGGTTACTTGAATATGTCTGTGAAGTATATACATACAATTAGTTTTTAATATGTGAGTGAAACCCTCGCGTGGATCGTAATAGGTCTAAATATCTAAGCAATTTATTGTTTGAGGCATTTATAGGTGGTCAAGGACTGAGTCTTAAACATATAATTCTCAATGAGTGAATATAGTTGACTATATATATAATCTTTAATTATTGTATATGCGAGTAATTGAAAATTGAGTGATTTGTGTATTATGATACAATGGAAATTGAAATATCATTGTTTGGATGTGTGCAAATTGTTAAACACATAAATTTTGTGCATTTTAGTCATATAAATAAATTGGGATTTATCAAGTATATTAAAGGTATTGGGATAATTTTATTATAGCTGAATGTATATTAGATTATATAGGATACTCTAAGGCATAGACAATGGATATTTACTTAGAGTATAATGTATACATTATCATATTTATGATTGTATACTATTTTATGTGAATGTTCTAAAACTAATGTGTGTGTGTGTACACAACTATGATTTTCTTGTAAACATTATTATGATAACAGGGTGAAATGGGTGCCTTGTTATACATTTAATGTTTGGATAAAACATTAAAATAAGGTATTTAAAGGTTTAAATAAAGATCTTACTAAGTTTTTTTATGACTAGATTTTGTTACATAAGTGAAATATAAATAAATAAATAAGCTTGTATTTTAATTTTTTATTTCATGGATGAAATAACATTTTAAGTTACTTGGTGGAATTGAGTAACTTATAGTCTAGATATAATTCTTACCCATATGGTACATTTATATTAAGAACTATTTATGATTATGTTTATTATTCTATAATAAACTAGATGATGTTAGATTCATTGCATTATATTTGATGGATTAAATGTATGTATTTAATATTTTAATACTTAACATATTTATTGAATTGATAATAGAGAATATTACAACTGAATCTATTATTTTTATAGTATTATATATTTTAACTAAATCTTGCATTTATGAACATAGATAAGTAGTGGACAAATTCTACTACCTTAATTAGTTCAATGCAAGACGAGGTGTAATATGATTGAGTGATGTGTATGAATTTGATTGATCCTAGTGATCATAACTATTTGAAAAATTTAGCCAAAATAATATTTATAGTTAAATATTGTCATTTTATATGTTGATATAGTTTTTATGTTTGTGTGATATCATGTTAGAATATATTTATTTATGGTACACATCATGTATTAAGTATTTTCAGCATATGGGTTCTAGTTTGTCACTTTGGATACCCACACCATCATTATCTACCAATCTATAAAGGGAGGGCCATTTAATTGTTGGGAGATAGTGTAGAGGATCTATGATCCATAATTGATGTAGAAAAACACTTAGATGATGCTCTCCTTCCCCGTAGGAGTACTACACTAGAGACTAAAGTTTATATTACATATTGATACTTGAGTCATGGAGATTGTTGAGTCATGAAGACTCATGTTACATGGAGATCTGTATCATGTATTATTATTTGAGACATTATTTATTGATGAAACTATAATATTTATTCATCATACTTCTACAATAGTGACTGTAATTTTGTATCAACTGTGGCTAAAAATGTATTATTACATTAATGAATTAGATGCAATATTTATTGTTATTTCATCATTATGCATGATTTTTTATATATTTTCATGGTGATCATTAGTTAAGTGGATTAGTTATAAACCTTGTGACTAACTAAAATAATGCAGTTAGTTAAAGATCACTTAATGAGATTTCTCATTGTGAAATATATAAGATGAATATGTGTAATTAATTAAAAAAATTACTTTATTTTGGTAAAACCTAGTAGGGTTGTTATAAAATGATTGATCTTAAAAGTGTATAAATTCACTATCTAACACTCATTGGAAAGAAACAAGCATATGACAATTAGATATGCACTAACTTATTAGAGAACCAATAAAATTTTTATTAACAAAATAAGTTATTCATTTTTAAATGGGAAATGATTAGGGAAATCCATATATAGTTCCAAGAAATTTAATTTCACCAAGGGATGAGTTTCATGAGAGCTTATTTAAGGTACACACCATGATAAGAGGAGGAGAAATATCAAGTACATGAGACAAATTAACATCACATAAGGAGGTTCTATGTTATTTTGTAAAAATATAAATATGATGCATCATCTTCTCTAGAGGTAAGATTAACAACCTAGTCTAAAATAAAAAAGATTTAAAATTCTATAGGAGTAGAAGGCTACATTCAACCCTAACAAGTTAGGATAGTACCATGGAGTGGTACCTAATCGTTAAGTAGATGTTCAGATGTTGTGAAGTCTATATGGTCAAAAGAATATAATGAGGTAACATCAGTGTGTGTAGACACCTACATCTAGCCATCAATAACCTCCAATCAGGGTTTTGACTAATTTCCACCTAAAGCACATAATTTGGCCTAAAAACACTAAAATACATTAAAAAATGTGAAACTAACATATTCAAGTGCTGATTTTGGCTAGAGTATCCCTAAATGGGATAATATAATTTATGGGATAACTAACTTTGATTAGATCATTCTGAGTTAAAATGCTAATTTTTCACCTAAGTGCTTTGGATTATTCTTTCCTATCAAATCTATTGTATAAGACAGGTGCCTTTGTTATTGGTTATTGATAATATCCTAAATGAGATAATGGATCCAATGCATCTGAAATTACCTTCCAATTCTAATATAGTCAAATTTTAAACCAATAACAAGGTATTTTGATCAATTTAAGTAATTTATGCACAAAGTGCTTAAACATGCTTAAAATCTAATTAAACCAAATTAGAGCCTAATCAAGAATTCCCTGGAAATTTGTTGAATAATTTGTTTTAAAAATAAATATTGAATATATACATCATCAGGTGACCTCATTTTTTGGGAAGACATCCCTAGGCCATAAATGCCATAAATATTAGGATTCATGCCCTCCATACCTCATCAATACCCTTCATGCCTCTTAATTGCCTCTATTTTCAATGTCATGATGAGGATAATTATAAACTTAATTCCAAAAAATCAAATTAATCCTCAAACACACATCTTCATCTCAGGTTGATTATGATCAATCTCAAAAATTTATAAATAAAGAGGCCATGAACGTCATTTCTAAGCTTAATTTGTGAAAAGTTATAATGTAGGATTGGTTCCAAAAAATTCATGCAACTAGTGTTACCATGCCAAATTGATTCCAAGCCAAGCCAAGCCAAGCCAAAGCCAAAGATACCAAAGAGATATGGATGTAACCAAACTTCCATTGACAAGGACTTCATGAGCACAAACTGAGCAAGCCAATTGAAGAATACTTTTGGAGCATCAAGGAAGGTAAAAAATGTGTGTTTTCTTGCATTTTAGTTGTGCTTTATTCATTTGTCTTTCTTCACTAAGTTCACCCTAGTAACTAGGCATGAAGATGTTAGTTTAGTGTGTTTTTTATTTGATTTCATTCACTAACATAATACTAATCTCTTCTTCTTAGTCAAATTCTTAGTTCACATAATGACATGCCCAATGGGACCTTCCTAGCTTCACAAAAATGGTCACAAAGCTCTTTCAAGCAACTCAGTAATCTTTTCCTTATAGAATATTGGATTAAGGATCCAAAAAGAGTGAAAAATTTAAGTAAAAAATATTTTTCTAGAAGTCACAGGTTTGTTTTGACTCAGTCACAGTATTATTCAGCAAGTAGCAAGATTGTTATTTAGACTAGTGGTATTGTGCTTAGCTAATTTTGTTTTTGTACTTTGTGTTTTCATACAAGGTCAACAATACTGCTACTAACCCAATTCTAGGATTGTTCTATAACTCATGAGGTTACCAAATTAGATCATGGTATTGTCTAATCACTAGCAGGTTAAACAACAATACCACTACTTTTAAAGTGGTAGAATTGTCCTATAATTAGTGGTATTGTCACTATGCATCATGGTATTGTAGTGTGTAGAATAGACCATTTTATGGAGCTTAGTTTGGGGTCATTTAGATTCTATTTTTGATGATTTTTTTTAAGCCATGTGTTTTTTATTGAATTTTTATAATATGTTAATAGTTTATCTTGAAGTTGTATACTATTTTCAAAAAACCTTGTTTTATCCCAAATAGAGGGATTGTGACCTTGAGTAGTGGGATTGTTGTTTGTAATAACATAACTCACTAAGTAGTGAGATTGTCCTTCTATTATTGGGATTGTGAAATTGAGTCATGGTATTGTGACTAAACTAATTGCAGTTAAGTCATAATACCACAACTATTAAAGTTGTGGGATTGTCTTATAAGTGGTGGGATTGCTCTGTCAAGTAGCAGTATTGAACCATTATGACAACCCAAGAGCTCATTTTTCTAAATTAATTATTTCAAAATAATTTTAACTTCAAAGCTAAACCTCTTGCTAATATTTTTCTTTTAGGGCCAACTTGGAAAATTACTAAAAACATGTTTTAGATCATCTTTTGCATGCTTTAAAATGGATTAGGAACCTTGTTTTGGTGTTTAACAAAAAATTTAAATGTTTATGGTGAATGTTTTCAACATTTTCAATTAAGACCAAGGGGTCAAAAGAACCCCATCACACCTTTCTATTTGATCTTAAAAATGAACTCACCATTCTAGGCTTTTTGTATTCACTTAGATGTTTAAATTAGATTTTGTTTGGTAAAAAGAGGGGTGTTGCATGTATACTCTTCCATTTGTCCCCTTTAGGGAATCCTTATAATCAAAAGTGACATTCCTATTGAAAATTACCTAGTCTAAGTCATAGAAATAACATCATCTAAAGCACTCCCCAAAAACTCCTCAAAGTTTGGGTAACCTTGAAAATGACCCTAAAGCCTTTCTATTTTATGTTTTCTTTATTTTATGTAAATTTTTCTTGAGAGGGGGTCTTCATCAAGTCTCAAAAGTTTTTTAGGGAAGCTTTGACCTAGATTTTCACCTCCTAGAATTAACTTCATTTGGATTCTAATTGGAGTTGCACATGGGATGTAGTACTTTGGACATCCCATTACATTGAGCGAACAATAGTATGTAGTGGTTGCAAAAAATGCTAGACATTTTTGCAACAACCTAAGTGATACAGACCCAAAATATATTATTTTATTTTACATCATTTTATGTGAAAGTCATTGTGCAATTGATTCCATTAGAACTTTTGGAAACTTGTATATTTTAGACAAATCCCCACTTATTATGGAAGTATTATTGGTGCAAGGTGTACCTAAAGGTCCATGTCATAATATTGTCATTTGAGAGAAGGTGGGGTGTAAAAACCCTACTATATAATGCACATGTAATTTTGGATGAACACTTAAAATCCTTTCAAATGATGTATATTGATGGATTCTAACAATACCAAGTAACCTTATCAGTTTAGAGTCTAAGAACAATTAATCAGTTGAGTTTTGTTCTAGATTAAAGTCTTGTTTAAAGTTAAAACTTGATGTAAATAAATGATATAAACCAAAACACATGGTCATAATTTTCCTTTGAATAAAGAGGCATTATGCTTCCCACGTGAAATCATCAATTTGCCTTGTTCAAAAGTTTATCAAAACTTGGGAGTCATATCATCCACTGTGGCATAGTTATGCTGCTCAATTGAGTCTAAAGCTTTTCCAAAGTTGTTTAAGTCCTTCATTTATAATCTAAATTCAAAATTGCACCTTTATAAGTTCATAAGGTTGATGTGTTAAGTGGATTTTCCATTTTCACTAAACTTGAGGGAACTTAGGTTCAATTTCTAATTTGAGTTGAAGACCGTTTAAGACTCATGATTGTTATCACCACTTGATAGACTTAAGCCATTTTATGCTAAAAACTTGCACTTTGAGTCTATTCACCACAACTTTTTGAGTCAAGAAGAATAGTATTATACTATCAAATTTGTGGGAACCTATTTTTTCCTTAGAGAGGTTTTGAAATAAACATTTTATCACATCTTTTGGGTAGTCTAGCATTGTTATGCTACCCAAAACATTTTAGATATTGTTTTATAGATCCTCTTACATAGAGTTCAAATTTATTCCTACATTTTAAAACCAATCTGAGTGTACCTTTTATAAAACTTTATCTATCATATTTACGTCATTCACTTTTTGTCTAGCTTATTATCAAAAGAACCAAGTTTTACACCATTATTTGTGATAGAAAAAATAAACTATCTCTAAAGTGCCTTTTGTTTCACACCTTATACTTAGTCAAGTTTATATCCAAAACTCAAATGCCTAGTATTTTTTAGAAGTGTTTCAAATCTGTTAGATTAAAAATCATATTTATTTCAAAGTCTAGATTTTGACACCATTTGGCCAAGAGTCCTATCACATGCCTTGTTTAAACCTAGTTTTTGATGCCACATTAGGCCAAAAGACCTAGCAAATTTTGCTTTTCTTAGATTAGACTAATTTGAAACACTTCAACCTTAGAGTTTGGCATTTTGATTTTTAGTCTATTTACTTAAATATCTTTGTGTGAATAGTGAGGCATTAGATACTTAATGCTAGCTTATTTTCTCACAAACCTTTGCATAAACATTTTTGATCCTTTTGACGAATCTAGATCAAGTTTGAAAATAATAGTGTTAGACATTTTCCTTTTAGATTTTGTAGAACTATCTTCCCTTTCTATCACAAAGCATTGACTATGGATCCCAATATGTATTTCTACACTCATAGTAGACTCATGTACAATCTAGGGATTAGTAATGTGGTTGCATGGGAAGAAATGGTGCAAGACCCCTAAGTAGATAATATTACTTATGAGATAGATTTGTATCCCTCTTATAATACTCAATTAGGGGCACAAATCCAAGATCCATTAGCTAACTATTTGGTTAATACACCACCTTATTTAGAACAATACTAAGAATAAACTGCACAATACCTAGCTATAATACCCATAACTAACGAACCAGTTCTTCAACAACCATACTCTACTAATGTATCTTACACATATTATCCATTTTTGTTTGAGCATCATTTATTGAAAAATAAAGATGAGATTTTGGTTAGAGCCATAGAGGTAGGGGGCAAGTTTCTAGTAGACTTCCCTCATGAGAATTTACCAAGCCTAATAAGAAAGCCACACAACATAATTTACAATCAACAGGTTTCTTCTATAAATCCTTTGGATCTAGTCCAAACAACCTATCCAAACCATAATATACCTAATATAGGCAAAAATATCATGTAATACCACTTTAATCAAATGCATAAAGCATATCAAACCTACCTGAATCTAGCATACAATTTTAATCAGATGAACATGGTGAGTAAACCTCTTATTGACTTAGTTATTTCAACAAGAGTTTTGATAGAGTTAATTGGTCAAGAGAATCAAAGTTTAGACCCATTTATATAAAAAATTTTGGTATGTAACTTGCTACATATGCCCATTATTGAAGAAGTGTCTTCTATTTCAATGTAAAATAATAAACAAAATATAGTGGATAATGTGCAAACAACATCCAATCCAAATCAAAATGGTACTAATGCATAAATAAATATTCAACAACATGTGCCTATAGTTAATACCATTAGTGGACCATCATGCCAAGGAGTATGATTTTATGGATCCCAACCTCAACTAGATGTTTCATTAAGTGTGTAACCAATGCCATGCCTCAATAGCTGAATGTGATGAATGTTACTCCTCCTCAACAAGTGATGAGTAGTATTCCACAACATTAGGCAAAATATAGTATACCAACATAGCTAAGGTTGAATGTATTTCCACCTCAGCAAGGGGTAACTAATGTTCCACCTTGCCAGGTAATGGAAAACATACCTCTTTAGTCATAGACTAGTGTACCAATATAAAACCAAGCGATGACTAGTCAACAATGTGTAAATATTGGTCAGTGATAGATGTCAAATATTTAACCTACTTTCACTTCCCCATAGATATTCATGCAACAAGGGGGTTCTCATGTTTCTCAAGTACCTACTAGACAATAATTGGTTTAAAATGTACCACAAGTTTAGAGATAGGGTCTTGGTCCACAAGTTCCCACTCAATAAAAAGGTTTGATTGGTAGCAACATGTCTCTTTTCAACCATAGTAGGCACAATATAGTTATATCCCTCCATCCCAACCATTAAATCCTTCAAGTCAAACCTTTATCACCAACCCAAACTAGAATATTACACAACCAAATATATAATTCCAAGCATATCCTAATCCATGTATGCATATTCTTGGTCCATTTCTCAATTAAACCAATATACCCCAATAGATATATCCATCATACTCTAGTCAAAGTGTCCCACTTGTGACCTCCCAACCATCTACCCAAACCAATATTCTCTCTCAAACCAATCTTCCTTCTAGTTTCCTATCCCAAGAATTACAACAAATGAAGGATGCAATTTCTACCATTCAAGCTGAGAAATAGACTAAAAAGTTTAAGTTGGATGATGTGTGTTTTTATCCATTCAACATGGAGTACTTTCAAATACCATTTCCTCTAGGATACAAACCATCAAAATTCAACAAATATAAAGGGAAAGGTGACCCTAAGGCCCATTTAACCAAGTTCTTTGTCGCATGTCAACTAATGGTATATAATGATGTATATCTTTTGTTGTTGTTTCTAAAGAGCTTGGTTTGACAAGCCTTGGAGTGGTTTTTAAAGCTGCCCAAGAATTTAGGAACAAATTTTGATGATCTTTCTGATAAGCTTATGTATCACTTCTCTTATAATCTCGAACATGAGATTTCATTGGTTGACTTAACACAAGAAAAGCAAAAAGCTGGTGAGAGTTTTACAAGTTATCTATAGTGATGAAGATCCCTGGCAAGCTGATTTACCCATAATTTACTAGATACATAATTAGTTGTTATGTTTACTAAAAATTTGCATAGTGAGATAACTTATCATTTGGAACTACAATGTGCACATACTTTTAAGGAGATTATCGATAAAGGCTTGTTGTTTGAGTGAGCTATTATTAATAAAGGGATCATCAAGCTTACATCAACTAATTAAAATCAAGGTACCAATTAGGGAAGTGGCCAAAACCAACATCTAATTTAAATACAAACATCACAACCAACATAGGCCAATAACCAAGAAAGACCAAATAAATTTAATCACAATGGGAATGTTGTGGGTAATGGAGTAACCAAGTCACATCATGTACAAATGGTGCACACATCATCTGCACCATATTTTTAGCTTAATATTACCCAATAAACTCTCCAACCAATACCACAAACATAAAAACCAAGACCTACACAACCAATACAACAAATTTTACCATTGTAAACCCCTCCTCCAAGGAGAACTATGCCTACGCATCATGTCTTTATTGACCTAGGAAATCCTATTTAGTTTGTATTTCATAAACTTGTCATTGCTAATCTAATTAGTTGACCTATACCAAAGCATTATCTGCAAGGCATTCCTTATCCTCATTAGTACCATGAAAATGAATTTTATGAATATCATCAGGTCAATAAGCATAATATATGATGTGTGCAAATCAATCATTTAATCAAGAATATGTTGGATAATGGGGAGATAACATTAGATAATGGTGCTTCCACTTCCAATCAAACTCTTGGGATTTATCAAAACCCCTTTTCCCAACATAATACACAATAATAGTATAACAATCAATAGCAACAACAACAACACTGGCCAATGTAATAAAAAAATCAATAGTATCAAAATCAAAGACCAAACGAGTAGAATTAGCAGAATCAACAACAAAACCCATAATGTCAAAGCAATGGACAAACCCAAGGTCTAAATGGTAACAACTAACAAACCTACCATGCAATTACACATGACTACAATAGGATTGTAGGTCATATTGCAAGGGGTAGAATTAACACCATCTCTATTAATCCTAGACTAAGTGTTAATCAATTTAGACCATTGCTAAATAATAACACTCAACCACATTATATTGACAATCCTTCTTTGATGTGGGATAACACATAGACAAACCAACAAATTATGACTTTCACTTTTGGACCTTACACTGATAACTCACCCTTACCTTGTGACCACATACAAGTGCACTGGCAGCTAAGACTTGTATTATCTTATCCCACACCATTCCTAACATTTGTTAGCAATAATGGTCCAATATCTAATCCTGATTATGAAATCACAAATTAGAGGTCAAATATTACTATCCTAGGCCCAAAACCTACCACTTTGCTTGTTATCTAACCAATTATTTAGTCTTGAAATAAACCATGACCAAGATAAGAAGTTTGATGTTGTGGAATAATTGTAGAAGACACCAGCATAAATTTCTATTTTAGATTTGCTATAAATGCCAACAATCTACAAGAACATCTTGAATGGGTTCTTGACCAATCCATTATTTCTAGTGACATATCCTTTGATAAATTTTAAGCTTTGGTTGGACACTTAGCTCCATCCCAAAAAGTAACATTCAACCAAAGTGATATGTCTTTCCTTGACCCACTCTATAATAATCCATTATACATAGAAGTTTATATAAAGTGGCATAAAGTGAAATGTGTTCTTATAGACAATGGATCAAGCCTCAACATAGTGTCTCTAAAGATCATCAAGTTTCTTGGGTACACAATGGCAAATCTTCAATAAAAAATGATAACTATCAAAGCCTATGATAATCAGGAAAGAGAATCATAAGGCACCATTAGCTTACCAGTTATCATTGGGCCTTTAACCCATGATATACTTTTCCATGTGCTTGATCTTGAGTTATCATATAATATACTTCTAGGTAGGCCTTGGCTACATGAGATTCATGCAGTCCCATCAACATTGCACCAATGTATCAAGTTCTCCCACTTAGAGATGGAAGTGAATATTTCAAGAGATTTACACCCATATGAACACTGCAAGCATTTTTGAGGCTGAGTTTCAAAGCTATAATTACCAATACAACATGAATCCAAGTTCCAAGCAAGATAAATAAAGGCCATGTTTATTGATCCACCATAGGATAATTGCATGGATCCTAATACCTTGGATTCCCTTTCTCACACGCCACCTCTTGAAGCTTCTAATCATTTCACCATTTTAGATAATGGCCTAGGGGAGTATGTGACCCATGATAACTTACATATTGTTAATCTTCCTTAGAATCCAAAGACCTTTAGGTAACCTAAAAATATCCCATACATGCATTAAAAATAAAGGAACAAAGATAAGGGACCTGTCATGTTTGTACTAACATCTGGCCTAGAACCAGACCCTCTTGAAGGGGATGAATCATGGTTGTACAATGACAACCAAACTGATTGTTATAAAAGTGCAAAGTATCCTATTTCTAATAGGATCATGGAACATCAAGATTATGAAGGAAGAGGCCTCAGACTAAGTCAACAAGGAACCATTGAGCCAATTTCCATGACTAAGTACAAAAGACCATATGGACTTGGATTTAAACCACTTGGGGGTGACCCCACATATCTTATTCAAATTCCATCACTAGTACCTAGTGATGATGATGTCGATAATAAAGTAGAATTTGATCATAGCCTCACCTTTGATGACCTAGATAAGACTAACCTATTTGATAACAATGCAATTTGTACCCTTACCCTAGTCATTCATCACAACCCATTGTCATTATACTATCTCCAATTGATAGATTAGAACCAACCAGAATCTAATTTATTGATTGATGAGTTTCAAAAGGATGAGACATTTTGTGAATTTTTAGGCTTGAGAGAGAATGTTCTGTTGGGAGATCATAAATCAGGATGCTCAATTACATTAGATCTTGAAGCCTATTTTGGAGAGCGGGTAAAGACCCTTAGCCAAAAATAAATAAATAAAACATTGAGGTCTTAAAATGAAAACATCTTTGAGGCACTTTTTGACTAGGGAAAAAGTAAAGATAAATGTCATTCTAGTGGTGAAAACCTATTTTAGGTGCCATTAGATGAGGGTGTTCATTCTTCTTTGAATTTAGACTAGGAGATCACCAATGATGAACTTACCTATGGATTCAAGTTTAGTTTTACATAAAAACAAGTATTTGATCAAATTCTTTAAGAGTTTCTAACTATTTTTGTCACATGGCTAGATCTCCCATTAAGGGACTCAGATTCATCATGCTTAGGAGAAGTTGAAGAACAAGTTCTAGTATAGGACCTTGATATAGTCCAATAGTTCAAGTCTTTGCCTACTATCTTAGAAAATGGTTTGACCCTTCTAGTTGAAGATACAACAGAGGTAAACATCAAGAATCCATTAGACTTGAAATCAATAAAATTAGGTGCACCTCTCATCGAGGAGGAATGTGAAGTCTTTACAACTCTATTGAGAGAATTTGTAGATATCTTTACATGGGCTTATTTTGACATGTCAAGTTTAGACCCCACCTTAGTTTTACACCACCTTGTGGTCAATCCTAATGCCAAAGTAGTAAAATAAAATCTACATAAGATGCATCCTCACATTGCTATCTTGGTAAAGAAAGAGTTGGAAAAACTCTTAGAAGCAAGATGTATCCGATCTATTGACTACTCAGAATGGATATCTAATGTTATACCTATTAGCAAAAACTTGAAAGAATCATAATCTATACTAATTTTTGAGACATTAATAAAGCTTGTTATAAGGATGAATTTCCATTACCTAATATTGACATGATCA
Organism: Torreya grandis; assembly: GCA_037957365.1. NCBI lineage: Eukaryota > Viridiplantae > Streptophyta > Pinopsida > Cupressales > Taxaceae > Torreya > Torreya grandis. The sequence continues at coordinate 916,975 of JARHVA010004361.1, read as the reverse complement.
TTGAATCCATGATAGGATATGAAATGCTTTCACTCATGGATGGCTTTTCAAGATACAACCAGATCAGAATAACACTAGAAGACCAACATAAAATAGCATTCACCACTTCTTGGGGAATATTTTGTTATCATGTAATGCCATTTGGTCTTAAAATTTTTGGAGCTACATATCAAAGGGCCATGACTATCATATTCCATGATATGATGTATGAAATTGTTAAAGACTATGTCGATGACATATTAGGAAAATCCAAAACTAGGGTCAACCATCCAACAGTGCTACATAAGATATTTGAAAAATTACAAGAGTAAAAAGTCATACTCAACCTAAATAAATGTGTTTTTGGTGTAACCTTAGGTAAATTACTTGTCTTCATCATGTTTCATAGAGGTATTGAAGTTGATTTGGCTAAAGTCCATGCTATAACTAAGATGTCACCACCAACCAATTTGAAGAAATTCTATAGTTTATAGGTTAAGATCCAATCAATTTGATGCTTCATCTCTTAGTTAGTAGATAAGTGTCATCCATTTACATATCTTTTGAAGAAGAGAGTTTCATTTCACTAGGATGACCACTACCAAATAGTTTTTTAACAACTCAAAGACTATCTAGTCAATCTACCAATTTTGTTATCTCCTATGCTATGAAGGCCATTCTTGTTGTATCTATTGGCTAATGACAATGCCTTGGGAGCACTTTTGGCTCAACATGATAAAAATGGAAAAGATCATGCAATATACTACTTAAGTTTTACCTTGGTCACATATGAACATAACTATGCACCTATTGAAAAAGCTTGCCTAGCCATGGTCTTCACAGCTTAAAAACTATGCCATTACATGTTGAATAATAAGACCATGGTCATTTCAATAGTAGGTCTGCTGAAGTATCTACTATCTAAAATAGCTTTACAAGGTATAATGGCCAAATGGATCATGATTTTTAGTGAGTTTGACATAGATTATGTTAATCAAAAGGCAATCAAGGGACACGTTCTTATAGATCAACTTACTGAAGCACCTCTTGTAGACATAAATCCACTCACATTTCATTTCCCTGATGAATCCATAATTACTATCATTGACACACCTCTTGAAGAGAAGCATTGAAATCTATATTTTGATGGTTCATTTATTGCACATGGATCAAGGGTAAGACTCTTATTTATTACACCATAGGGGGATATAATCCCTAAATCATTTAGAATAAACTTTCTACAAACAACATGGCCAAGTATGAAGCACTTGTTATATGACTTTGAAAAGTAGTGCATTAGAACATATATCACCTCTAAGTTTATGGTGATTCTTAGTTAATCATCAATTAGGTCACTTATAATTTTTTTACCAAAGATGATAAGCTAGTTCTATATAAAACCATGGTCGACACTCTTAAGAAACAAATTGCCAACATTCAGTTTGAGTACATACCAAGGTCTAGTAATAGAATTGTAGATGCCATGGCTACGATTGGCTCTTTATTTGACAAATAAATAAATCTAGAGAATATTAATTACTTATTGAGAATTTGTCAGTACCAGCTCATGAACCTTCAATTGTTATAATGATTTGTAATATTGTTAGTCCTAATTCTATCTAGTACTTAGACCTTTACAACTACCTTCATAACCAAGTTTTACCATCTAACCTATCTCAAAAAAAATAAATCCTTTATTCATCATTCCACTCATTATTATCTACTTAGATCAACCCTTCACTACTACAATTTTGATGGAACTCTACTTCATTGTTTAACTTTGATAAAGTCTACACTAGCGTTAAGATAAGTTCATGAAGTATGTGGATCTCATTCTAACGAGGTAGTCCTATCCAAAAATATCTTACATACTAGTTATTATTTGCCCATAATGGACGTAGATGTAGCTGTATATATAAAGATGTGTGACAAATGTCAATGACATACTAATCTGATTCATACCCCAACACAAACTCTAAAATTGATGTTGACACCATGGATATTTGCTACATAGGGACTTGACCTCATTAGGAAGATCAACCCCACTTCATCTAATGACCATAAACATATCCTTACCACCATAGAGTATTTCACTAAGTGGGTTGAAGTTATATCCCTTATGTGACTGAAAAGCAAATTTCCAAATTCATCTTCAACCATCACATTTGCTGCTATGGTACCCCCTCTGACATTATATCAGATAATGGAGGATCATTCAAGAACAAAGATGTAGACCAACTATATACTAAATATAACATCACATAACATTTTTCTACGACATATTACCATCAAGGTAATGGCTAGGCTGAAGCATCGAATAAAACCATTGTTAATATTCTCAAAAATATTGTCAATGATGCTAGTTGTGATTGGCACCTACAGATATTCCCTACCCTTTGGGCATATTGTACCAATCATCATACCCCCACAAGATCCACTCCATACTCACTTATTTATGGTACTAAATCCATCCTTCTCATTGAGGTCAAATTGCCTTCACTATGTATCTCTTTCAAGCATGTCCTAGATGATCATGACTATCGAGTAACTCACCTGTAAGAGCTAGACCTACTTGATAAAAAATGCATAGCTGCACTCAACAATCTTCAGACATATCAAAATTGACTCAAAGGCCACTACAATCAACATGTCAAGTATAGAACATTTAAACTTGGTGATATTTTTCTTAAATAAAACCAAAAGAATACCACGACTGAGAAGAAACATAAGGTAAATTCAAAACAAATTAGATAGGGTCTTTCAACATTACTATAGATTATGGATCAAGAGCATACAGGCTTGCCACACTAGATGGAGACAAACTTCTTGAGTTAATGAATATTATTCACCTTAAGTGGTACTATGCTTGAGCACTAAGGTGTATTATCTATAAGGACTATTTTAGTTATGCCATTTTATCACTCTTCTTCTTTGTACAATTATCATTCTTATCTGTCCTCTTAGCCGCATCCACTTTACATTTTTGACCTATTGGCCCAGTGTGTTTTAAATATTAGCCTATTTGACCTTGGTTTTTTCTATTCATTACATATTTTTAGCATTAAGGAATCTGATCATTTTCATTAGTTGGTTCAAGTACTTCAGAAATAGATCATATTTTGGATTAGTATGATAAAGGTTTTAACAGTTACATCCTTCATTTATTATTCCTTTCTTATCACCAGTCTTGCTACTAATTATATCACCTTTGGGAAAATTAGTATAATTTATCTATAATGTTGTGTCCTAGTTATAACCACCTATGGAAAAACTGGGGGCAACATTTGTTTATTAAGCCTTGATGTACCAACTTGCCACTTCCTATGCCACACTGTGCGTTTTTATCAACTATGCTTATTTTGTTTAAATTGACTGCTACACTTGTCAAATTCCTCTGCTATAGGGTAAAACTATAGTGACTTGAGGTCCTACTCTAGGACTAGCACTCAATACTTGTTGAGGTTAGCTTAGTCATCCCCTTGTCACACTCTCATCATTTTATGAGCAACTTAAGTTTGAATGCTCTCACTATTTTCCAAGCTTGAACCATTTAGTGTCTCATCATTCTTGATCAAGTTGAGATACTTCAAAAAATAAAAAAACATTTGTAAAATCATTATAAAAAACCAAAAACATTGACCATTTATTTATGTTTATTCATTGGGTGATTCCTTACCCACACTTATAATTGAATCCATCCATATTCATATGTTTACATTGTCATCATGGTTTCTATCATTGGTGCATTGTTTTCTATTAAGTATTGGATTATGGGATTCAGTCCTTATACATATTTCAGCCAAGTCTTCATGATGTTATACCATGATGACTAATGACACGTGCTACAATGAACCTCAGCTTCAAAAAGTCTATTCAGTAATGGAGGCATCAACATCTCTTCAACACTAACATATTGATTTAATCCCAATCATATCCCAAACAAAGTAATTAACCATAAAAAATTTCAACCTTATTAGTTAGGATGAGCATCTCCCTACTAGTAGGTTGTTCCAATTCATCATTACCCTCTATGTTAATTATCATCATCCTCAACCAATTTTATCATGTTTTTTATAATCGAGATCCAATGATTATAAACACCTATGGAAAAATCATTGTACACCATCCCACTTGTATTTATCAATGATTATAACCACCTTTGGACAAATCATTGTGTTCTCACCATTTTACTTTTTTTTCTCATACAGGGGCATGCTATTATCTTGTTTATCTATCTTAAATGGGACAACTCCATCTTCTCAATGATTATAACCACTTTTGGGAAAATCATTGTGTTATCATACCACATTGCCACTATGGGGTACAATGCTTATAACCACCTTTGGAAACACTATTGCACACCATCCCACTTGCATTCTCAATAATTTTGACTACTTTTACAATATCATTATGTTTTCACCCCATCATTTTTCTTTTATTTGGTCTCCTCATTTCTCTTCTTTATTTTTGAGGGACTATTTTCCAACTTACTTGTGCCAACCATTCCCTCGAGGGGACATCATGCAGTTAGTTCATCATCATTACAGTTATAGGCATACACGACCTTTTCATTCTTTGAAAAGATGTTACTATGTTTATAGCTTACAATGCCTTTCCAAATAAGGGCAAACTATAGACACCTAAATCTAGCCACCAATAACTTCTAATCAAGGTTTTGACCAATTTCCACCTAAAGCACACAATTTGGCCTAAAAATACTAAAACATGTTAAAAGATGTGAAATTGACATATTCAAGTGCCAATTTTGGATAGAGTATCCCTAAGTGGGGTAGTACAATTTATGGGCTAATGAACTTTAATTAGATCATTCTGAGTCAAAATGCCAATTTTGCACCTAGGTGCTCTGGATTGCTCTTTCCTATCAAATCTCTTGTATAAGATATGTGCCTTTGTTATTTACTATTGATAATATCCTAAATGGGATAATGGATCTAACGCATCTGACGTCACCTTCCAATAATAAAACATTTTGATTAATTTAAGTAATTTGTGCACAAAGTGCGTAAACATGCTTAAGAGCTAATTAAACCAAATTAGGGCTTAATCAATAATTTTATGGAAACTTGTTGAATAATTTGTTTTAGAAATGAATATTGAATATCTGCATCATCAGGTGACCTCATTTCTTGGGAAGACATCCCTAGGCCATAAATGACACAAATATTAGGATTCATGCCCTCCATGCCTCATCAATACTCTCAATGCCTCTTAATTTCCCCTTTATCTAATGTCGTAATGGAGATAATTATAAACTTAATTCCAAAAAATTGAATTAATCCTCAACCACACATCTTCATCTCAAGATGGGTGGTTCAAGTTGATTCTAATCAATCTCAAAAATCTATAAATAGAGAGGCCATGAACATCATTTCTAAGCTTAATTTGTGCAAATTTATAATGTAGGATTGGTTCCAAAAGCTTCATGCAACTAGTGTTACAATGCCAAATTGATTCCAAGCCAAGCCAAGCCAAGCCAAAGACAAAGGTACCAAGGAGAGATGGAGGTAGCCAAACTTCCATTGACAAGGACTTCATGAGCATAAACTGAGCAAGCCAATCAAAGAATACTTTTGGAGCATAAAGAAAGGTAAGAAATGTGTGTTTTCTTACATGTTAGTTGTGCTTTGTTCATTTGTCTTTCTTCACTAAGCTCACCTTAGTAACTAGGCATGAAGATGTTAGTTTAGTGTGTTTTTGATTTGATTTCATTCACTAACATAATACTAATCTCCTCTTCTTAGTCAAATTCCTAGTTCATAGTGTGTATGGTGTTTGTAAGAGAAACAAAGTTCCCTCAATGTTATGGTGTATATGGGGTTGATGAATTCATAAGAATAACTACATAGTTTATATGTGATGTAGATCAAAGGGTAAGTGTAATGAATTTTAAAATTAAGGGTATTGCTACATATTGGTGGGTAACACAGGGAATATTTTTAGGTGTGGATATGGGCAATAAGTGATATTAAATCAATATTCAAACCTAAGAGGTTGGCAATATAAAATTTCAAAGTAGAGGGTTGTCTAAAATGGTACATTGACCATTTTATAAATGATTAGATGATATAATATATTTCAATCATGTTATGGGTCTATTTTTTCCCAACTAATCTAGACATATTTATACAAACATGGTATTATGTAATATAAAGAAGAAAATAAACAACCACATGGGACATGCATAATATGGTTTTCTCTAGGATTCAAACATTCATGTTTGATGACCATAATAATCAAATAGATAAAGTCTTGGGAAGATAATTCATATCTTTTTGTGCCAAAATGATGAGCTAAATTAGTTAGCAAAGCTTCAAAAACAAAAGAAATAAAAAATAAAGTTTGAATATAAATGTCTCATGAAATAATGTAGATTTTTTTTCATAGAGTGAGGATTAATATTTAAACATTTTTATAAGGTTTAATATCAACTAGATAAAGGATAATAATATCAAGAGTAGGAAAATCATGAAGATATGGATATTGAGGAAGAAATAGATGGTTGTGAAGAGTTAGGGGTAGGGGAAGAAAAGCCTTGTAAAGTTTTTTAGGATGGAATACCTTTAGGTCTATGTAATCTTCATAATTTTAACATAAAACGAAGTAAAAATGGGGTATTTTAAAAAAATTGTCATGGTCTCGTGTCAAAATATAAGAGTCAAGAAAAACACAGAGGGAAACAAACACATGATCACCAAAAGACATTATAATGATATAAACCTAGCCAAGGTGGAAACTCAAACCATACCCCAACTCTCATTCCATGCCATGGAATAAATAGACTTATCTAGGCACTAATGACATTCATCTCCTATTCCATTTCAACTTGGCTACACAAATTTTAAGGCCTGAGATACACATAATGGACACAATTCCACAATAAATCAAGCTAAACACAATGTTCACCACATGATTCATGACTCAAAATTCATTTCCATTTACCTCACACCAAGCCCTTAAACTTCATGACCTCTTAGGAATATTTTGAATCAACCAAGAAGGTCCTAGAATCGTATCTTGTCCTAACAACCACTTGGAAAATGTCTAACATACACAAGTCTATTAGGCCATTCTACCTGACCCTCTCTCTAAAATAATGTGCTAGAATTGATGACCTAACATACTACTTCTGATTTTTTGTTTTAGATTTTCCCATACCCTCAACATAAACATATTATTTTATGCAAGGCTTTTTGAAGGTTCCAAACTTGGGAAACAAATTTTGGATCCATCACCAATTATTTTAAAAACATAATAAATTTAGTTAGGGCTTAGTTTAATAGGCCTTGAACACTAATTTAAAAATTTCTTAATCTATTAGGCATGGGTTCCCCATCACAACACTCATTTTTAAGGATGAAAACCTCCATGTATCCACAATACATCAACATATGTCTATTAGTTATATCCCTATTACATTCCATTAAAACCTATAGTACAAATTGACCTTGAAAATAATCATCTTACAAACATCTAATAAAATTTAAACTACAAATTATCATAATTCTCTAAATTAATCTACCATGCAAATAAAAAAATAATATATGGGAATTTAAATTATATATATATATATATATATATATATATAAATGTATGTATATATAAAGTTAACTAGATAAATCTAATTGACATTTTAATGTACTCCAAATTTCAATATATAACTATTTTAGTAACACAAATCATGTAATTACAAATCAGCCATGTTTTAAAAACCATATTTGAATAGATAATAATATGATATACACATTCAATAAATAAAATTACACATAATCATACCTTTAATTTACAATTTATATCAAAAAACTAATACATGATAGCCAACTCAATAAAATTCCACATTGTAGACACTCAAATTTGGTCATGAATACTTGATAATGTCATTTTTAGCTCACTTTTACCTTACTTGACTTGATCACTTAAATTGGTCTTATTTTTCCTCCTCACCCTATTATAGGTATTTATATTTGTCCATCTCTTTCTAATTTATTGTCTTAAACCTACATAATTTTTAAAAAAATTATAAAATCCCCTCTAGGCATATGTACCGACATGTCGAATTATAAATATTAATCTTACCCTTTTAGGTCAGAATCGATAATTGATCATGTCCTTATGGGTTGATCTTGCACCCTTCAAAGAAACAAATATTTTTAAAAATTTAAACCCTCTCTTATAGGTTGGTTTATATTTTTAGGATAGGTAGCATGAGGTTTCACCCTTTTTGGATTTTTATAAATGCACATCTAAGTCACCTATTTTACCACTTTGAAATCATTTGAAAAATTCACTATTGAATCACACTTACACTATTGCACACTAATAAAAGCTTCCCTATTCTTTCAAAATATGATTCTACTCACTTGAATCAATTCTTAGCCAAGACATGAGCCTATTCTATCCAAGTCAAGAAAATAATTATCAAGTATTTAAGCCATCTCTAGATGCATACATGTAGTAAAAAGAACATAATTAAAATTATAACTGTTAAGTGGGAGAACTACGTCGGATTGAATTCCTTCCTTGGAGTTTGGGATATATAGGCAACATTCAATCATCACAAGGTTTATTTGGGTCAACTCAACCCATTAAATCCCCTCATTTATTTTTGCAAGTTTTTATTAATTGTAATCTCTATCAAAGTTTAAAATTTGAATAAGTCATTTTAAGGTTATTTTTACATAACCAAAATTCAAATTTTTGTAAATAGGTGTATTTAAATTAGGCATAAGTGATTGTGCCCTCACTTCCCTATTTTTTTGTAGATGTCAAGATTGACCCATAAAAGATAGTAAATACATTTGACCCTATCTAATTTCAAGTATTTATGACCTAGAACAATAACAATCATGTTTTAATTTCACATGCATACTTACATTTGATTGACTAGTTCTAGTTATATATTAATCACACATAGTTATCCTAAAGGCAAAATATAGGTATGTCTTGTGGTTTTCATAGTTAGCTTCTTTCATTCATTTTAGATTATTCTATTTTAGTTCTCTTACTTTAATTTTACTAATTACAAGTCATTTAAAATAAATTTTACTCTTCAATTCATTTTATATTAGTTATACTTATTATACCAACTAATTCCAAAATTTTGATAAAAAATATTGGTGAACTTATACATTTTATTTGAGCATTGTTTTAATTTGTTATCATAAGATTTGGATAATTTTCTAAGATTGTAACATTAAAATTAATTTATTTCAATCTAAGATCTAATATCTAACATTAAAATAATTTTATTTTGACCATGGATTCATTATTTGACATTGAAAACACTTTATTTTAACCTTACATTTTAGAGGAATTAACTAATCTCTATACATATTGTTTTAGCATTATATTTTCAATTATTTTTTATAATATCTTTTTGTTATTTTTCTATGCCATCTAAACGATCCACCTCCCTTGTTTATTTAAGGTGTAGTACTAGGTTAAGTGGGGCACATATTGAGCATATTAAAATCCCTTTGATCATATTTAAAATGGACTCATATAATGAAAACAATGGTTCCTATTATTTTTATGAATAATTTTCTCATGAATATATTTAAGAAGATAATCACAATAAACAAGCTAACCAAGATACTCATGAAACCTTAGATAGGATCCATAATGAAGAACTCAATGGGGTAGATCATGAACAAGTTCAATGTTTGTCCAAAATTTGAGTATAACTTCATAAAATACCACACGATATACCCAAAATAATAAAATTACTCTTATCTTATAAAATTACACAACAATAAAAAAGTTATACTTTCAATGCAAAAAAACAACCATTGTTTCATAGTGTAAACCCTACCATATGTGTAACTACCTCTACTATTAACACTATGATTACATCTTAACCTTTGGGTTTTTGGGTAACACAAGGATTATAAAAAATATCTGTGTCCATTCCTAACCAAATGAGTCATACATAATACTTGATACTTACACATACTACATCACCTACATTACCTACTACATAATCCCTTGTGCAAATGATTTTATCTTTACATGCTAAGGTGTTACAATTAGAGTAAGGTATAACAAAATATATATATAATAAATATATTCAAAAGGATTGATTCATAATATGTTATAACCATATAGTGTATCATATCATTTAATTATAGGATTTGTATCCCCTAAACTTCCACTATATGAAGGTAAATGAGATCGATAATAACACCTTAGATATTTTCATGCATAATGTTTGGATTATACTTTCAATAAAGTTTAGAACTAATTTTTTTCCTATAATCCTAAAATATTATTGTTTTCACTAATTTTTTACCTATCTAATCAATCAAAGCAATCAACCCATTACCACATCAAAATTTCAAGCATTTTACTATCAACATTGATGAAAAATTATCCTATGTGCAAAATTTTTAAACTTAAGTAGAAAACTAATGAGTCTATTAGTGATTATTTATTTTGATTATGTATCTTTTTACAATAACATTCTTTCCAAAATGAATAACAACTTGGAAAATAATGAAAGAAAATATATCTTCAAAAAATGTTTACTTGCACCTTTGCATGAGTGAATTATCTTTAATAAATTTACATTATTTGATGAAAGTTGTCATACAATAAGAGAATATAAGTCAAAACTTATTTATTTGAAAAATCTCAAATATACACTTGCATCAAATTCAACTTTCACAATGAAGTTTCAAAGAAAATTATCTTATAAAACTAAGCATAAAAATGCTTAAATTGATGCAAAGATTACAATCAATGTTATGTCTCAAATTTCAAAAAATATTGTTTTATTAGATCAAACAAGAAGGAAATTTAATAGATTACACAACCACATCATAAATTTATATAAAATTTAATTGATTGAAATATTATTTTCCTTACTCCACCACTAGAGGTTGACATGAGTATACCTCAAAGTAAATCATTCATTAACAATACATATAGTGATTACCATAGATGCAATGGATACTCTACTAATAAATGTTTCAAGCTCAAACACCAAATCTAGGATCTTATAATTAAAAATTCTATAGATAAAACTAAGCTTTAATATAAATAAAATGCTATGTGGAATATTTTAAGTGGGCCATTACTAAACCATGGGATAAAAAAGGATAATTTAGTAGTGCATCATACCTATAATGTACAACCACCTTATGAGTCATATGATAATCCATTAGATGAAATTAATAGTATAATTATTCAAGTATCCCAGTCATATCCTATGATTGTCTTTGATGATAGTGATATAGTGGATGATGATTATGAATTTCATACTTTATATATATGAACATACATTGATCAAAAACCCATATAATGTTCATTTATTTATAATAGATCAAGTAAGAATGCATGAAAAATGACATTACTCCTTTCATTGGGTTACACACAACATGATATACAAGAAACATATAATTTTTTTAAAACTTTCAATGGGAAAAAAATCTTTGGGACACATTGTGTTACCTCTTTAGGTGGATCCTACTATATTATCCACTACTTTTCTAGTTCTACCATAAAATGGGGTTTTTGACATGATATTAGGATGCCCTTGGTTTATAGAAGCTCCATGTTGTACCTTCCATAATACATGGATACTTAAAGGACATTTATATAAACCAAGTGGTCAGAGTCTTAGGAATTAGATTTAAGTACCTTATACAATATATGATACCTCCTCCTAACCATTAACCACCATGATGTGCTTATACATATATTCAAGAATAAATCACAATTACTTGTTTTACATGAATGGAAAAAAATTATATATAACCCATTCATAAAAAAATGCAAAATTAGTAAAGACAACCAAAGTGAAAAAAAAACATCATATTAAAAAAGGTGGTAAGTTCACAAAAATCACCATCACATACAACATCTTATAAATTGGGGATACATGAAAATAAATGTGTTCCACAAATAACAAAACATTAAGAATAACCTTATATTATTCCTCATTAGATTTAAAATCATACTAAGTCCTCTAGAGCTACTTCTACCCACAAGAAACCACAAGTGGTGAAATATAGAGTTTATTTATAGGACTTGATGCTTTTTATGATTCTGAGTAATCCAAATTTATCTCTTTTTATCCAAGAAAGGGGACACTTGTATATTTTATTATATATCCTTATTAGGAATATCCTCTTGAGGAGGTCATTGGTTAGCACTTTTCAATTTAAAAAATTCTAATTTTTTTTAAAACATTCAAATAATAAAAAAATAAATATTTTATTGTACATAGCTTCTTAATTGTATATATCTTTTATTTCTTGTAATTTTTATACATGTGTTTGATTTGATCAATCTTATGCCCCTTGGATACTTCTATATTTATGGCCTTGTATATCTTATTTTTCACTTTCCTAATCTGAATGGACATAAATAATGATTCGACACTACCAATTTTTATTATTTATCATGTTTTTTTAATAATCCAAATAGATTATACTATCATTTCATCATAGACAATATTGATTAGAAACAATCAAGATTGATTTTTGATACTATCCAAAACTAGTTTATAATTACCTATAAAATTTGATATAGTCACATTGAAAAAGAGTAAACATAGCCTTAATACATTTAATTTATTGATACTATACTCAATTTTATCTTACACAACACTATTATTCATGTCAAATCTTTCCTTTATGTACTATACTATTAATACATGTGTGTTACATACATTAAAGAGTGTACATTTGATGATATGATAATTAAAAATCATTCTTATGCATCCTTATTCTATCCCTCACACACCTTTTAATTACAATTTATAAATATAGTGTGGGTATATTACTCATACATGGTCATGCCATGATATTCAGTGCATAATTTACCTTGACACATATTGCAGATTGTTCATATTCCATCCTTGTCTTCTAATTTTGAACCCATGGTTTATCTCATACTCTCTATTGTGTTAGTTTAAAAATAAAAAAGTATAAAAAATTCAAATATTTAAAAAAATGTAAAAAAAATTAAAAATCCAAAATCAAGACCTGAGAATGATTGGACATCTAGTTTATATTATTTTCATATGATTAGTAGATAGCATAATATTTTTCTATCACACATTAATTTCACTGGTACTTATGAGTGTTATATAGGACACAAATTTTTCATGGACTTAGATGTTAGATTTGCCTATATATAGTGGCCATGCCATAATTGGGACATCTTATCCAAAGGTTACTGTACTTACAGGTGTTACCATTCTATAATTTTTATACTGTGTTGAGGTATATACTCTTTAAAAATGACTTGATAATATATCTATCTTACATTATGTACATGGATATGCTATTTACTTGGATATGATAACATTAAATATAACTTTTGTAGACTATATTTTTAGTTTCATGCTCCATTGATGTTATTACTTATACATATTAGATTAGACTTTGCTTGTCTATTGTGTATATACCTTGGCCCTTGTGTGAAAATTGCTTGAGCATATTTATGTTATCATTTTTTGGTATATGTGACATTTAAACATGTCTATTTCATGTGGCCCTTGGCCTTATGTGTGAAATATTTACTTATGTGATAATTAAACATGTCCCTTGTATGTGGCACTTGGACTTATAATTTGACATTGTGTTTATTACATTTGTGTTCTTATTAATCTTATTGAGTTTGATGAGTGACATGACCAATATCATGCACTAAATATTGTGTATGATTCTTATATTAAAATAACTACTATCATGTTAAGTTGTGATTCTCATAATCAAGGTGGCAAAATTGGAAGATCAAATAGTACTCATCAAATAATATGTGGATTAGGTGCTCAAAGTTCGTACTTAAATGGTCATAAACTACATGAAATACATTGATCATTTATAGGATAATATAGGAAAGAGGAAAGTATAACTTTTGGGTCTTGGGCAATGAAAGCCAAGTAAGAGAACTATAAGCCACATTACAGTATTGGAATGGAAGTTTCAAAATATTGATGCTCTAAATGATCATATTTAAATGATGAAGGGTGGGAGGTTTTCATTACATTGGAGAAGTTAGTTACTTCATATAGATTGACTTGTGTGATTTGGGGATGTTTTTTTAAAAGTTGACATGTCTTTCTAATAGTTTTAGTCATGTTGTTCCTTTTTAACCCTAGTGGTCATCTTTATCTTTTCAATAAATTTATGTTATAAAAGGGTTAATACCTTTTGAAAACCCTTTTTTTACCCAATATAAATAAAAAACTACTACTATGAAATTCTTTGATACATTTATCTAGATTTGACACTTTATGTGTTACATCATGTGTTAAATACATGTTTGGAATCATAGATATCTTACTATAATAAAATCCATATTCAAATATTTTATAATATTAAATGATCACATATTGATATAAATTATATAGTTAACTATTATTTTGAGATGAGTGAATTTTAGGATAGATCCATCACCTAAAAAGGGGGAATTTTAGTAGGATTTTCATATAGTATTTTCATACAAAGATAAGCCTCTATGAGTAGAAATTAGTTTTGGGAACAAAAAATAGTTTCAAAGAATTCAAAATTGTTCAAATTTTAGTAATTTAAACATATTATGGGGGCATATTCCATTCATATGCATTTGAATTACAATAATATGTTATATATTCATACATTTTGGGTGCATATACATGGGCATATGTGCACAAGATTCAAACAAAAATTTAAAAAGCTGACATAAAGTTACATAGTTTAGTTTATATCATGGAATAATGATAAAAATTCATTCACACTATAATTTTTTCAAATTTAGGGGGTATGATAATGATTCATGCCAGACTTAAATTACTACTTACTACCATGGTCATGATATGTGCATGGATGTTATCCATTATATTTTGATCATGCATACAAGAACTAAGGAACAAAGTGACAGTTGAATCTATATGACATATGAAATGGTTGAGTCAATTAAAAATCATAGTGCATAACTCATATGTTGAATACCCTCCAACATTATATCCTACGAATCCATTATATATGCCAACCTATTTCTATCTTTTTAAAAAATACAAACAACTAAAACTGAGGTTATTTCATCCCTCAATGTGTTCTATTTTTTATATAAGTTCACTTAAAATTGGAGCTTGTTCATCCTCAAATTTACATTGGTCCAACAAAAGGACCAATCTCTCCAAGTGTTTCATAGGACTTATTTTCCAATGCTTCAAAGAAGAATCATCTTCAATAAAATTTATAATAGAAGCAATGTTTTCACACATAAAAGTGAACCCCTTCCTTTTTCTTTACATTATTTTCAAAATCAAGTTATATTTAAATTTTTAATTTCACATTTGGATATTAACTACTTTTACATCATTGCATGATTCACTATGGAACACATTAAATGATTGGACCTTTTTTCCAAAGGAGAAGTGTGATGTATACACTCATATATTTTATTTTAATCTAGTATTTTCATGTCTAGAATAGGTTAGGAGAAAATGTAGCCACTCAAATTTAGTCATGAATACTTGATAATGTTAGTTTTGGCCCACTTTTACCTTACTTGACTTGAGCACTCAAGTTGGTCCTATTTATCCACCTCACCCTATTCTAAGTACTCATGTGGGCCTATATCTTTCTAAGTTATTTTCTTACACATACATAAATGTTATAAAATTTTAAAATTCCTTTAATAATTTATATATAACTATGTAAAATTTTAAATATTAATCTTACCCTTCCAGATTAGAATCGACCTACATGGGTCAACATTGAAAATTGAGCTCATTCTTATGGGTCGATCCTACTCTCTTCATAATAATGAATATTTTATAAAATTTAAACCATCCCTTATAGGTTGGTATATATTTTTTAAGATAGTTATTATGAGGTTTCACCCTTTTTTAATTGTTATAAATTCACATCTAAGTCACATATTCTACTAGTTGGAAAATTCACTATTGAGGCACCCTTACACTATTTCACGCTAAACAAATCTTTGCAATTATTTCTAAATATGATTCAAATTACTTTAATAATACATTAGCCAAGTAATGATCCTATTCTATATGAGTCAAAATAATAATTATCAAGTATTCAATCCATATCTAGTTGCATACATGTAACAAAAAAGAGCATAATTACATTGATCACTCTAAGTAAGAGATCTACATGGCTGGGATTGAATTCCCTCTTTGGAATATTGGATACATAGATATCGTTAAATAGTCATGGGGGTGATTTGGTTTAGTTAAATGCAGTATAATTCCCCTTCTATTTTTATAGGTTTTAATCAATTGTAATCCCTATCAGGGTTTTAACCTCAAAGTAGTCATTTGTAGGTCATCCCCATAATTTTAAAGATCAAATTTCAATACATAGGTATATTTAAAAAAATCATAGGTGACCATGCTCTTATTTTCATATTTTTATGTATAGGTCAAGATCAATCCACAAAATAAAGTAATATTATCTAATCCTATCTACTTCTAGCTAGTTCTAACTAAAAATAGTAGCATTCCTTTTTTTAGTTTCACACACATAATCAAATCTAATTGATCAATTCCAATCATATCTTGTTTGTGCAGAATTAGCCTAAAAGTATAAAATAACTAAGTCTTTTTGTGTTTTTCATAGTTATATTCTTTCATTCCTTATAGCCCTGAAAACATGTAAACCTCCTTGGGTAGAATAATGTACAAAGGATATTAGGAAATTGATCATATATTTGAGAACCCTATATCCCCTTATATCTCCATTCCAAGTTTTAATATCTAACTATGAGTGGAAGTACACTTATCAACCCATTTTATCTCTCTAATTAGGTCTCCATTAGCCCTTTGGGCCTAGAAAATTGAATTTCAAATCGACAGGTCTCTCATACATGTGAAATCTCTTGGAAGTGTGTGATTTAGTTAAATTACCTCATAAAACAACTCCATGAAAAATTTTAGGGTATAAAACCATGTATGAACCTCACAAGAAATATTATAATAGTCTTTTCTAGTCTTTTTTCTTACATTTATAGCCTGTATGTGCCAACCAAGGTCTTGAAATGTAGTTTAGGGGAGTTTTAAAGATCATTCAAGTCACTTTACAGGTCAATCAATCCATTTAGATCACTTACAATGTAGAGAAATATTAATTAAATAAAGATAGAAATAAAATGTAGAAAACACAATATAAGAGAGACATAAATTTAATATGATTCACCCAATATGGGCTACATCCACATAGAAACAACCAATTCTTCTCTTATTCAATCTAGAAAATGAAGGGATAAAACTAAAATACATCCACTGCAATCTCCTCTTCACTCACACACCATGTGATGCTATGATTAAAATGATATGATACAAAAGGAACGTTACATATTAGGGAAGAAATTTACCAACATAATTTATACAATTAGATTTTTGACCTTGTAGTGAATGGTCTAGATCACTGCCCCTTAGACCCCCATGGTGACCATACCCCATACACCCCCCATACCCCCTATAAATATCTAGGAATTATAATAATATTAGGATCAGGGAATAATTTAGTGGTGAATTTTTGTATTTTGGTGAATTTGAGGTTTTGCCAGTGTAATTTTTGGCGATTTCTGAGCCCTTCCATCGTTTCCTGGTCGCCAAGCTTTGTTGGGTTTACCTGGTTGCCTAGCATTGTAATCGCCAAGGCAAATGTTACGTTTGAGTTTTTCCCTGGCAGTATTCACCTTTCACGCAGCCGACCAGGTAATGCTTATTGTGGAATGTTCATCAGGTTTCAAGTTTCCATTTCATGCAGTATGGGAGAATTCACCATCCCAGTTTCATTTTACTATGGAGGAGTCAGCTCGTTTAACCTTTTTTTTCCAAACCCAACAGTATATATATAAAATAAACATTCAAGTATAAGTGTACATTTATAATGGACATCTAGTTTCTTATACTTTAAGTTATATTTTATTTATATACTTTCAGGATGTTTGAGAGGGGTTTCAGACTGCTAGGAGCTATAATGCAAATTCTAGGTTTTGGAGGATCCTATCATATTTTAGAGTAAGTCAGATTCCAGGGTTTCAGGGTTTCAAACTTAGCCATATTTCAGGGTTTCAAGATTTCAAGGAGACATCATAGGAGGTATGAACGTTGCATGAAGGGATGTATGCATGATAGAATAGTATGAAAATATCTCTCGCAAAGTGTCATAAGCCAATCCCACCCCATTCCCAGTGCACCCCTTAAGGCATGCACTTTGTGAGATTCAATGCACCAATGAGCCCTTGTGAGAGAAAGTGTCAGTAAATGATAAAGTTGAAAAATAATGGGAGTGGCATTCATGATTTTATGGGCAAAGTACTGGTTTATTGAACCTGTCACAGACAATGATGAACCACCAACAGAATGCAAGTGTACGATTTGTACCTGGAAAACTAAAAGAGAGAAAAAGTTGCAATTAAATCTGACACTATAGAAAAACATATTGGTAAGGTTTATGAAAAACAATGAAATGATTCGCCCAAAAAATTAAAATTTTACTATGATTATTATTTTTTGTTCGCCAATGTATAATTTTTTTGTGGTTTTAAAATAACACAATTCGCCTAGATTTTACACATTGTTAGAGAGACTATGAAAGATTCGCCAATGGAGATTATTATTTTTTCTTTGTAAACTATTTTTTTTGCCACAAAAAATAATTTTTTTTGTCAGGTGTTTTACACCTTTCGCCAAATTTTTACACCTTTTCTAAAGGAGGGGTTTCTTAAAGTATACCCTGATTAGGATCTACCATCCAACATGGTACTGAGAATATAAGGGCATATTCTAGTACCCTATATGGGCTTATATCTCCATGTTCAATTTTAGGATTAGCAAGTGAGTAGAGGTGTACTTTTTTATAGCTTCTCCCTCCTAACTAGGCCTCAATTAGTCCTCCCTACCAAGAGACTAAAAAATGACACTAAATGCTCCACACACGTGTCAAACCCAAAATAAGCTTGTGATTCAATTATACAACCTCCTCCTTCTTCTCCACACCAATTTTAAAGATCTAACACCTTGTACATACTTGTTAAATAGTATAAATCAATCTTCTAGGACCTATTCCATACATAATTATACCTAAAATTATGTTCTAATGTCATGGGATGATGATTAGGGGAGTATTAAACATATTATAGGTTATTTAGAAATTTGTCTAATCCATATCGAGGCATATAACTTCATTTCTCTCTCATCAGGTATTTATAGCTCTCTTAGGTAGCTTGAAAGTGCTTCGAGTTTGTAAGGATGATTCATAAAAAATGAGACCTGAATCATCTTAATAATTAAAAAAAATGTAATTTCACTAGGGTGGATAACTTCCCCTAGTATCTCAAGGTCCCATGCAAATCCTCTTTATCATACTGAATAATTAAAGGTAGCCTCTTAGGCTGGCAACAAGCATTTTGTGAGGTCTAAGAGAGGAAAAATGGTGAATGAGAGTTTTCATGAGTTTATTTTGAGATATAATGACCTCAATGAGGTATGATACATCTCATTGACACTTTCCAATGGTTTTATTACTAAGTTTCTCTTCAAACTCTCCAATCATATCACTAGCTCAGGCTTAGGGTTCTTATGCCAACCTATCTAGAATACCCTAGATGATTATATTCACTTGTTTTATATCTATATTAGGGTATAAAACATCATGAAGTGTTTATATGTGATCCTTACCTTCTCTTTGAGGCTCTAAATGTCTCAACTCACTCAACTTTACTGCTTCTTAGGACTGACTGCCCATGTAGGTTTGGGTATACCATTAGGTCTTCTAAGACTGAACAAGGTTTTTATGTTTTGATGAATTAAAGATTAAGTCTAAAGGATTATGAATTTATTCATAAAAGGAAACCATATTCACACCCCTAATTTATTTCAGTCCTTTTTTTAGATATCTAGACCCTTCAAATAAGCATTTAGACTTGTTAGAGGTTGAATAGGGTCTAACTATGTTTATTTCACTTATTTATTGAGCTTTAAGTTTTTATAGGGTGATGTTTAAACTATAACATCATATTTAACTTACTCTCCCTTAGACCTTCTCATAAACCTCAATACCTTTCAAACAAACATAGACCTTCCATGAGCAAATAGACTTGTATCTGTAGTTAGATAAGTAGGCAGATTTTGCAACATTATCATATAATTAGGTGAGTTTTAAAATTTAAATGATGCTATGAAAACACTCTAATAGTTGTCCACATACCTCACCCTTTCTCAAGAAAGGAAATTTATGTTATCCAGGTAGGCAGACTTATGTAAGGACTATATGTATGTAGTTAGGCATATGGCCCCTATTTGGTATTTTTTTATTCAAACTCTATGATTGAAACCTCATTGATATTAAAGGAATTTGGAACCCCAGTCATCTACTGAATCCAAACTCAACTTTCCTCTATAACTTTGTCATTTTTCTTAAGACTTGAAACTAACCCATATCATCTAACATTGGTTATAGGTCTCTCTTAAAGAGGACTGAGTGCATTTGAGGGCCTTTTGGTTATACATTACCACTCTTAAAACTTCTTAATGTCTCTATCTTTTCATTTTGGATATCTTGGACACTTTTCAAATCCCTAGAACTTTGTTACATTCTAAATCATCATTCACTATTCAAGGCACACTTCTTCAACTAATTGTAGATGACTGCCTAGAGTTTGGATGTGTTTGAGGATTCCTAGTCTCCTCTTATGACTCAATATTATCCCAATATATCTATCATGATATTTATGGTTTAATACTTCCTCTAAATACCTTGAGAATTTATTACTTTTATCAACATTTCCATCCAAGACAGTCTCTTCAATGGATGACTGTGTATGGTCTTGATCTCCAATCCTCAAACCTCTTAGTGGATTTAATTTGTTGTTATTTCTATATCAAAACCCTTTTCAAATCTCTAAAAATTTATACCATACTAACATCACTATCTAAATCTAATTCTCTCTACTTTATTGTAGGTGATTATTTTAAGAATTTGAGAGCATATGATCTTGAATTAGCCCTTTCATAACTACACCATGATATCTTAGAGTGGTCAATAATTTTCATAGTTATATTCTTATTTTATTACAAACTCCATAAATCATTCTCAAAACATATTACCATACCTCCACTTTCATTTTTTCCACACATAACCTGCAGGGGAATCTTGGGCTAGTTAGCTTGTTTGCAACTCTTTGAATTTAAGTGCTTGGAGACCTTAATTAGTCATTTTTTTTTAAAATTTGAAACATCATAGTGACTTCATGCATATACTCTCAACTTTTAATGTTGATAATCATTGGACTTCCATTGAAGTTGCAGACCTACAAGTCAGTAGATGACTGTTCTCAATCTTGTGTTTTGAAAACTTTAAAAGTTGCAAATATGAATGTTATGACTCAAATATAATTGAATCCAAATCATAAACATATTTAAAAATTAAAAAAAACTCTAAATATATTTATAAATGTATATTCTAACACTCAAATAACCATGTTTTGCAAGCACATAAACACAGTCTACAAGGTGGATGGATATATGACCATTTGAAACTAGTATGAAATGTCTATCTGATTAAGAGGCCATGAATAGATTATGTATATGATAGGAGACAATGGATAACCAAGCAAATGAATTATACCACCTAGAGGATTTACGCAACATAGAAAAGTTACCAATCACTTCAAATTATGCACAAGAACCACTTACATTATCAAAAGACCATCCACACATGCCACCATGATGAGTGAATGTGTATGAAGAATATAAATACCTATGATAAATTAACCCTACTAGTTTCATGTATCCATGAGATCATACTTTGTATTAGAGTTACACCAAATTTAGCTTATGGGGATTTGAGCTTTCAAAAAGCAGTCTAGATCTTTAGAAATTACTCATAAGTCTAAGGACACCAATCCAATGAAAAATGAGATAAATTTGAATCCCATAGGGTTCCCAAAATTTGGACAAAATCCTATCCCCCATCTCAACCTATATAACCTATACTATGCAATTGAATTTGGCCTTCACTAGATTGTTAATAGAGTGATAGAAGAGAAATATTTCTACAACTATGAGAGTTTAAACTTCTTCCCATGTTTTTTCTAACTTGTAGAATCTCAAAAGATGTTATATAACTCTTCTCTCCTATAAGTGACTTTAAAATTTTTGTACAACTTCCTCAACTCCTTAAGATGGCATTGAAAATCAAGAATCTAACCTTACTCTGAATTTATGATAGGTGTAGTAGTTATGTAAATTATCTAAGGTGCCTATAAGGTATGTAGTATATATTTTACACTTAGGTAACTTTTGAAATACATAAATGCTATCCAAAAATCACATTTTAACTCATTTTTATCACCTTCAAGACAATAAATGAACTTCAAACACTTTAAAACATCATGAAATTTTATGACAAGATGTTTAATACATAAAATGACCTTGGGAAACCCCTATTCACCTATGACACCACTTTACCATTCCTTAACTCTCCATGACATGCCTAGACCACTATATTACCAAAACATGACAATTACTTAACTTCTCCAAACTAACCTTAAACAATGCTAATAAGGTTTCATGAAGACCTATAGGGACCATACAAGGCATGAAAACACTACATAACAAGACTATATAACAAGAACATGAAAGTTTAAATATATAGGGGTGACCAATTTTGACTTGGGGTCAATTTTTTATAAAAATTTAGTGTGATTCATAGGGGTAGCATTCCTATAATGCTAATAAGACTAGTAGCCTTGTATGTCTATTATGGAATGGAGTCTTTTACACTTAGTTTCAGACTTAAACAAACATTGATCATGACACAATAATCTAATTAAACCTTCAAAACACAAGAAATAAAACAACAAGACACAAAGCAAAGTAACAAGACACACACATGTGCTATCAAACACTTAGGGAACACAATAATAACATAAACAAACTAAACTATATACAACTAACCTAAAAAGAACTTATTCTTCCTAGATAAAAGGGGAAGCTTGAACAATCTCTTATTCCATGAGATGGAGGGAATGAAGTAATTTGTCTCTTGAGCCTTGTTATTTATGTATCCATCTCGTTCATGCTTACCAATTCTCTTGGCATGATATCAAATACAATAATGATAGCTAAAAACATGTCACCTATGAAGGTGAACTCATATTGTGTTTCAACATCCCTCACATGATATTTCTTGATATTTGTACTTGCCTCAAATGATGCTTCATCTAAGCATGCTTCTTTGAATTTCATAGTATCTTGAATGACATCAAATTTACCACTAAATACTACAAAATCATCAATATATTCAAGGAGCTTTGCATTATTAATCCAATCTTCATCATTTTCCTCAATGAAAACATCTTTGACAATCTCCTTGTCAACATGATCTTCAATGGGAAACATAACTTTATAAAGGCGTTCAATTTCTTGAAGGAGTTCAATATGTTGCTACCAATCATCTTTGTTTTATTTCTCTTCAAGAACCATAATTTCTTCAACTTCATCTTCTTAGTCATTATTTACTTTTTTCAACTTCGACTTGCTTACTTGAAGAGTATTCAAATTCAAGGCTAGATGTAACTTCAACTAGATTTAATGGCATAGGGTCCTCATTTTTAAATACACCATTAAGAGGCAAGGCATCTTCAATAACGTCTTCAACTTGACCAACATGAGGTGTAGGATTTTTAAGTGCCTCAAAATCATCACAAATCTTATTAAAATTCTACCATAAGTCATCTTGTTCTATGGAGTTAACAACGGTTTCATTTTTTATTGATTTTTCGAAACCAATTTCTTGATGTTTGTCATGAGTCTCAACCAACCTAGTCAATGTAATGTCCCTCTCTTAAGCCTTCTCTTCTATTTATTGATCAAATTATTTATAAGCATATGAAAACATATCAAGGTCATTATTTGTTCACCCAAAAATATTGATTTGTGCTTGTCTTCACTAAGAGGAGTACCTGTAGTTCACTCTTCACCATAGACACTTGACTCATCTTCTTGATCAGCTATAACTTTAGCTTGATCTTCTTCACTTATCTACCATAGGATGGGTTATTCTTCAATAATGGAAGTGTTGGAAGGGTGATGCACAAGTTCAAAGTTTGGATAGGGTGTATGAGGTGTGGTGGATGGCTCATTAATGGGCTTGGTGATGGATATTTATTGAATGAACTCTTGGGGAGATGACAAGTTGGGTTAGGAAATGGAAGATATATATTACTCAACAAGAACTTTAATTTCTTAATAGACCTCTTGAGGCTCTTAAATAAATACAAATTGATATTCAACCTCTTATTTTTTCCACCTCTCTAATCCATTCATCCACCATTAGATACATTTTATTATCATGTACAACTCTTCATTGATAAGATATTATGTTTCCTCTTCAACTAACCTCCATTTACTTATAAAATTTTGAACTAAATCTCTCAACCACTCTATGAGATGAGTAGGGATAACATCAAGCTCTTCGTCCCATGTTCTCATTTCCTCTTTTGAATCTAACAGACTTGGCATGAATGCCAATAAATATTTGGCATGAGATGGGATTGAAGTAGTAGTAGGAGGAGGAGAGTATGACTGCTACAAGTCTTGATAAGGCTATTGAGGTGTGTAGTGGCATTCATATGAGGGGAATGTAGGATAACCATAGGATTGGTATGGCTCCTGATAGGGCTGATATGAATCATGTTGAGGCTGATACAAAGGCACTCTTTCTTCAACAAGAGATTCATTTTATTCATATCCTTCCTCATATCCCTCTTGAGGCTCTTATTGATAACCTTCCTCATAGGCTTCTTCATAGGGTTTCTCAACAAAAAAATTGTCATGTAGAGAGAATATAAGTTGGCCATAGGACTACCATGACTCATAAAGAGGTTAACAAGCTTGATATGGTTGTTGAGGTTCATAGTTGGGGTCATGACAAGGCTAATAAGAAGGTGTATAGTAGAATTTATCCTCATACATAGCTATCCCAACTTCATAATTCAAATGAAAACATAATATATCATCAAATAATTTTCAAAATAATTACATGAGCTACTAAAACTGGTTGATTGAATTTGGAGTAACCATTGATGTTTGTTGAATGACTCCAAAGGTTAATAGGTAGAAGAACACACCAAAAATTCTTTCACTCTTTTGGACCTTAGTCCCATTGGGCATGCTATAAATATTGTCACTTAATTTTCACCCTTGGAGAGGTCATTAAATCCTTCTCCAAATTGAGTGGAACATGGGATTATTCCTAGGCTTGTGGGTTGCCTATAGTAAGGGTAAACCTCTATATTAAAGGGTTAGCTCACTATATTTTTCTTAATTGCTCATCACCTATACTACTAGCTCATTTGGATGAAAAGGGAGAGAAAAACATAAGATAAATATATCTTAATGAGGTGATGTACCAATGTAAACTGATCACTACTATCTAACTATAATTGCACTTAAAACAAAATCATAACCTACACATAACACTACTCCAAATCTGCTTCTTACATTAGTATTTCTCATGGAGGTTTGTGAAGCAAGATTGAGCTAAGTAGAATAAAAAATGGTCATAACATGACACGAGTGGAGAGACAACTCACTAAACTCATGAACACTTCATTATAACACTTCAATAGACCTAAAAAATAATTTCAATATTGAATATGAATGCAAATAAGGACAAATGATAAGGAAGAGAATCTACCATTTAACAAGATCAACTAGTATAATATACACATTGAAATAGTCCATGGAAAAGGTAAACAAGATTTGTTGACCTAATTTGACTTTTAGTCAAATTGAAGCAACCCCTACATATTTAAACTTTTAGAAATTTCCATATTTCTCATGGGTGTGTCATGTTTGTCTATCATCTTATCTACCCTTGTCCTAGTCCTTATTTAATCCCATCACCCTTATACTTGCCTAGTCAACCAAAGTCAACCCTACTCAACTCTATTAAAACTTGTTCAAAGGTTTAATTTGTGTTGGATATGTCCTAATATGGTCTTTCATATGTTTTAAGGTGTCTTCAAGTCATTAATTTATCCTTTACCATGTTTCTATGTCAAATATGCCTTTTGGCCAAATTTTTAGCACAATAAATGACTTATATGAACTTTTCAAAGATAAAATTTGTCACTAGGAGATATTTCAACATGGATAAGGTCAAGCTATGTTATTGATCAGTTAGAGGTCAATCCAAAAAGTAGTTATATGTAGAAAGAGATAGTTTTTCCTTGATTTTAGGCCATTAATGGCACTTGTATAGACTTGGGAAGTCCTCCTTAAAAAAAAAATGTTAGATGGTGTCCCTTCAGCTCCTTAAGATCATTTCCATGCTTGGTGTGTAGAATTTTCATAAAAAATTTCAATTTTTGTTTATGTTTCTTCGTTCCTCCTTATAAGCCAAGAAAGGTCAATTTCAAATGCTTGGTGTGGGTCATACAGTTGGAGTTGAGAGAAATGATTTTATGGGTTGAAAGTAATATAAGTATACTTAATTTTCATGGAAAGAGTTATGAGTTTAATGTGTTCTCCTTTATTAACCATCACTTATACTCTAGGCAACTTTTTATGTTTCTTCATCCAAGAGGGGTCCATGTTTACGCCTATTTCATAATCTTGTGTTTTGATTTGATAGGTTTGTTTATTTCAAATGTTTCTCAAGTTATATCCATATATATTTTAGTTTCCTTTAATTTTTGGGGTCTCAAGGATTCACAATCCTCTCCTAGGCTTGTTCTTGATCATAAATCACCCTCACTACCTTACAACTCAAAATTATGCACCTGCAGGTGCCTTGAAGGAGTTTCCCCATATTGAAATGAAATAATTGAATATTTTTTAGATACTTGAAACTAGGAAAGTACACTTGATGACCATAAGTCTCCCCATGAAGCCTAAACCATGAAGCCTAAATCATAATTAGGTTTTGAGAAATTTTAAAACCATTAAAAATTCCTAATACATAAAACAAAATCCTACAAGAACCTATAAAACCTTAACACAGTTAGCTAATGGAGGACTGAGACAGACATGAGCAGTTTATTTGATGTGAGAATGTATAAGGTAGCATATAGAAGATGATTGATGAAATGGATCAAATAAATTGATTAAAATATTTAATTGAATAAATTAAATCTAATAAATCAATAAATTAACAATCAAAAGGTTACCAAATACACAGACACAGTCCTCATACCCTACCTATATGCACAATCTACCTTCAAAAGTCCAATCTTGTGTTTAAAGAGTTGGAGTTATTATTGATGGATTTAGAAGCTAATTTTTGGTATTTATATTACTTTGGACCTATGAAATAACCTCTAATTGTTTTTTGAAAATAAAATCAAGGTAATATTCCTATATTATATCTTAGAGATAGTGCACTTTTGCCTTGCATGAAAAGGTAATATTGAGGAAAAATGATGAAATTGGTGACCAAAACTTAAGGTGACAATAAAAAAGGTTTTTTAAGATATAAAACATACATATACACCTATAAAATTTATCTATGATCTTTGAATCCAAACAAGATTCCCTAGGCAACAAGGGTTGCAGTAAAACCCAAAAGGCAATGTTAAAACCAAGGGGTCAAATAGGAGGTCATTTAAATTTATAGTATTTTCCAAGAATTATAATGATTTGAATCATGTTTTTATAGGTAAAATTAATGTGTGAAATATATATATATATATATATATATATATATATATATGCAAGGAAAACATAAAATGGTCATTTTGAGTCCTAGGTAGCAGACAAACTTGTGAAAACAAGGTCTAAGCCTAAGGGAAATGGTGAGTCATTTGCATTTGCAGCATGAGATGACCTTACAATTGGATATGGTAATTTTTTTGGGATAATAATAGAGGTTTTGGATCCATTTTTTTATACAAGCTCATTAAGAGGTCATTGTTGGCTTGGAATGAACTCATACCCTTATAGAATGCAGGAAAGGAGTTCGAATGGCCACCTTTAGATGTTTGTATCTTCTCTAAAGATTTTCATGGTGGATAAATATATTAAATGAGTATATAAAGGGTAATAAATAATCCCTAATTGGAATTTTATGAGAGTTATAATGTTTACTCTTTATGAACAAATGTTAAGACCTAAAACCACTCCAAAACCTTTATAAACCTTCTCTAAGTACCTGATTGGGAAGATGAGATAAAAAATAATCCAAATGTAGTGGAAATAAAATGAAACCAACTTAAATCAGCATAAAATTATATATGAACCTGAAACATTTGACTAAGGTACACTACACTGGTATGGATGGTGCAAAATAGGGATCTTTTTGACTAATTTGTGTGTTTTACAGGGGTGAGAAGGTTTCAAAATGTGAAATAACTTTTGGGAGATATTTTGAGACTTTTTATAAGTATCCATGGCCATTTTATGAAATATATATACTCCTAAGTCTATCTATTACCTCTCTCATTTTAGCCAATCTAGTGGGAAGATAGTGATCACTTAGGAAAAATGGTGAAACTCTAATTGAGAAGCCTTTTAAGGCTTATTTGATGGACCTAATGACTTGGAAACCATTGAAACATGTAATTCCTCCATATTCATGGATCATATTTTATAATTGGAAATGTTATGGGTGCCAAGTGTGAGAGGTGCATGAAAATGAGCTATTTAGAACTACTAAGGATGATTGTGCATGGCCAGAGGAGGATGGATGATTCAAAATTGATCCAATGAATGTGAGGTATTGCTTGTAACCCCTCCCACTTATATCAATTATTAAACCTGACCCTATTTAGTGATGAGGTAGTTTTGTGAAGGTAAATGATGAAGGTAGTTTCTTATTCAAGTATAAGGGAATCTATGCCACATGTGGAGGAGTTAAACATGCTTGAGAGACATTTGTCCTTAATTCTCTTTCAAGACCTATCTCATACTATATTCCATGAAAATTTAACTCCTTATCATTATTTTACAATCATTTTAGTGACTCTTGAGCTTCCTCTTCTCTCTCTCCTCTCACAATTTCTATAAATTCTAGCCTTTTGGGCTATTGTATGGATCTCTCCACCTTGCTATGGTGAAGCCATACCAAAATTTTGCATTGAGATAATAAATAATTTTTTTTACCTCATTAAAGATTTAAATAAGTTCACACAATGTTTTCTGGTCTTGTGCAAGTGTATTTTAGCTTACCTTCACATGTTACTCTTCCTAATGCCTTGTGTGTTTTGGAATCTCTCTTTTGTAGGTCAACAAGAAGTGTCTAATTAGAGTATAGGTATAGTGAGTAGTTTATTAATTAGTTTTTATTATAATTACTATTGTCTAATTCATCCTAACCTAAGATCTCTTCAAGACCCCATTCTTGAAATATTGATGTGAAAGAGAAGATTGTCATTGGATGAAGTGTATGTGCAGACATCTTCTTGGTTTTAAGTGCATGTTAAAAGGTGTGAGTAGACAAAATATTTAGTGTATCACCTCCCTTAGAATAGATATAATTTTAGTTATTATTATCCCTTTTCATCCCCCCAAGATTTAGTAGTATGATTGATTCATAGTGGTACATTAAAGGGAACTAGCCCTAAATCTAGAGATCCACCTCAAAGTTGGGTCACCCACAACCTTGAGGTGGTTCCATTGTGCAACTTAAATGAGGAGATACTTGTCATATCATAAATGGGTAAAATTTAAATTGATAACAATATTGTTATTTATTTCTTAAAGGCTAAAAATGAGTAGGGATTTGACATACTCAAGTGGATTATCCTTTACAAAGCCAAAAGTGGTTGCTTATATAGAGAATTGTGAAGAGAGAGAAAGAGTCATAGTAGGAGAAGATTGACAAGTGTATATGAGTTTATAAAAGAAGATTTATGGAACTTCCTTAAAAATTTCAAGATTCCATGTGTATTTATTTTGAAGATGATCCCTTGCTCCAAGTGTCTTGGGAATCAAAATGATTGCTTGACACCTTGACTAGCTCTTAAAAATTACCCTTTACCTTGGTATGTTGAAGGAAAAGTGGCCTTCTTGATTTTTAGGTAAGGTTTTATTACATATTTTCTATATTCTTAACACCTTTCAACTAAATCCATTAAGTTCTTTTTGACACATCTCTTCCATTTCTTGTTAGGTGTTTAGAAGAGACCTCATCTACTTAGGCCCACTTTGCACACAAGTAACAAAACTTGATTTATCTTTATTAAGATCATAAAATATTCATGGATGGCCTATTAAAACCATATTTTACCTTTAAAAATATATTTTTAGGTCTTAAACTAGTCCCAATAATTTTTTCTCTAATAAAATCCCTAATTAGGCCTCATTCCTTGTAGCCCTAAATCATACAAACCCCCTTATGTATATATTTTTATGGATGGTATTGATAATATGAGGTAATATTATATTACCCATTATGGGATTACAAATTCATGTTCAATTTTAGGATCAACAAGTGAGTGGAGGTGTAATTTTTCGCAACTTTTCCCTCCTAACTAGGCATCAATTAGGCCTCCCTACCAAGAGACTAAAAAATGACACTATAGGTTCCCCAAACATTCCAAAACACAAATAACTATGTTATTCACTTATAAGACCTCCTCTTTATTATCTATGAAAATTTTGAATATCTAAAAACTTGTACAGACCTATCAAATAAGATAAATCAATCTTTTAAGGCCTATTCTATACAATAATATACCTAGAAGTATGGTCCAATTACATGGGATGATGTTAAAGGGATTATTAAACATGTTATAGGTCATTTAGAATTTTTTATGATCCATCTGGAGGCATAAAACTTCATTCTCTCTCATAAGGTCCTTATAATTCTCCTAAGTAGCCTAGAAGTGCTTCAAGTTCTTAAGGATGATTGATAAAGCTTGGGGATTGAATCCTCCTAATAATTACACAAAATGTAAATTCACTAGGGTGGTTAAATTCCCATAGGATCTCAAGGTCCCATGTAATTCCTCTGTACCATACTAAGCAATGAAAGTTAGCCTTTCAAGCTAGCAATAAGCATTTTGTAAGGTTTAAGAGAGAAAAAGGGTGAATGAGAGTTTTCCTGAGTTTGGTTTGAGCTCCATTAATCTCAATGAGGTCTAATACATCTCATCAACACTTTATGTTAGAATCATAAAGACTGAGATGGGTGGTAAATCAATCTTCAAAACATTTCAATCAATTGCATCCACTCATCTATGAAATATGAAAGCAACATGGTGATATAACAATGCATTAAGAATGAGCATAAAATAAGATAACACATCACATATGTGGTAAAATATCATGGGGAATAAAACCCACTAAAAAAAATATTGGTTAAACTATCCTATACTAAAATTTATCAAATTTTTTTGAGCATCAACCTAACATAGAGCACCAACCTTAGATTTATCAAGCACCTACTTGACTCTAGTAATTACCCACTTGATAGGAGACTACAACTCCTTATGAATAAGCAAAAAATAAATCAAAGGAAAGTTTTTAAATAAAAAACCTATAAGGTATCTCTAACTCCTTCTTGACCAAGCACCAACTCAATCAAGACCAATTCTGCAAGCACCAACTTGCAAGGAAGCTTCAACTCCGTCTTTGACCAAGCACCAACTTAGCCAATCAACCTTATTTCTTACACTAAAATTTTTGTCTACTTTATCCACTATCATACATTAGGAAAACATATCTGATGAAACTATAATATCCTCTTAATAGGAAATGATCACTCCTTTAGCTCTACTCCACTTCATCTCTCTCAAAACTGCCTCTAGACTTCTTCGCTCAAATATCCCTCTTCAAGACTGAATAGGTCATGTGTCCTTGACATTCATATGTATAATATCTATATGATAATCATGAAATTATTCTGTTATCTCTGCTTAGGGTTTAAAAAATGTTACCCAACCTCCTCAGGCTCATTGATTTAACAATTCATTCACTTCTTCTAAGATTATCAAATAGGCTTAAATTGCCTTGTATATATACCCATCTCTTGTTCATATACCACTTGGACGGACACACACCCTTAACCTCTTAGGTAAAACATAAAATAGGTATTATTACATATCATAAACATGATTAAAATGAACTTTGAGTCCCCTTTGGTCTATCATAACTCTATTAGGCCTTATTTCACTTTTAGGTCTTATGGAGACCTAATTGCATTAGGTTTATCTTCTTAGCGTCAAATCTTGATCCTCTTGGGCCCAAATGGATTTATCCAAAAATTAAAAACCATTCAATAAATTATTATAATAAATATAATGACCTAATCCATTATTGGTTAAACCTATATCTTCTGTTTATACCATGAAACCCTTTTAGGACAAATTATACTATTAGGCCTCTGTACACCAAAAAGTCTACTTTTCAATACTGAAGATCAAACACACTTAAACCACTAAAATATGATAAAAAGTACATATAAAGAGTTTAAATTACCTAATATTCATTAAAAAAGGCATTAAAAACTTTCAATTAGAGCTTAAGGCTTCAAGATCATCTCTGCAACTTACTCAGAATTGCCAATTTTACTCAAAGACTAGTCATGGTGACTTGGAACTCCAACAGCTATGTAGACACTTTAAAAGACTCTTAATGCATTAAAAATATTATATGACATCTTAAAAACATACCCAAATAAAAAAATCATATCTTATAATGGAAAATATTGGTATTTTAGACCAATCTCATGACCTTATATCATAGTGTTTTATCTGAACTAGATAGGTCAACTTGTGAGCAACTTTTTCACCATATCCACTGACCTCCAAAACTTCTTGTAAGCATAGAAATTAATTAAAATTATTGAAAAACATATAAATACACTTTTTTTCATCATTATATTATGAAAACACACTCCAATTCATCTTCTCACTATTTCCTAGGTTTTACATTGTTTACACCATTAGGTATGTCTGCGACTGGCTAACTTGGAAGACTAGTTTAGCATATTTGAAGGGTGGAACCTGTTGACCAAATTTGACCCTATAGGTCAAATTGGGGCCCCTATAGGTAAAAAAATTGGTATTTAAATGTTTTATTGGGTCTAAAATTTGGTCATAAGGTGTATTATAGGTCATTTGATGGAATTTAATGTCACATTAGCCTTGGTCATTAGTCATATTAGTAAATTTATCATTTTGAGTCATTTAGGGGTAATAAAAGGGGAATTTAATGAATTTTACAAAATAATTAGGAAATTTTAATGTTTTAAAAGGTTATTTCACACCTCATGTGTCTTAATATGTCTTAAACAACTATTGGTAACTGAAAGTGGTAGGTTCTTCAGAAGAAAAGGCAGTTTTTTTGGGAAAAGATAAGAGTTTGGCATTTGTACGGGGAAAAAAAGAGAGTGAAATGTGGTATATTATTGGATGTATTTTAATCTTCTTAAATCTCAATTACATTTTTTAAATTATATATAAGTGCCATTTCTAAGTTAAAATTATTCTACTCATTTTCACCCTTCTAGACACACAAAACCAATATTTAGATTTGTACTTGGTATGAATAACAAGGGAGGTTAAAATAAAAATTATTTTTGGACATGAAATTGAAATTAGATATGTTAATTTACATAAAAATATTTTTAATAATGGTGGCTTGTACTTTATGAACTATCCTCATGAAGTTGATTGTGTTTTTTTGCTTGCTAATCTGTGTACCCTATAGGTTTTGCCTTGGTTTGAGAAGTTAAGTACAATCTAGTTGCTAAGGTGGTTTATAGATTATTATTAATATATCACCTCATGTTAATTTTTTTTTTTAAAATATTTTAATGTGTTTGGATGAGCCAAGTATCTTAAGTTATAAGAGGAAGCACTTTTTTGTGCAACAGGCAGGTTTTCACCATTTCCTAAACCTCCATGCTTTGTTAGTGGCTTTAGAGGGTGTAGATAGGTTAATAATAATGTATTAAATTTCCTATTTTTCCCCCCATTTTTCAATTTTCATTATCCAAAGCAATCTTCATATTTTTCAATCATATACAAGAAACACAATCACATTGGCACTCACAGTCAACTTTCTTCCTGCTCTCAGTCTCAGTCACGATGCTTGAGTTTTAATCACATTTATAAGGGATTAATGGAGAGTTAAAATGTGTTTTAAATTTTGTTGTGGTATTAATAGTAATTTTGAACCTTATAAATAACACAAAGATTCTATGATAGTAGTCATGTACAACATATACAGTTAGGCAACCATTAAAGTACACCTACATGAGACTCTTAAGATAACATCTTGATGAGATGGAAAGTCAGATAAATGTTTTGATATTTAAATAGTTTTAGGAGTCCATTTGAATAATTTTTGAAGGCTTTAATTTACTATAAACCATATAGCTTTCATATTGCTCATATGTGTTCATTGGCTACAGACATGGAAATGGCCACCTACAGGTGTTAGCAGAGGACTAAGGTTCTTGATGGAGGAATTTGGATAAGTTAGAAACATGTTTGGAGTCATAAAGTTTTAAATATATCCTAACATGAATATTTTAAGTTATAGATGGCTAGGAAATTTGAAGATAACCTTCTAGTAGGAAGATGACAGTGTTCAGGGAGTTTTTCCCTAAAACAAGAAAATAAAGGTCCTAACACTTTTTTCAAAAGCAAACAACAAGGTTTTCATGAGATATAACTAATATAGGTTTACTCACCTTGTATCCCCTACATATGAAAATGACTTGGAATATTTTGGAGGGAATAAGGTTGATTAAGCTTGATTATTTGGGGCCTCAAAGTTGCCCAATTATGCACTAAAACCCTACATTATCATCTATAGGTTTGAGTCCAAAAGAAACCTTTTTTCATCCAAGTTGGAAGTATTAGGCCATGTATTCAAATTTTTATGGTATTATATGGTTTTATATATAATTCATGGCCTAAGAGATAATTTAAAGAATAAAATGTACTATCTCTTGTCTCTGATACACACCTATAAGGGTCCTTTCACTTGAAAACATCCATCTACAACCATACTACCTCCTTCAAAGCTTAACCCAAAGTTTCAAGTGGATAATTGATTCATGATTTAAAGGTTTTATGTAGTGAAAGTAATATCAAGAAAATTTATGAACATGAAGATAATTAATAGGAGTTGATCGATTGTCTCTCAAGGTCTAATTTTCACCTACAGGTAGTGTCCAGATAACTTCAACATAGTTATAATTGACTGTAGGCAGACAGTAAGCTAGAGAAAATTAGTGTAAGTATGGAAATTAATTTTGTATGAATTAATATGAATTGTGGTTATAATCACCTTGAAAATACTTTCAAA
Source organism: Torreya grandis (assembly GCA_037957365.1). Classification (NCBI taxonomy): domain Eukaryota; kingdom Viridiplantae; phylum Streptophyta; class Pinopsida; order Cupressales; family Taxaceae; genus Torreya; species Torreya grandis. Next base: position 881,751 of record JARHVA010004361.1, on the reverse strand, counting down.
CACTATACCTAGGCTCCAAACATGTATGATCATCTATAGGTGTCACTGTTGAAGAGAAAACCTGGAATAAACAATCAATTGTCTATGATTGGTATTAAAGGTTTTCAACCCCAAGGTGTGAGTTGATCAAGAAAATAGATGATATTCATCTTGGGAGAACTTAAAGGAGGGTTTATTAATTGTTTTCAAGGCCTAAAAATATAAATTTCAACTATAGGTGTCCCCTCTAAGGTAGACACATAGTCAAGAGTTTATGCACTCAGTCTTGTCTTAGTAGGGTGTATGGAGGGGTATATTAAGAATTAAAATAGTGAAACAAACATATGATAACATATATCATTACCATGGTATTATATATATTATTTTTATAATGGATATATAGTAGGGAGAGAACTCTTTTAAGTAGCATACACTTCATGCACCAACCCTGCACACAATATTCTTTACACAGTCCGCCTTGGAGATTTAAGGAATTGAAGGGCAAAATGATGTCATCAAGGGATAAAATTTAGTTTATAACATAATTAAAACTTGGAGAGTCACTTAAGATAATTTTTTATTATTTTAAAATAGGGTAAATGCCCTCTATTTTATCTCAGACAGAGGGCACTCCCCTCATGCACAAACCATATAGATTTAGAGAGTAGGGATGAAATATGAGCCAAGGGGATGGTAGGAACATATAAATAATGTTTGTAAGGTTATAAAAAATCCAAATAAAAATGGAAAATATTATAAATAGGGTATAAACCTAACAAGTGGTCCAAACCTACAAGAATTGGAGTCAGGCTTATGATGGTAGGTTTTAGGCTTAAAGCCAAATGGAGAGTCATTTTCACTTCACCATGAGAGGAGCATTATAATCAATTTGGGAATGTTAATAGGGACATAATATATGTGTTTGATATATTTGGATATAAAAGGAACATAAATAAGCCATTTTTTGACTCAAAACCAACTTAGGCCTGTGCAAATTGGAGAAAGGAACTCAATAGGCCAAGTTGAAGTGTTCACATCTTTCATGAGACTTTGCATGGAGGAAAAATAAGTTTATAGGTGTTATAAGTGGTCATAATAAACTTTATTATGGATTTTTTTTTTCAATTTTATCCAATATTTATGAATGAATCTTAAGAGGCTAAAATAGGCCTAAACCCTTGCTAAATGGAGTGACCAATTTGAGTAAATGGAGATGGAAAAATACTCTAATGGAATATTTTTCCTAGGATGATGATTGGAGGTTTTATAATACACTCTCAAGATACTCCCCATTAGGGTGACCTATATGAATTTGTACATATAGGATACAAAATAGGGCACTTTTGAATATTTTGTGTGTTTTGTAGGTTCAAAGAGGATTATAAAGATGAAAAAAACTTTGAGAGAAGGATTAGGAATTTTTATAACCCATAGTGTCCATTTAAATCTTCATTAAAACTCCTAAATATTCCCATAAGGAAATGTAGGATATTTAAAAGTTTAATGCACTTCCTAAAATGGATTTACATGGGAAATTAAAGCCAAATTTGAGGCCAAGTGTGCAAGGTGTGGGAAAGAGGAGTTTTTTAGACTATAGATGGTGATAACTCATTTTGGGAATATTATATATGACAAAGAATATAATAAATGAATAGAGAGGAATGTATGAAATAATTAACCTTCATTCTAATAATCATATATATCCCTAATCAGTTTTAAGAAGTTCAAATAGAGGTGAATCATGAAGGTAGTTTTTTGAACCAGAATGAGAACTTTCATGCCACTTTACAAGAGTTTCATGAATTGGAAATCTACTTGTTCCTTGACACCTTTCACATTACATTCCAAATTAATTTCTCATGAAAACTTAAATTATTTTATCAACTTGAAAAGTTTCATTGTGACCTTTGGACTTCTCTCTTCTTTTTCTCTCTCTCTCAAGTTCTATAAGAACTAGCCATTTTGGCTTTTGTAACTTATGCTTCACCAGAGTATGGTGAATCCCTACTCATTTTAATACCATTTGATCAGTAATACTACTTATTTTTACCTCTTTTATGACTATTCATAGTGTTTTCACTTGAATGTTTGATTTTGCTTTAGTGATGACCTGTTATTTCCTTAACATTATTATTTCATTCTCTCACCTATTTGCAGTTGGAAAACTTCCTCTTGTAGGGCATGTGAAGTGTTCTATGAAGTTTTAAGGTTTAGTGAGTTAGTATATTCACTATTTCCATCTAAGGCCTCTTGTCTAGTCCTCCTAGCCTAAACATTTATCCATAACCTCATAATGTAACATTAATGTGAGAAGATGTAGATTAGAAAAGTGTATGTTTGGTTAGTCTCTTGGTTTCATGTGTAACATGCAGCTGGTTAGAAGTCATAAAATTATTTGGTTTATCACCTCCCTTATGATAATTTTCTTTCAATTTTGCTTCTCCCTTTCCCCCCACAAAGTTTAGGTGTAGTAGTGATCCAAAGCGGTACATCAAGGGAGCTAGCCTTACCTAGAGATTCTCCTCATCCTTAGGCTACCCACAAGTCTATCTAGAGGATTTTCAATTATTCCACTTTAATTAGGAGATTTGAGACATCTCCTCAAAGGGTGAAAATCCAAGTGATAATATTTTTTGGCATTCCTAGTTAGATTTTTAGTCCAAGAAGTTGAAAGATTTTTGGTGTTGTCTTTCAACACATCAGCCTTTAGAGGCATCTATCTAAGCATCAATGGTGACTCTAAAGTTACATCAGCTGATCAAGAAGCCCAAGTATTCCATTTGAATATTTTTGATAACCATTCCTTGTGTTCTTTCTTCCTAATGAAGTTTCATGATTGACTTTGGTGTTGAATATTGTTTTACACAAGTTTGTGAGACATATCAAGCTTTCAACACTCCTTATCAGACTTGGTATGATTATTAATAGTATTTATATGAACATTATCAACCCTATAATTATCCTTATTATCCATATAACTAGTCTTATCATGATTTTTATTATTCCTACAATTAACCTTCTCCATATCTTACTCCTAGTTAACCTAGTCACTTCTCAACTCATTCTATTTTAACCTTCAAGCAAACACTTTTGGGCTATGAGAAGTACATGTTGGATCTTAACACAAAAGGGATATGGCCTAGATGTTCCTATTCATATTATTCATAAGGTGAGAGATGCATTAGAGTTGGTAAAGAGAGAGTGGGTACCTATTGAGAGAGCCAATCGGCAAAGGCTTACAAGTCAGATGTTAGATGTGAGTGGCCTTGTTTCATAATTAGAGGATAGGCTAAGAATTCTTGAAAGGTAGCATCACCAAACCTATCAGACTTCATATCCACTTCCCCAAGAGTGATATCAATCCTAATTAATTCTTACTCATAAGCCTAATCAATCTTGTCAAAGTCATCTTTTTTCCAATTAGCTGAAAGAGAGAGTCAAAAAGAGAAACCTTATTTTTGAAGAAAATATTGATAGGAAAATTGAGTTAGATAGTATGTATATGTATTAGTCTTTGTCATTAGTAAAAGAAGTGGAATCTAAGCCCTCATTTACCTCTCCTATTTCATCCCTATCTCAAGAAAAAACTTCTAGATATGAAATTCCAAGTTGGAGACAAGGTGGAGAATCCAAGCCTAAGGAGATTCCAAGATTTTTAAACACTTAATATACTCCTTAAGCTAATTCACTACCTAAATAAGAGTCTTCTAATATTAATATCATAATCTAGAGTAAGGTAGTGGAATCATGGGGAAATAAGGAGGATAAAGGCCTTGATAAAGAGTGTGAAGTTGAGAAAGAGCTTGATCATTTTCAAGACCCTTCCTCAAGAAACCTCTAGTCCTCCATATGATCCCTATTGTGATCTTCATCCTCATGATGATGCCTATCAAATTCAAGAGATACTTTTACAAGAGAACCTAGCCAGCAAATTGAAGAGTTAGAGTCAAGGATGAAATTACTAAGTCAAGGTGTGATGGAAGCTTTACACCCAAAAGAAGATCCTATGCCTAAACACACCCCATATAACCTTCCTTAAGATAGTCCTCAAGATAAACCAGATGTAAATGAAGTAATTTTCAAATGGAAGGAATAAAATCAAATTATTTTAGCACAAGGTCTACCTCCCCTTCAAGATCTTTCAAAAGAATCCCCTACTTTTCATTCTCAATCTGATTTTGAGTTATACGTGCTGCATCCACCAACTAGTCCATCTTTTTTTCACCCCATCACCCTTTGCCTTGATGGGCATGTGGTATGGGAGCCTAAATAGGAGCATTTGGTTGAGGAAAATTAAAAACTCTTGCTTGAATAAAGTACAATTCCTTGGTAGCCTCATTGGGCTAAGTCACATGATTTTAAGATGCCTAGTCTTGGCATCACCAAGAAGGAGAAGGAGATGGAATATCTTTAATCCATTGAATAAGACTCTACATATAATCAAAAATTTTGTGTATAATCATCTCAAGCATGAATATGAATGTGTTATTAAGGATGGTTGACAATTTTAAGTCATCCCCAAAGAGGTTGTAGTCTTCGAAAAATCCCTTGAGACCAAGGTGGAAGTTGTTCTTGAAGATGATCCAATACATCAACCTTATTTCTAATCACCCTCAGATTCATTGGATCTTGAAAAACACCAGCTTGATGACCTCATACATCAAGAAGATAAGAGTGAAGAGGTAGTTGTTCTAGATGATAAAGAGGACAAAGATAATTAGTAACTGCAAATTAAGTTCTTTCAAGAGCTTAAACAACTTTTCCAAGTTTAGGGTCAAGTACATGATAGGGTGAAGAAAGAGTCTTTCATGAAGGACAATGACTCAGATTGGGTAGAGTATGCAAAGCTCCTTGATGAGCTAGAATAACTTATAGCTAAGAAGAAACCTAATCTTATTGAGATCACTATGGAAATAAGGAAGGAAGATGTAATTTAGGGTCCATATGAGAAGGTTGAGGCTGTTTGGATGCAAGAAGAGTTCAATTATATATCCATTTTTTTGGATATGCTTGGTTCTCATTAAACATCATGCCAATGAAGTTGGCAAACATCATGAAGAAGATGGAGGAATCAATGTCAAGGATAAAAAGATTATATGTCTCATTCATTCCTTCATGTCATGAAGCAAGAAGGGTTTCAAACTTCCCCTTTAATCTAGGAGGGATTTTTCATCTCGTGTTAGTTAGTGTTTAAGTTAGTTTGTGTAGCTTAATGTGTGTGTTCCATAAGTGTTCATGAAGCACATGTGTGTTGCTTTTGCTTTGTGGTGTCTTTTGATTTATGTGGTTAAGGTAGTTAATTGGTATTATCTTGATCAATTTTTTTTTTCAAAGTCCTCTTATGGTGTCTCAGACTTTAGATGTCTCCATAATCCCAATGGACTAATAAGTCTACTTGTTTAATTAGTATAGTAGGCATACTACCCCTATGAGTCACCAATTTGTTGACCAAATTTAACCCTATAAGTCAAATTAGGGCCTCTATAGGTTAAAAATTGGTATTTAGATGTTTTATGGGGTCTAAAATTTAGTCATAAGGTGTATTATAGGTCATTTTATGTAATTTAATGTCACATTAGCCTTGGTCATTAGTCATATTAGTAAATTTATCATTTTGAGTCATTTAAGGGTCATAAAAGGGGATTTTAATGACTTGTACCATATCCTTTGGAAATTTGAAGGTTATAAAAGGTGATTTAATACTCCATGCATCTTGATATGTCTTAATCAACTATTGGTAACTAAAATTTATAGGTTTTTCAGAAGAAAATGTAGTTTTCTTAGGAAAAGAGAAGATTTGGCACTTGTATGGCCCACAAGGGAGTGTGACACATGGTATAAGGTTATGAGATGTATTTTAAGATTAATAAAGATCAAATACATATTTTAAATTCTATAAAAGTGTCATTTATAAGATAAAACCATTCTACTCCTTTTTCACCCTTCTAGACACACAAAACTAGTCTTTAGGTTTGTACTTGGTAAAATAGCAGCGGAGGTTCCAAGTAAAATTAGTTTGGGATGTGAAATTAAAATAAAATATATTAATTTAAATAATAATATTTTTAATAATTATGGCCTATACTTTATGAACTATCCTCATGAAATTGACTATGTTTTTTTGCTTGCTAATCTATGTACCCTTTAGGTTTTGCCTTGGTTTTTCATACAATCCAGTTGCTAAGGTAGTTTATATATGATTTAAAATATATTAACTCATGTTATATATTCTTTGTTTCATTTTTCAAGGTGTTTGGATGAGCCAAGTATCTTAAGTTTTAAGATGAAGCACTTTTTTGTGCAATAGGCAAACTTCCACCATTTTATATACCTCCATGCTTTATTAGTGGTTTTAGAGGGTTTAGATATGTTCCTAACCATGTATTAAATACCATATTAGCTCCATAATTTTTCAATCTTCATTATCCAAATAAATCTTCATAGTTTGTAGTCATATGTAAGAAACACAGTCACATTGGCACTCATAGTCAACTTTATGCCTACTCTTAGTCTAAGTCATGATGATTGAGCTCTCATAATGTTTATAATGGATTAATATAGAGTAAAAAGTTGTTTGACATATTTTTTTTTATGAATAGCTAGTTGGAACCTTTCAAATAACACAAAGAGTCTATGATAGTAGTCATGTACAACACATACTAGCCATTAAAGTACACCTACTAGAGACTCTTAGGATAACGTCATGATGAGATGGAAATTTTCATAAATTTTTCAATCTTTCAATAATGTTAGGAGTCCATTTGAGTACTTGGTAAAGTATTTAATTGATCATAAACCTTATAGCTTGTATAGTGCTCAGATTTGCTCATTGGCAATAGACATGGAAATGGCTACCTATAGGTATTAGTAGAGGACTAAGGTTCTTAATGGAGGAATTTGGATAATTTAGAACCATGTTTGGAACCCTAAGGTGTTAAATATATCCTAACATGCATATTTGAAGTGTTATATGGCTAGGAAAGTTGAAGATCACCTTCTAGCAGGAAGATGATAGTGTTCAGGGAATTTTTCCCTAAAATAAGGAAATAGAGGTCCTAGCGCTTTTTTTCAAAAGCAAACAACAAGGTTTTCATGAGATTAGAAGCATCTAGGTGTAATAACCTTGTAGCCCTTACATAGGATAATTACTTGGTAGAGTTTTGAGGGTATAAGTTTGATGAAGCTTGATTGTTTGGGGCCTCAAAGTTGCCCTATTATGCACTAAAACCCTGTATTATCATCTAGAGGTTTGAGTCCAAAAGAAACCTCTTTTCATCTAAGTTGGTAGTATTAGGCCATGTATTCACATTTGGATGGTATTAGATGGTTTAAAATGTCATTCATGGCCTAAGAGATCATCTAAAGAATAAAATTTATTATCTTTTGTCTACCATACACACCTACAAGGGTCTTTTCACTTGAAAACATCCATCTACAACCATACTACCTCCTTCAAAGCTTAACCTAAAGTTACAAGTTGATCATTCCTTCATGATTGAAAGTTTTTAGATAGTGAAATGAATATAAATAAAATTTATGAACATGAATATCATCAAGAGGAGTTTATTTATGGTGTCTCAAGGTCCAATTTGCACATACATGCAGGGTCCATATAACTTCAACACAGTCAGTTATAATTAACTACATGTAGATAATAAGTTATAACAAAGTAGTGTAAGTATGGAAATTACTTTTTTAGGTATTAATATTAATTTTTTTGGTCATAATCACATTTAAAATACTTTAAAACACTATACCTAGGCTCTAAACATGTATGATCATCTACAGGATTCACTGTTGAAGAGAAAACCCAGAATACATAATCCACTATCTATGTTTGGTATTGAAGGTTTTTTAACTACAAGGTGTGAGGTGATCAATAAAATATATGAGGTTCATATTTGGATAACTTAAAATACAGTGTATTATTTTTTTCAAGGCCTATAACTAGAAAGTTCACCTACAAGTGTCCCCTATAAGGTAGAAACACAGTCAATAGTTTGTACACTCAGTCTTGTCTTAGCAAGGTGTATGGAGGGGTATACAAAGAATTGAAATAGTGAAACAAACATATGAGAACCTATATCATGACCATGGTATTATATATAGGATTTTTATAATGGATGTAGAGTAGGGAGAGAACTCTATCAACTAGCATACAACTCATGTACTAACCCTGCACACAATATTCTTTACACATAATGCCTTGGAGATTTAAGGAATTGAAGGGCCAAATGATGTCATAAGTGGATAAAATTTGGTAGACAACATACTTAAATTTTTTATAGGCCCTTAAAATAATTGGTTATTTTGGTTAAATAGGGGAAGTGCCCTCTTATTTGTCTCAAATAGAGGGCACTCCCCTCATACACAAACCCTACAGATTTAGAGAGTAGGGATGGAATATGAGACAAGGGCCTAGTAAGAACATCTCAAGAATGTTTGGAAGGTTGTAAAACATCCATAAAAACATGTAAAATATTAAAAAGAGGGGAGAAACCTAAAAAGTGGTCCAAACCTATAAGAATTATAGTCATGCTTATGAAGATAGGTTTTAGGCCTAAATCCAAATAGAGATTCATTTTCACTTCCACCATGAGAGGGGAATTATAATCCATTTAGGAATGTTAACACAGACATAAAATTTGTGTTTGATCCATTTGGATGCAAAGGGAACACAAATAAGCCATTTTTGGACTCAAAACCAACTCAAGCCTGTGCAAATTGGAGAAATAAACTCGACAGGACAAGTTGAAGTGATCACATCTTTCATGAGAATTTGAAAGGAGGCCAAAGAAATTTATAGGTGTTATAAAGTGTCCTAATAAACCTTATTGTGTATTTTTTTTCAAGTTTAACATCCCATATTTATGAATGAAGCTTAAGAGGGTAAAAGAGGTCTAAACCCTTGTTAAACCCTTAGAGTGACCAGTTTGAGGAAATGGAGATGGAAATATACTCTAATGGAATAGTTTAAATAGGATTATTATTTTAGGTTTTATAATAATATCTCAAGATACTCCCAATCAAGATGAGTTATATGGAATTATACATGCAGGGTATAAAATAGGTCACTTTTAATTATTTTGTGTGTTTTGTATGTTCTAAGAGGACTCTAAAGATGAAAAAACTTTGGGAAAAGGATTAGTACTTGGGATAACCCCTAATTTATATTTAAGTATTTATAAAAACTCCTAAGTATCAAAATAAATAGCTTCATCTCAGCTAATCAAAACTCGCATAGTGACCAAGCTAGTGAGAAGGATGGAAAATTTCAAGTAAGCTAATTTTATAGTGTTCCTAATACCATAAGGATATGGAGGATATTTATAAGTTCCATAAACCACCTCCCACATATTTAAATGGGAAAATAAATCCAAATTTGAGGCTAAGTGTGTAAGGTATGGGAAAGAGGAGTTTTTTAGACTGTAGATGGTGATAGCTCATTTTGGGAAGATTTTAGATGACAAAGACTATAACCAATGCATCGAGAGGCATGTATAAAATCCCTCAAATTCATTCCAATCATCATACCTATACCTAATCAATTTTTAGATATTTAAATAGAGGTGAATCATGAAGGCATTTTTTTGAGGCAGAATGAGAACTTTCATGCCACTTTGTAAGATTTTCATGACTTGGAAAGCCACTTGTTCCTTCTAACCTTACATGGTCCATTTCACATTCCTTTTTCATGCACAATTAACTTATTTTCTTAGCTTTACAAGTGTCCTTGTGACCTTTGGACTTCTCTCTTCTTCTCTCTCTCTCTCTCTCTGAAGTTCTATAAGAACTAGCCATTTTATCCTTTGTAACTTATGATTCACCTAAGTATGGTGAAGCCCTACTTATTTGCATACCATTTGATCAATAAGACTACTAATTTTTACCTCTTACATGACTATTCATAGTTTTCTCACTTTAATGTTTGATTTTTCTAAAGTGATGACTTGTTTCCTTAGCATTGTTGTTTCATTCACTCACCTATTTGCAGTTGGAAAGCTTCTTCTTGTAGGGCATGTGAAGTGTTCTAAGAGGTGTCAAGGTTGAATGAGTTAGTCTATTCACTATTTCCATCCAAATCCTCTTATCTAGTCCTCCTAGTCTAAACATTCATCCATAACCTAATAATGTAACATTGATGTGAGAAGATGTAGATTGGAGAAGTGTATGCTTGGTTAGTCTCTTAGTTTTATGTGTAACATGCAGCTGGTTGGAAGTCAACTTATTTGGTGTATCACCTCCCTTAAGATAGTTTTCTTTCAATTTTATCCCCCAAAGTTTAGGTGTTGTAGTGATCTAAAATGGTATATCAAGGGAGCTAGCCCTACCTAGATATTCACCTCATCCTTAGACTACCCACAAGCCTAGAGGTGTTTTTATTGTGCCACTTGGATGAGGAGAGCTAAGACATCTCCTCAAATGGTCCAAATCTAAGTGAAAATTGAACCTATCTAGAAAACTTCATGGACATTGATCATGAGTGTTTACATTCTTATTAAATCCATTTTATTTCCTTCACTAATGAAACTTTTGACTGATAGAACACATTCCTTAGAAACAAGCATGTATCTATGCATTTTTTCTATCATCTGACTAACCACCACCACCTGGACATACTATTTACAAATTTTGACCCCCAAGTAAAAATGGTCACCCCTATATTCTAAAATTAGAATTTTCATAGGTTTGGTATCCATTATATACCTTAAGTTATCTTTCATGCACTATTTTCCCTTATTAGTACTGTTTAAGGTTCATTTGAAAGGTTTAAGGTAAATGAATTTTGAAACCTAGTGTTATTTTAGGCATAAATGACCTTGGTTAAGAAGGTTCAAGTGGTTGAAGTGATAAGATGGGGTCATATCAGTCATGTCATGATATTTTAGTGTTTATTCCACCCTCTTGTAGTCGGTACCACTTCTTAAAAATGTGTAAAAGTCAAATTATAATGTGCATCTCACCTTTATGTGTTTTATTGCCATTTTATGATATTTAAAAGGTGGGTTTTTAATGAAATGTCACATTAGAGGGAAAATAAAATGTTTTAATTTACATATAGGTCCTTACATGCATGTACCAATTATAGGATCATGTTACATCCATCTTCCATCAACTTCTAAAGCAAATGTGGTAGTTTCAGGCTAAAATCAAGTGTCTTCACCAAGTCCATATAGATGTACTTGTAAGATTTTTATTATATATGATACAATGGATGTATAAATACCCCCCAAGTCCAAATAAAAGCTTTAAAAAATTTTAAGACCCCAAATATTGAAAAAAATATCATATTCTCACATCACTTTCCTTGGATAGCTTGTGAAACACTTCAGGTTTTCATTCAATACAGATAAGAGAGAGAATATTAGGACCTAAAATATTGTGGAAGGGAATGGTGTCCCTTGAATGTATATCCCATGCAATTTTTGTACAAATCCATCTTATGTTTTTTATGAACAATGGATATCAATTTGGCCATTCTCATGAGCCTATCCATCTATGTAGCATTTGAAGATTATAATGGTTATGGTCTACTTTTGGAGTCTTTCTACAAATCAATGCTAGTTGTGTGTTCAAAAAAATATTATATAATTCGCACATCACCCAAACCCTTATCTCACACATGTATGAGTGTCAAGAGAAATCAAACTTCAATTCTTATTCCATTTGTAGAATATGGACTAAATTTCTTAAGTTATAAGATTTTGGTGTACTTGATGAGAAAGGGGTATGATGTTTGAAGTGTTATTTGGTCCCTTAGTATATTTAATGTCTCTTTCACTTCCCAAATCCATTAGGCCATTTATCATCAAGTACAATAATCTCCATAAGCTCTCCTTGAAGGCAAATCTATAGTTGCACTTGTACTAGCCATCATGAACACAGGTGTATGATGTTGAAAGGACTAAATGCCTCCAAAGAGAATAGTTGATGGGGACTTAATATGTAAGTTCTTAAAATTTAACTTCAATATTAAAGTAAGGTATTCCTAAAGGGAAAAATCAAGAAGACCCATCACCTCATCAATAATGAGAACTTAGTCAAGTCTTTTAAGAGCTTAGATAGAGACATGAATTCAATGGTGAGAGTAATATGAGATAAATAGAGAGGGCATTCAAGGCATCATTGAGATTGGAAGATTTGAGAGATAAATCAATGACATATGAAACAAATGTATACCTACATGGAACTCCAAATGGTTAAGATGGAAATAAGTGTCTCTTTGAAAGGAGTCTTCACGTACAACAATGCCATTATATTAGGGGTCTAAGAAGGGGGTATCACACTATAACACCCCAAAGTCAGGGATTAATAACACTTATCCTAGGTGAAATATATCAAAGCATTCAATTTATATGATCTAATCAAGATCTAGGTGCTTAAATAGGTAGGTGATAGCCTAGTGGATGGAAAAAGCTAAACCTCAGTCTAAATAAGCACCTATAGTAGTCATCACTATTGTCTCAAAATGCAAGGTAGTTAGGTGGTATGAAAAGGTATACATGGATGAAATATAATGGGGACTAGGTGAAACCACTCAATAGGTCAATATGTCAAGAAACACAAGCAAGTTCAATCATTAAAATCAAGTTAGGAGGCTTAATATCAATCTTAGTTTACCTTATTAGCAGAAACTAAAGTAAGTTTGGTGATTTTAAGGTAATTTGGTTTCTTGTTTCCAATAAACCTTATAAGAGTGAATGGTTATTATCCAAGTTGGGTGTGGGTTTCCAAAGGTAGTCAAACAAGTCATATGTCATCCTTCCATCTTGAGGATAGTACCATGCCTCTCCTGTATCCGTATAGAGGTCTGACACACCTACAATAGGCACCAAAAAGAGCACTTCAATTATTGGCTAAGAGAGGTCTCTTCAAGGAAAATTATAGGTGAGAAAAGAGAGGATTTGTTATGAGTTATAGTCTACAAAATAATTATTTATGAACATCATAAGTAGCCTTAGAGAATCAACCTTAGATGACACACTAGGACTATCTCAATTTATACAATGAAGCTTGTAAGACTCTTGGTAATTAGCTTGAGAAGGGAGATTAATACTTCTCTTAATGAAGAGATGAATAGAAAAAGGGTCTTAAGTGCATGATAGTTTTTTTTATAATGAGTCATATGTTGGACTAATCGCCAGCATCCCCCTCAAGGATTTGTGACATGGACTCATAACTTCCCATGGGTACTTATCTAGGGTTTGTATTAGTTATTAAAAGGTTGACCTTTTGGTGCAACAAAAAACATTCCTTTCTAAAAATTGGTATCAGAGCCATGGTCACAGGATTGAATCCCCTTGGGTAATGCTGAGGGGGGGGACTGTTAGACTAATCACCAGTGTCCCCCTCAAGGATTTGTGACATGGACTAATAGCCTCCCATGGGTACTTATTTGGGGTTTGTATTGGGAATTAAAAGGTTGACCTTTTGGCGCAATGGTAAGAATTACTTTATAACATCATATTACAATTTTATACCATATCCACTGAGTCAAAATCTCATAACACAACCAAGTTGACTTGATGCACACCTATAACCACCTTAGTTAGCTTTGATATTCTGAGTAAGGAAGGTTGAACTAGGGGAGTGGATAATATTTTAAGAATAATTATGGAGGATTAATCAAAATAATGATATCCAATTGGTTCATAACACCTATATGTAAATAATTCCTCTCAAAATCAATTCCAATTCACCTATAACAATGTTCAAGTAGTGGAGCTATAAAAGTCAAGAAGTGAGATAGCTTGGAGACCATTGTGTGTACCTATGAGGTAGGATTGAAGGGTAAAAAAGGGCCACCATTGAAAGTGTTAAAAAATTAAGAGGTTTATAGGGAATTATTCTAGGCATAATCATTTCACCTTCATTGGTAAAGAGTTGACATTGAATCAAGTTATCTACCTCAACTGATCCTTCCTACCTCTTGACTATGCCATGAACAAGTTGAGTTATAAATGGGTTAAGTCAACTATGATAAGGAAAATATAAAATTAAAAAGATATTATCAAAGCATACATGCTATAAAAATGGTCCAAGACACTCATATGAAGAAGGTTTACCCCCTCACCTAGTTATGAAGACAAAGAGATCACCTACATGCTGCTCATCTAGGCAGACTTAGAAGATGGAAGTGCATAGTAGTTTTGATGGATCATGGGCCAAGGAAAAAAGAAGGTATTATTTTATTAAATGTGTCCCATTATTTAGTGGACCTTGAACCATATTAAAAAAAAAAATTAGGTGAATACAACTAAATCTTAGGTAGGACTGAGATCACACTCGTAGTCAAAGCATACATAAGGAGAAGGCACATAATTCTAAGGTATAAAATGCTCTACTAAAAAATGTAGTGAGTTTATGGGAGTATAAAACATTCATAAAAGGTAATGGATAGTGTGAAAGGATAGATAAATCTCATCCAAGATTCTAACCACCTCCATTCATTCCATTTTAATCAAAAAACTTAGTCAACTAGTCTTAAAGAGCATGCATATGCATTGGGAGTACCAAGTTAGTTGTAGACATAGGATGGATTCAAGGTGGTGAGACCTATGAGATACTAATTTAGATGACCCAAGTCCATTCAATGAGGTTTTTACTTATAAAACCTTAATAAAGTATACTTTTAGACCTTTAGGGTCATATTAGGTTCTTGATTTTCCAAAACCTACAAGATAACACAAGAGGAAATGAGATGATTGGAAGGGTTAATAAGAAAGTGGAGCCATAGAGAGTGATTAAAAGGGATTTATTTCAGATAGAGAAGATATACTGTGATGGTGTTTGGTCTAACAATTCACCTCACAACCCTCCTTATAGACGGTCAAGCAATTCATGGCCAGTTTGGACAAAATAGTTAGTTTGAGGCCTTTATAGGTATGGACAAGCCTGAAAAATCAATAAAAATGATCATCAAAACTATTTTAGGATATCCATGATATCATTTGGTTTATAAAAATAATGGTTATACCCATTTTTTATCTCAGACCAATCTATGTCCATCATAGTCAGTTTGAGGGCTATATAGGTGAGTTAATGTCTTGAAGGATATGTAGGTAGATTGGAAACCATAGATGGTTTTGGATTAGTGGAACATGGTTAAAAGTCCCACAATATTCCTCCAAAGGGTCTAACACTCAAGATTATATTTAAATTCCTCTGTGATAGGCCAATGCAAATAATCACACAGGCCTACCTATAAACCCTACTACCACTTCAAGGTACCTCCAAGCTCTTGAAAAAAGTTGGGTGATTAAGGTAATGTGTAATAAATATGTTTAAGACATACTAGGGAGGTTCCAAATGGAAACTAGGGAGGGAAATAGCATAGGTGTCTTAGAAACTTGTTTGATCTCCTCACCCTACACATAGTCAACTCAAGTGCCAACTTTAAATGCTCACCCACTCCATTACAAGATGGCTCAGGACCAAATCTCTTAGGGAAGTTTAAGTCCCAATGAACTAAGAATCCATGAAAGATTGATTTTAAATAAGGAGATAATATTTTTGAATGAACCTTAATAAGATAAGCACTCAAAATTGGTCTATAGACTACCCCAGGGTCACATTAAAAAGTTCATATAAATATCCACCCTTTGCATGGGAACCTAGGCCATTCATGGAAGTTGAGGAGGTTATTACCTTAGAGATTCATGGAATTTTTTTAGAATTGAATGTTCCAATAGTATGACTTATCCCTAAGACTCCTAAGCACTCTTAAACCACCTTAAAACCCTAAGAAGACCTGATTTTAGAGATCTTGATATCTTGACCCCCAATCACCATTGAATGGTCTAAATAACACTTGAAATGTCTAGATAACTTAGAGGGGAACATGTTCATGGGTTTTAGTTGTATGGGCATGGTGAAAAATTATCAAAAATATATACTTTCTCAAGGAAATGATAATAAATAAGGGCACATGCTAGTCTAAAGTGAATCCAATCCTTAGAATGGATGGTATGAGACTTGACCTAGCCCCTAAATTCAAAATATACCCAAAATTCCACCTAGAAACATCTCTACATTTCACTTCAAAACTACCAGTCTACAAATGTTAGAAGAAGGCAAACCAATCAATAAAGAAGAGTGGAATTTTAAGTGCCTAGTATTTTTATAAGCCTATATCATGGTTAACAGTGTTGATTCAAGTTTGAAACACACTCATTCACAATTTTCTAAGTTTTATTATAGGTCTCTAATGGCTACCAAATTTTGACACTTCGGCAGTTAGGCCTAATTGGCCTATTTGATCAACAAGGAGAGTTAAAATTAACATTGAAGAGTTAGTAGAGTAAGTTAATTTAATATTTTATACTTGGTAACTACTCATTCAAGGGAAATAATGTACTTTGATAACTAGTATGCAATTTAAAGGTAGTTTCAAGGCTTGGTCTACATGCACAAAGACTAATAGGCTATTTAACACCTCTTGGGAAGCCTGATTACACCTATGTATGACATGAATAAGCCATTAGGAGGAGTGCTGGACTATTTTTAATATGGTCAACCCTTTTACAAGGAAAATTTAAGTTGACTCAACCTCTACTACCCTCATTCTAATGACAACAACTCATTCAAGGAGCCATTAAGGAGGACCTACATATGGAAAAGGTTGAAGGGAGACTTGTAACTAATGTAACTATTATTTGGAGTGAACCTTGATCAATTATGACTCCTTATCTTACTTTCATGCTAGATTCCCCTTCTTCTCTCCCCATTTTCTTCTATATATAGTAGGCTTTTAGCCTTGTATTGCATCCCTCAAGTTGGTATGAGGAAACTTTACTAGTGTTTGTACTTGTGCACATATAAGAATGATGAATAGAGAATTTATAGCTAATGATTAATTAATACTTAGGTTTTTATACTTGTCTTGATATGCAAAAGTGGTTTAATCTTCCATTTTATAGGTCTAAGTTCCACCTAAGTGCTAACAAACTTTCCTTATAGGTCATCTAGTATGTCTTGGTGTTGATGTCTCAAGCTTGAAGTGGATGTTTGATTGTAAGTGCCTTTGAACTAGACCTTATTCTCACTTCCCTCTTTCTCCAGTCAATCAAACTGATATCTAAGTGAAACATTATTTCTTAGAATCCATTAGAGTAGTGTGTTAGATCTATGTATTATCCATTTGTGTGATTAAGAGTTCAATTTTAGAGAGTGGATGAAGTTATCATCATGATGCATCACCACTTTATAGTAGGTTTTAATTTTGCAACTCGTTTCATTCCTTTTCATCCCAATAGATAAGGTCTTAGAAAAAGAGATTTAAATTGGTAAATTTAGTGAGTGATCCCCATTAAAATTTTTAGAGGTTTGACATACATATTAGGTAACCCAAAACCTAAGATCAGTCCCACGTTATCCTAGGTTTGAGGTTTGGACAAGAAAAAACTTCTCCTTATCAAGGGTGTAACCTAGAACACTAAAAATTCTAACACATCTAATGGGATGAGCTTCAAGTGCCTCGAAGCATGCCCTAAAATCTTTGTAAGTCATTTGAAAGTTGAAGGAATCAGTACATCTGTAGTCACCTTAGGAAGATTTAAGCATCTTTAGAAAGGTTTGAAATCAATTTCAAGCTCAGAGGCATCATAGCATCATGGTTTTAGAGGTAACAAGGTTCTCAGTTGTGTTCATGTTGTGATATATATGTCACATAAACAATTATGGTAGCCTCTAAGGCAAGCTTCTATCTTTCACCTTCATATCATCCCTATCACAACCCATATGATCATTGTATTGACCCTTATCAACCTTATTATGGGCCTCCTGATTACCAAGATTATCCACCCTATTATGAACCACCTCCACCTCCATGGCAACCCTTTTACCCTCATGATCATCCATAATACCAAACTTCTACCCCTTATAGTTAGCCTACACCAAATTTTATCATTTACACTTAGAAATTGAAATTTTGAGGTGAAAGAGACAAAAAATCCAACCCAAGTAACCTTAACCATCATGTTCTATCTCAATTTAATCCCCTTCTATACCAAGTCTACTACAAATGGTATTCCATGGCCAATAACTCATAGATAGAAAACTAGAGGTGTTAGTGCCTAAAATTACACTGAACAAATAGGTCCCTTATTAGTATCAATGTCTAGGTCATTATCTCAATTACTATTTCAAAGTATTCTTTTGAAAAGGTCAAGTTCATGTTTAAGAGGCTAGGTGATTTAACTTGGGCTTAGTGTAATTCCTTCAGGCACTTTGCATCAGGAATTTCCTTGTGTTAATTTGGTATGTTCTTAGTAAAAATTCCTTATATTCTGTCAAAAAAAGTGTTCATGTAAAAACCCCAAAGGGCCATTCCTTCGGGCATTTTATCCACAAAAAAGCTTGACAGGTTGTTTTCATTATTTCAAGTAAATTGTAAGGACTTATTTATTTTAGCCAAAGTGTTTAAATTTTTTTTGAAGGATTATTCATTTGGGAATTTTATCTACATAAAAAAGTCCTAAGGATTATTCCTTTGGGAATTTTGTCCATATAAAAATCCCAAAGGGTTAATTCCTTAGGGAATTTTGTTTGCATAAAAAGTCTGAAGGATTATTCCTTCAATCATTTTTTCTACACAAAAAGCCTGAAGGGTTAGTCTAGAGGGAGAAGGACACTTTCAATAACTTTGAAAGGCACTTTTAATAAATTTGAAGGACCATTCCAAAAGGCTGAAGGGAAATTCTGTAGGGCAAGTGCCCTTAACAAAACTTCTGAAGGGTATGTTCAAAACTCTAAAGGGTACTTTGGGTAAATTTGATATGAAGAGAAGTCTTATTTATTTCACATAGTTTGCCCATGCAAAAAGTTTGAAAGAATTTGATTTCTTTGAGAATTGTACGAAGATCAATTTATATGGGGATATTACTTCAAAAAAAATGTTCAAAATAATTGTCCTAAGGAAGACAAGGAGATAAGTCTCATTTCTTTTGGCAAAAGTGCAGAGGTCCAATTTCTTTGGGAATTTTTTTCAAATAAAATGTTTGAAATAATTGTTTCAACAAAGGAAAAAATATGAAGGTCAAATTCTTTTGGGCATCTTTCCCATGTAAAAGGTTCAATAAGGCTGAATTCTTGTGGGAAAATTGTGAAGTCAAAATATTTTAGGGAAATTATCTCAAACATTTTATCTGAGACAATTTTCCTAAGAAAATGCCCAAAAAAGATTATTGTGGAGTAGGAATGTTGAAGATAGATTGTTATAAAGAATTATTGCAGGATAATTGTGCTGAAGGAAATCCCAAAGAAGTGTAAATCTATTAGGAATAATGAAGACAAAGATATCACTGATAAAATTTCCATGAAACAAAGTCCCCAAAGAAATTTATGAATTGGATGTATGATGGTCTTGTGGACGTCTTTAGATAAGAACACAGATGTAACCTTTAAGCTATAGGGACTAGCCATTGGGATTCAAATGTTTGAAGATGGTTGTGAGAGCATCATTTTTAGACCCCACAAAGTATCCATTTGTTTTTAAATGGAGGTAGATCCAATGACATACATTTTCATAAAGTAGGATGATCTGATGGTGTGTGATCAAAGTTGAATAGTCAAAGGAACCCAAGAAAAGTAAAGGCATGACAAGTATCAAGCTTATGGGTCATGATTTTAAGATTGAGTAAATTCTTAAATATTAATGGTATGTATTCAAGTGTACACTATCTAATCTATGATGCATATTAAGTCAAGGTTTTTCAATGAGGCCCAAAATGAATGTAGGACTACCACTTGGCAAGAGTACATTAACCCAAGAGAACTGATAGATCAGGATGTATAAAGCCCATGGAGTTACCAAGTGGCACCATTTTAGTATAAGAAACATAGGTATCCAATGGAATTCAATCTTTTGGATCAATATTAATGGCATCCACTTATTCGGGTGAGTAGATCCAATGATGTGAGTTGAGGTGGAATTTTTAAAGGGCCTAGATTGCATGAGGGAGTGACAAGTTTCCATATTAGAGCCAATTAATCAAATTAGTCACTCTTAGGCCCCAAAAATGCCTGGTTAAATCTGATGTGGTGTTCCAAATGGTATTATGTCGCAATCTTTGGTTTAAAAGCTAAACTTGATGGCTCTTTCCTAGTTAGATAATGAGTTGAAGCATAGAAGAAGGTCCTTAAGCCTTTCTAGAGTGAATATTTCCAATCATGATCATGGATCAAATTATATTTCATGTCAAAAATGGATCATTCATGATCCATTATTACAATAATAATTTGTTCTATGTCATACATAAAAAGAAAGGTAGTTATTGAGGAGTTTTCAGGTCTGTAGAAATTGTTCACTAGCATTTTTAGGAAGTTACACATGATAATAAAGTTTATTCAGCCTTTGCCATGAAATTCACCTTCCAAGCAAGTGTTAATTTTTTGGATCCTAAACTAATTTTCTTTCTCCAGCTGCACAAAGCGAGTCATCAAGAGCATCTCTAGGTGGTTGTGAGTCTTCATCATTCCTTGTAGAGGTAGTTGTAACAATGATTTTTTTCTTAAAAGGGGATGAGGATCTTAGGCATGCTAAAGGGCAAATTCTAGATAGAAGTATCTTGGTGTAATTGAAGGCTTATTCTATAATTTTGAAAATCATGACCCATAGTTCCAGAATTGAGAAGGGTAAAAAAGTATAAATAGAAGGCTTGTCTTTTATTTGAGAGAGTGGTTGTCCATTGTGTTGGTCATTATGTTGGTCCATGCATTATTTAGTATAGGCTCTTTCACATTTTTGTATCATTGTTGTGTGTTTTTATCTCTCTTACTAAGGTGGTTATAGATATATAGCCATTAACAAGCTCTGAGAGCTTCTCTAGATGTCTCCCTTGTCCAACATGGATAAAATCCACTTTGCTTGTCCCTATGAAAACATTTTGAAACATTGATGTATGTAATATTTTCTTGAAAACTTAATGAAAATACATGTGGTTCTCTACTATTTTATGTTGATGAAGTGTAGTAATATGTTTTACAAATGTTGTTGATAGGACATCTCATTCCTTGATCATTACTGGTTGTCATCTTGGGTTTAGAGCTAGGTTACAAATCCTTTTCTACGTTATATTTAGAAATATGTTGATCAAAATTTTTCTAGAGCACCCTAGGTTTATGGATTCAATGGAAAAGGGAAAATTACTCTTAGTAGTTATATTATTTTGCATTTAAGTTTTCTATGTCTTTGTCATAAATGATGTCATGAATGATTGAAAGAATCCCTACAGATTGAAATACCTCCATCGCACCACCTTCCCTTTTTTATATCTATCAACTTGTCCTACCATAAAAATAACATACCCTATTGTGTACTATAAGTGTTACTTGCCTTGAAAATGCATAAAATCTTGTGTAATTGAAATGTGTTTATATTTGAATATTAGCATTACAATCTTTTATTTAGTCCCTTTACTATTAAATATTATTCAAAATGAATATTTTAGTTATAATTTCATCTATCTTTAGTAGCTTGTGTATGACTTAGAGCATTTTGTGTGATAACCCTTCATGGGTGAAGTATGTAAACTTGGTTATGCTCTGGTCATATTTATTTCTTGTGCCAAAAATTCCCATGAAAATTTAATTGAAAAATATCTTCATGTGAGTAATCTACCCCATAGGTCCTCTCACCTTGGTTCACGTAGAGCCAAAAATAGTAGGGAGCTAATCATACCCTCTGTAGGTGCCTCTCAATCATTTTTTGCATTTAGTCTATTTTTGATGCCAAACCTTTCCCCAGCTATAGTGACATACTAGTGGGTCTTCCATCATTGCTTGTCATTATATCTCAAGTGTGAAAGGTCAAGTGTATGAGGTATACAAATGGGAACCAACACTCTTTTGACATCAGTGGCAAAGAAAATTCTTGTCACCCATGTTACTAGGGACTCTTGTAGAGAGCTTGAGATGTGAGTATAGAAGATTTGAAGGTTCTCTACTTTTGATTTGATATAGTGGAAAAATCTTGGCCATTAACACCACAACACTCCACTAGGGATGTGCTAGGAAGTTTTAAGATTTGATAATTGACGGTTGCCAAATTTGTTCCAAAGAGATGGAAATTTGTCATGTTGTGAGGTGGTTTTCATTGTTTGAACATGAATCTAAAATTTTCATTATCTTTGTTGTCATACATCATCACTAACTTTAATAATATATTATTTTAATATGCATCACTACAAGTTTTTAAATGGTTATATTCTAAAACTTTGCTTCTAATGGTGACTTTTAAAGATCATATGATTTCAAATAAAGATCAGTGCCCATATTCAATATCTTTAGCTTTGAGAGTTATCTTGCTTATGAAGTTAAAAGGACCAAGGTCATCCTTCAAAGATGTCTCATCTAAGAAACTTGTCTTTCCCCTAAGTGTTCATTAAAGAAAAGGAGACAAGTTTCGAGGCCTATTGAAAAAATAAGTGTAGCTGTTATAGATTGTGTGGGCTATCAAAATTTTGGTAATCCTAAGCTTCTATTTCTTAAAATTCCTATTGTTAAAGATGAAATTCCTAGTGAGATAGTTTGATTGATCAAATTCTATGATTCATTTGACAAGAAGGCTACATATTACTTGAGGGACAAGGACCCCACAAACCTATGATTGGCATTCAATATGGAAATCCAAATTGAGAACAACATAAAGGTGGGTATGCCTTTAAACAAGTAGGCTGATGTAAAGATGGTTGATCTAGAAAAGGCACAGTCTAAGGTAAAAAAATATTGAGGATAATATTAATAATTTTTCCTCCACTATCAAATAGATATCCTACAAGATGGATAGAGATGATAAGGGGCTACCTCATAAGCCTACACATGATGTTAGAATTTAGAATATAGGGGCTATAAAAGAAGTGATTAAATAGTTACATACCAAGGTAAATAATATGAATTATGATTTAGGAATTGATTGGCATGGTAGGTGTTTTCTTCCACATACCCCATGTGATATAGTTGAACCTAATGATGAAGATGTAGATGATATTGACTTTGCATCTGATGGTGATGGTGAGATTATGATGTTTGATTATCAATACTCCCCATGTAATTTTTTTGCCTCCATGGAAATTATGAATGATACTTATTATCACTTGGATTTTAAACCTTTGAGGAGATATAAAATATCTTCTCATCCAAGTGGCACAATGGAATCACCTCTAGAATTTTGGGTAGACTAAGGAATGAGGTGAATCTCTAGATAAGGCTAGCTCCATTGATGTACCAGTTTGAATTATAATATGAGTAAAATTGGGGGGAGAAAAGGGAGAAGGATAACTGAAAGAAAAATAATCTAAGGGAGGTGATACACCAAATAATATGATGACATCCAACCATATTCATGTTACACTTGAAATCAAAGGACAAATTAAACATACACTTCTCCAATCTTCATCTTCTCACATCAATGTTACATTGTGAGGTTATGGTTGAATGTACAAAGCTAGGAGGACTAGAAAAGAGGCATATGATGTAACTAATGAAAATAGTAACTCACTAAATCCTTGAAATATCCTAAAGCACTTCACATTCCTTGTGAGAGTAAGCTTTCCAACTGTAAATAAGATGAAAGAATGACAAAACAAGTTAAGGAATCCATAGTCTTCACTTATGAAAAATAAAAAATTACAAATGAACGTATAAGAAAATTAATGTAAGAGGTAATAATAAGTTTTATTATATATGAAAAGGTATACAAATGAGTAGGGATTTACCATACTCAGGGGGAGCATAGAATACAATGGCCAAAATGGCTAGTTTTTATAGAACTTGAGAGAGAGAGGAGAAGAGAGAAGTTGAAGGGTCACAAGGACACTTGTAAATATGATAAAATAAATTATTTGTGCATGATAAGGGTATTTAGGATAAAAAATTCAAGGATAGGAGATACAAATGTCAATCCAAGTCATATACCTCATGAAAAGTGGTAAGAAACTCCTCAATTTGGCTAAAAAAACTACCTACATGATTTGCCCTATTTGAATACCTAATAATTGATTAAGATAAGGTAAAATGATTGGAATTAAATGGGAGGATATCATAAATTCCTTTCCATGAATTTTTTTTAGTCTTGGTCATCTATAAACTCCTAGAAGGAAGCAATCATCATCTATTATCAAGAAAACTGCTCTTCTATGCACCCTACACACTTAGCTTCCAAAAAGATATCACTTTATCATGTAAATAAATAAAAGGTAGTTAAATAAATGTTTAAATTACCTCCATGGACTTATAATCATTAAGGACACCTTAAAAATCCATTCATTCAAAGTTTTCACACTTTTCCCTAGCTTGTCCACTATGCTAGTTTTGATTGACTAAGTTGAAGCACCTAGTTTTAAAAACTAGGAGTTGTTTCTAGGAATTATATTTATATGGGGTGTTATATAAAGTCTTAATATTTTAATCCATGTGACTTAAATCTCTTGAAACCTACTAAAACCTTAAAAACACACAAAATAGTAAGATAAACCCTATTTATGCACCCATACATATAAGTTTGTACAAGGAAAAATTATGTGAGGGAGACTTAGAGATTCATTTCAAAGTTAAAAAATGTTTCATGGTCATAATAGTACATATAGATGCATTTCCAACCTTATTTATCCAATTGGGTTCTTTTAAGGGTTTTTCAAGGGTTTTAGACAATTTTACCCTCTTAGCCATTGTTCATAGAGATTACACATTCAACTTTAAATCCAATTGCATAAAATAGTTTTTTAGGACCATGAATAACTCATCCAAACTTCTTAGACCTCCATGCAAAGTGTCAATATATGTGTGATATTCCAAACCTATCCTATCGAGCTTTTTTCCCCATTTGCACAAGCCTAATAATGGTCTCAAGATAAAATTTAATCTCTTCAATCCTTATATACAATATTGAAATTTTAGCATACCTAATTAAATCATAATAACATGGTCCAATATGTTCCAATGCATATTTAAGACCAAAAGTGTGCATGACCTTCTCTTTGGGTATTAGGCTTGATCCTTGCCTAGTAGACTTACATGTAACTCAGAGCTTGAAATGAGTTTTGATAATTTATATTTCATCCTAAGAGATTTAAAATGTATATTAGTATCCATTAAACTTTTTTCAATAATTTTAAAAACTAGGAGTTGTTTCTAGGAATTATATTTATATGGGGTGTTATATAAAGTCTTAATATTTTAATCCATGAGACTTAAATCTCTTGAAACCTACTAAAACCTTAAAAACACACAAAATAGTAAGATAAACCCTATTTATGCACCCATACATATAAGTTTGTACAGGGAAAAATTATGTGAGGGAGACTTAGAGATTCATTTCAAAGTTAAAAAATGTTTCATGGTCATAATAGTACATAGAGATGCATTTCCAACCTTATTTATCCAATTGGGTTCTTTTAAGGGTTTTAAAAGGGTTTTAGACAATTTTACCCTCTTAGCCATTGTTCATAGAGATTACACATTCAACTTTAAATCAAATTGCATAAAATAGTTTTTTAGGACCATGAATAACTCATCCAAACTTCTTAGACCTCCATGCAAAGTGTCAATATATATGTGATATTCCAAACCTAACCTATCGAGCTTTTTTCCCCATTTGCACAAGCCTAACAATGCTCTCAAGATAAAATTTAATCTCTTCAATCCTTATATACAATATTGAAATTTTAGCATACCTAATTAAATCATAATAACATGGTCCAATATGTTCCAATGCATATTTAAGACCAAAAGTGTGCATGACCTTCTCTTTGGGTATTAGGCTTGATCCTTGCCTAGTAGACTTACATGTAACTCAGAGCTTGAAATGAGTTTTGATAATTTATATTTCATCCTAAGAGATTTAAAATGTATATTAGTATCCATTAAACTTTTTTCAATAATTTTAAAAACTAGGATTTGTTTCTAGGAATTATATTTATATGGGGTGTTATGTAAAGTCTTAATATTTTAATCCATGTGACTTAAATCTCTTGAAACCCACTAAAACCTTAAAAACACACAAAATAGTAAGATAAACCCTATTTATGCACCCATACATATAAGTTTGTACAGGGAAAAATTATGTGAGGGAGACTTAGAGATTCATTTCAAAGTTGAAAAATGTTTCATGGTCATAATAGTACATATAGATGCATTTCCAACCTTATTTATCCAATTGGGTTCTTTTAAGGGTTTTTAAAGGGTTTTAGACAATTTTACCCTCTTAGCCATTGTTCATAGAGATTACACATTCAACTTTAAATCCAATTGCATAAAATAGTTTTTTAGGACCATGAATAACTCATCCAAACTTCTTAGACCTCCATGCAAAGTGTCAATATATATGTGATATTCCAAACCTATCCTATCGAGCTTTTTTCCCCATTTGCACAAGCCTAACAATGGTCTCAAGATAAAATTTAATCTCTTCAATCCTTATATACAATATTGAAATTTTAGCATACCTAATTAAATCATAATAACATGGTCCAATATGTTCGAATGCATATTTAAGACCAAAAGTGTGCATGACCTTCTCTTTGGGTATTAGGCTTGATCCTTGCCTAGTAGACTTACATGTAACTCAGAGCTTGAAATGAGTTTTGATAATTTATATTTCATCCTAAGAGATTTAAAATGTATATTAGTATCCATTAAACTTTTTTCAATAATTTATATTGATCACTCCAAACTAGAAATGAAGATGATCCTCTAATTGGCTTTTAGGCCTAAAAATGCCTATAATGCATGATTGTAACCTTGAGGTTTTAAAGCATCCTATTTGGTTTATTCCATATGTAATTTTTCTCCCATGTTTATATACATTTTTTTCAACTTTTCTCACCTTATTGATAAATCTTTTTACTTTTAGTCCAATTTTCTATCCGCATCCCCTAAAACTACTAGTTCCAAGCATGAGGGGAGTACCCTCTATCTAAGACAAAATATAGGGAACTTCCCCTATTATATCAAATAATTTGGATGTTATGGGACATTATAAAATTGGTATGGACCTCCCACATGAAAATTCAGCCCTTATTTGGGTCAATAACCCTCTTAACTCATCTAAATCCTAAGATAGACCTCTTAGAGGAAGGAATGTGTTATGAAAGATTATAACATTTTACTCTATTTTTGTGCATCATTATTATTAAATTATGTTTATCCAATTTTTATTAAGGTGTTCATCATACCCAACATTTCACAAGTCCTTCATACTACTTGTTGAGAAGACTATGTTTCCTTGCCTAGTCTAACTATAGGTGTGTTAGGGCCTTAAGAGGTCTATGTAAGTTTTAAGTTAATCAAAAAGGGTTAATAGAGGTCATAATGGATTTATGGAGTGTTTAAATATGATATTACATCATGTTAATCTCACTTAAAACCCTCCTATGCACTAGAGATCCCAAACTAAGTTCCTCCTTTCATGACTGTGAACCCCTGCTTATTAGATTCATGTAGGTATGCATGTAGTTGGAGTTTGAAAACAAAGATTAAAGGAACTTTAGAATATACACATATCCTTTGTCAAAGGTTTTAACCTATTTACTTATCCCTGTCAATCTTCATACCTTATGCACCTTGACTAATATAGATTGAACATAATCTCTGTTTGACTATATTTCCTATTTCTTTGGTCAAAATTTGAACCCTGTAGGTGTCTTAAATGGTTTAACCCTAGGTGAAGTGATTAAAAACCCTATTAGAGTCATAAAAAGGTCATTTAACACTTTATTTAACCTATTATTATCACCTTTGATAGTCTAAGCTTCATCAAACATACTCTCTTTGATCTCTACCTGCTCAGTCACAACTGACTATATTTCCTATCTTAGGAAGAGACCTATAGGTGTTGATTGTGATATAAGATTTTAATTCAAAGTATATATACCCTTATTTATCTCCCCTATATTTATTTGGAATTAATTTTCACATATATGTTTCACCTTCATGATTTCAAATATTTATACAGACTCCCTTCCACTCACTGCCTACTCACTGAGACACTTTGCAATTTGACCTTGATGTAGGTCATTTTGCTCCTTGAGATTTGGGTTAAGATGTAAAAAGGCTTCCCTTTAACCTCCTAGAGTTCACTTAACATTCATATATCCTAAAATCATTTTGAGTGTCCTAAAACCAAACCTAAGACTCATATTAACTCACTGTTATGTATACCCTGGCTAAAGGTGTCTATGACTTTATTAATTGAAGTTAGTGCATAAAATGATAATTTTAGGTCTCTCAATGATCATCTTCCCTTGGATATATATTCTTCAAATATTTCAGATCTCTTGACCATGGTATAGGATATCAAACTCATCCATTGTAATGCATTGTAACACCCTTCAATAAAGTTGAAAGATACCTACAAAAACCTCCTACGCCTCTATTTTACCACTTTAGGGATAAGAGACCAAAACACAGTCCATTTCCTTTTCAAGTTGATTTCAATCTCCCCTTGATATTTAGACAATTTGAATGTATTTAAAAGGATTGATATTCATACAAAGGTTTCAAAATGTGCCAAGTTGTTTCATCTTTTCCATGAGAGCATCTTTCGTGCCTTGCTCATCCACCTATAGGTGGATCTTTTAATGCACTACAGTGAGTTAGATGTGAAACATGAAACTCCCCATGAATATTAACCTTTTATGATCATATAAAACACCATTACACCAATTTAATAGTTATAATAAGTTGGAAACACATGTCCATCTCTCTTCAAATCATCATGATGTTAGCAAGACCTAGTAGGTGTGTATTGGTTGTATGTATGGGCAATGTGTGTCTAGAATGGAGTAAAAAAGATATGAACAAGGCCTCATTGGTAGATAAACTCAAAATAAACCTTAAAATTCATTATTTCAATAAAAAAATTATTGAAAAAAGATACAATACATCCTCTCCAATGTGAAATCACCTATAACCAAGAACTACATGGCAAGCCATGATGTCATGGCTATTTGTGTGACATGTGAGCTTTCCAACCATGAGAATTGCCTTGGATATTTAAGATTAAAGGTGAAGGGTAATAAATAACACTTTAAAAAAATATAATTTAACTTAAAACAACTTTATGAAACCATGGAGAAGCACAAGGTTTCTGAAAATGGTGAAAATTGTTCATTACACTCAAAAGATACCAGTCTACAAATTTGAGGTTATTGGTTCATCCAAAAATAATAAAAAATTAAAAAAAGAATGGTGGAAATTAGATGAATAATTCAAAATCATTTAGGAGAAACATCAAAATATAGATTGTATGGAATCTCCTTAAAAAGATCAAAACCCATATGGTGCATGAAATAACTAGCAAATTTGCACAGTCAACTTGTTAGCAATGGTTAATGAAGAACAAGACACCATATTTAAAAATAATTATATGTAAAATAATATCTATAATTGTATTAATACTTCCCAAAATCATTTTCCATGAAACGTCTTGACTTGTCCATACTAAACAAAAACCTAAAAGTCACTTTTACTTCCTAAGAAGGGTGAAAAGAGAGATGAATAGTTTTGAGCAAGAAATGACACTTAAATAAAACCAAGCATGGGGGAGATGAAGAATTATATTTAAACCTTTAACAAGTGGCACACTTCTCAAATAGGTTGTACAAGTTCCAAATTCCTCTTCTTCCTCAAGAAAAAAACCCATTCTTTTGCATAACCTACCATATTTTAGTTTTATTAGTTAACTAAGACTTTGAGGGACACATTTTGAATTAAATAATATTTTGAAACCTTCAAATTTCCCAATAAACCCATACAAATAATTAAATTTACCATTTTAACCCCTAAAATGACTCAAAAGGACATGTTGGCTAATGAAATTTATGACCAAGGCTAATATATCATTGAATAACATCAAATGGCCTATAAAGCACCTCATGACAAGATATTATTCCACTTATAGATCTATAAAGTCAATTTTTTACCTACAAGTTCCCTAATTTGACTAAAAGTCAAATTTGGTCAATAAATTGGTGACTCATAGGGGTAGTATACTTGCTATACTAACTAAATTAGTAGCCTTATCAGTCCATTAGGCTTAGCAGTCATATAAAGTTTGAGGCAATCAAGGAGACATTTAACCATTGAATTTGAGCTTGACTAAGACAAGACAACTAATGACTACCTAAAACACACAAAGTAAAGGACACACACAATAAAAAAATCAAAAACACACACACACACACACACACATGCTAAAAGCACTTAAGGGAATCTGAAAACAACTATTACATACAACAAATAATCAGTCATGTTAGTGCCCAAAATTATGCTGGAGTAATTTGGTTCTTTTTATGATGAATTCCATGTGCTCAAGCTAAGTGAGCTTTAATGTTTTATTTTCTTACCTTCCCTCATTTGGAGGAGAGGTTAGGACATGTATTTTGAGCAATTGTGTCTGTTATCCTGATTAAACGAGTCTAGCAAGACATCTATCAAAGATGGAAAAGACCCCCAAAAGGCTTGGGAAAGATTAAAGAGTTGAAGCATGTGGAGTAAATATCTTATGGCATGAGAATCTATAGTGAACAAATGAGGGTGTAACCAAGTATTTTTCCAAGCTTGGATCCTTTATGCTTAGGAGAGGAGATATGTCAGTGTCTCAAATAAAATTAATATGATACACTTATGTGTTTTGGTGATTAAGGTGAGGAGTATTCTGATGAATTGAATGAAAAATATATATTTGACTCAAGGGACCTCCAGGAGTAAGGTTTAGGGAATGGAAAGATTTTTCATTTCTCCCCTTTTAAGGAAGTAGGTGCAAAGGGTGGAAGTAGTCATGACCCTAACCTCATTTTCTATTTGAACATGTGGTAGAGTTTTGAGCCCTTAGACATTTTGGGCCTCTTTGAATAATTACCCCACTTGCCTTTTTGGTGGGCATGATGCTTAAAATCCCTAGGGCCTGGATATCTGATTGTATAAAGAATATTTATGCCATGTGTAGGCACTTAAGTGTTTGTCAACTTCAAGACATTTTTATAGATTGCCTCACATACTTTTATGGACATTTTCCAAAGGATCCTCAAAGGCCCAAACACTCAATTTTTTGTAAAAGAAGGATTGTTGTAAGCAGTTCCTTGGTATCAATGGGGACTCGATACTTCTTGTCCTATAGTACCAAAGGATTATAATAAGTGAAAAGGTGAAAAATTCCTTGAGTGCCTAAAAATAATGTTTTAAATATATGAGTCACTCATATTTTTCCATGTATTATAAAATTAAGGTCACTTGGTGTACAAGGTAAGGCTTTACATTTTACCTCTATTTTTTAAATGAGGCTCAAGTAATTAATCGGGTAGGTGTTGATTAGCCACCTCATCTTGGAGCATTGATGGTAAACCTAATTCTAAAATGAAAGGGATTATAATTAAGTGTTATTTTTCATTTAAACTCACCCTTCACATTCAAATCCAAAGATTTGTGCTTCCAAGTGACTAAGTGTGCCAGAGTGAAGAACAAAGTGAATATAGTGAATTAGTGTACAAGTCTCAAAAGGTCTCTATTTCCACCTGTTTACATATTTTGCTAATACTAGTAAGTGTTTGGAAACCTTGTTATATTATGTTTCGAGAGGCAAGTGAGAGATCAATCGAGAATTCTTGTAGTGCAAAGAATTTTATTTCTAAGTTAATACAATAACAAAAGACTTGAAAAAATATGGTAGCTTCTTCAACAACATCCAAGGGAAACATCATATCAATGTTGGACTCAATCAAGGACATTAATGTCATGAATTTATATTTCAGGGCCTTGTTGAATGTCTTTAAAAATCCTAACCCCCCACAAGAAGTTGCCAATATTGGCATAACTATTACACCAGCAACAACATTCCCCCTAGCTACTCCATACCCATAGATCATCATAGCATGTGCTCAAGCATATCAACCAGATACTAGAACCATCATTGATGGTAGTCATTCAATGGTATGCTCTTTTACTTTTGAATCCCTTAGCACCATGCTCAACATTCCCCCTTAATTAGAAAGTATCACACTTAGCATCGAGAAATGCTAGCAATACATCGATAGAGATGAGAGATCCATCTGGGAAGTCATGAACTCATATTGGCTAGCCAAGAAGAGATAAAAGGTCTCAAGGATGTCAAAGAACTTGAAATTGATAGAATTTAATGAGCTACCTTAGTATGTTATAACTATGTCTACTACAATTTATGAGATATCCACTGCTAAGAAGTTTGAGACATGGATGTTTTTTATCATGCTCCATGTGTTGAAATGGAAAAGGAGGATTGAATAAGCCACTATCCTCAGTGAAAATTTGCATGAACAAATTATGTACCTTTAAGTGGCCATCCTCTCTAAGGAATAATTTAAAGGTACATTTTATATTTCTTCCTACTTAACGTATAGCCTAGTGCATAATAGGGTTTTCTAGAGACTTACCAGGAACCCTATAGGGATGAGAATCTATGAGATATACCCTGAGGTAACCTTGGAGGGGTCTAGGAATAGTTTTTTCAAGGTGCATAATTGATTTTTCACCCCCATGATGAGTGTATTTTACCCCCTATGGAGTCTAAATAGAATGTCCACTATGGCCAAGCAAGTAATAGAAAAATACGGGGCCACATACATTCAATTTCAAACATTCACATACATAAGGTATAGTGGCTACATGGGGGCACCTCACAAGCTCCCAAGATATGTGGATGATAGACTGGTGGTCATGGAGCTAAACCATCAAATGGTGCTACCACATGAGATGATTGCCACCAAAAAGATCAATAACCCTTTCAAATTCCCTATGAAAATTGGGTATTACACATGTCCCTTAGTGGCCAAGGCAAAGGGGTTGGAGAAAGAAATGAGCATGTATACATTTGATAAGATGCTAACCTGACCCAATTACAACATCAAGTGGTTGGTGAACATGGAAAAAAATGTAAGATTACATCAGTCTCACTATGAAGACCTTTGGTCTAACTACTCCACCAAGGAAGATGTCCAAAAGTGGGAATATATGAGGCTAATAGTGTAGGAGGTCATAGCCTACAACATTGACCCTATCCCTAAGGAAATGGTAGATAACAAGTTGATACTCTCCTCAATATATAATAGGGATAATATTGATTCCCAGTCCATCACTCAGCTATACTTCACTATGTAGGAAGATGACTCCATCCCTCAATGAGCGATGTTCATAATGAGGAGAACCTTCAGATGGTTGAAGGAACATGGAATTGACCTAGAGACATATAACACCCCTACATTCCAAGAGTTAAGAATGGTAAAGGAATTAAATGCCTTCCTCCTTGAATATAATGGTGACCCTCTATCCCCATCATCATGTGTAACAAGCAAGGGGAAAAGAAATCTCAGAGACACTGACTTCACCAAACTGGTGGATGTCAAGAAGATGACCATGGTACAATCTAATATTGGGTTATCTTTCTCAAAAATAATTGCCTTGGTTGAGAATTGAGACAAGATTCTCACAGAGCAGGTCACACTAGCTAGTGCCACTCCCATATCAATTTTAGCGAGGGAAGCTCCAATGGTGCCATCCATATCAATAGTCCCCTATGGCCAATCAAGCACCAATCACAACTATCCTATCTACATAGTAGGCTATATTTGAGCCTTCTCCAAAAATATATTCAAGGAAGAGAGGAGGCAATGAAAAAGAGGAGCCACCAAAGAAAAAGAGAGTTAAGAAGGCTCTCTAACCTTCAATCAAGTCTCTGACCAAGCAGAGGATAGTTGTTTTCAAATACTTTATTGCCAAAGAGTTCTCACTGAAGAAAAGAGAAGATCAAGCTTCTTACCATAGAGAGTCAAGGATATGAGTGAGGGGGAGGACTCATATGAAGGAAGGTTGATATTATAAGTAATGAAAAAATAACACACCTTCACTCTCCCTAAGGTAAGAACTAGGTAAAGACCCATAAAGAGAGGTGTCATACCCCATCAAGTATCCTAACAGAGGGAATATCTATAGAGGGGGAACCTATAACAAAAGAAGGTGAAGGTGATGAGGAAGGGGTCAAGGCTTTAAATGATCCTTTATATTTTGATGATGTTGTGGAGGTTGGAGCTAAGGTGGCTACCCAAGTAGAGGCCCCTATTTAAAAAGAGACCCACTCCCCAAAGATAGAGGCATTTATCTAAAATGTTATTTCTCAGTCACCTAGGTAAGACAAAGTCAATGAACTGGAAGACACCCTAAAGTTGGATGAAAGGGATCAGGGTGAACTCAGGGATGATATTCAGTCCCCCACTAGTACTGCAAAGGTGAGAGAGTAGGAAAATGATAAAGGAGGAAATGAGGGATCAAGCCTAAAACGGGCACCCCCACAACTTTGGAGGTTAAAAAAGGTGCTAAGGATGGTGTCCCCAAGGGTGATACTTTAATTAAAGTCCCCCATGAGTCCTCCCAACCATCAACATGCATGACCCAGAGAAAAATAAAGGTTTCAAGGCCATGAGTGATGAAGAGTCACCCAAATGCGATAAGGAAGTCACCATAGCCTATATGGACCCAATGACCTAAATTAATAAGGAAGGAGAAGCCATTGTTGTATCCTCCATATAACCAATGGAAAAGGTGAGCTCTATTGACAAATTATGCATGGATTTCCACCAACCTAGGTCTAAATTTGAAATTTTGGAGAGAGTAGAACCAATCTTTGAAAAAAAAAAGAAAAAATAGGGAAGTGATGAGGACACAAAATAGTTTGTGTTGAGTCATCCTCCCAAGTTAGTGGCATTCTAGGTAGCTGTAGCCATCCTCAGTGTTAGTAACTTTAGTAGGTTTCCAAACCAAGCCCCTTCTTTGGGTTATAGACTAGGTGAAGGAAAATAAGGATGTGATGAGAAAGATAGGGGATATTGACATAGCACAAATAATTGAAAAATAAAAGGCTAAGCCAAGGAAGAAGGCTAGAACACATGCTTTTTTGACATTCACTAAAAAATGGGAAAGGAGTGTTGAAGTAGCCATTCCTCCTCCAAATGCATTGAAAAAGAATGCTCCCCTAGAAAACTACTCCATATATAGTTATAATCTTAGGGATACATCAAAGAAAGAATTGAAACATACTTCACAAGTCCTGGCTGACATGGTGACACACATAATGGACAAAGATAAAGCCACCATAGAAGAGCTAAAGGTAGAGAACTAGGGTATGATCTAGTACTTACAAAAGTTACTGAGTGAGCCTTAGGTAGTGACTCCAACTACCATCTAGGATTTTGATCCTTCCCTTATCTCCCTTAGATAAATAGACTTCACTCATGATGATGATTTGAATACTAGAGGATGGGAAATGAAAGATCAGAAATAAGACTTGATAGCTCAAGCCAAGGACGTCATCCATACATCCATGAAATGGCTTGATAATGAGATAGATAGATGAAGAGAGTGTAACTCTCTAGCATTTGTATATGATGCTAATATCAAAATTTGGGAGGCACGTAGGCCCAAAATAGATGAGATATGTAGTATGGTAAAATATGCTTTAGTAGCAGAAAATATTGTCTTTTTAGATGATCTTAAAATTCCTAAAGAATTCCAGTTGACCATAAAGCATAGGCTATCCATGCTCAAAGATGGCATGTTTGATATAAAAGGAGAAGAGGAGTATCTCAAGACTATGAGGATAGAAATTGAGGCCACTCTAAGAAAAATGGTGAAGCTTTATGGTATAGTGGACTTGATAAAAGAATTTGTGGAGGATGCTTTAAAGAACCTCATCAATGCACCCCATGCAGCCTTCATTAGCAAAAAGATAAGGGACCTAGTATCACTTGAAAAGTCTTGTGACCAGTTAGAGGCATTGGTACATATTAAATAAGGAGTGATTGAAAGGACCACAAACTATCTATAAGAATATAATTCTAAATTCAAGTATCAAATGGGCTTGGATAGAAAGATCCTTTCCACTATGATTGCAAAGTTTGTTACATACAAGAACAAGCTGGAAAAAGACACAGTCATCAATGTGGATTCTACATCATGACTAGATGCCCCTAATTTCTTTCCCAAAATAAAATCATTCCATACCTCCTTTTCTATTCTTGTCCTTTTCTCCCTTTTTGTCCCTTTCTCTCTTTTCTCATTGGGAAACCATTGTACCTTGCCCAATAGTGGCAAATCCCTTTTAGGGTTTATTTTGTTTAAGAAAGGGATGTCTTTATTTCTTTGCACAAGTGGACAAAGTTTTTATTTGTCCTTTGTGAGTTTATTTTATGTGTACATAACTATAAATATTATTTATAGTGGATAATCATATATTTTATCATCACAAGAGCACAACTATAATTTTGAGGAATCAAGTTCATTATAACGAACCCTAGGCCTATGAAGGAATATTCCAACTAGGGTATCTTTGTATAATATGCCAAGTATGTCTATGAAATTGTATAATTAAAGTGGGTCTATCCCTTTACAACTTTTACCTAAAATTTGATTATAGAAGATATAGCTCAGAGAGTCATTCCTGTGTAGTGCCCTAGTGCCAAATCAATTTCAGTTATAAAATCATTGGCAAGCTTTAAGGTCATCCATGATGTTCCCTTGTTACAAAGTCATTCTGCATAGTGTCTCATGATATCAAATTTTAAATAAATATATTATAATTGATCCTTTCTCAATGAATGAATAAAATATGTTCATGCTTTTCATTTTTTCTTGTTGCTTAAGTGTGGCATTTCTTTTTGCAATCTAAAGAGATTGGTTGTTTGGTCTATGTTTCTTTATGGTAGTCATTTAGAAGGCGCAACCAGAATGTAAGATCTTTTATATTTTAAATTTTTGGGGAATAAATTATTGAGATCATTTTTAAGGTTAGTCTTAGGCTCATGAATAAAATAGGAAATAATTCTTGAGGGGTAACTTATAGTGTTGCTCTTATTCTTCAAGGACCATCTGTATGTAGTTTCTTGCTAGACTATCTCTAGAATCAAGCAAGCATCTATTGATATAGATGATATCATGATTATGTCAATCCCTCCACGTTTAATTATTATCCCTCCACATCTTTTATAAATATATTCATATAAACATTGTCCTACCCTATTCTACCTTGCATACAACATACAACTCACATACCATAAGTACTACTTGCCTAACAAATGCATTATAATTTATTTACCTAAAGTGTGTTCATTTTATGTGCTAACCATCCTAATGATGCATTCCTTTCTTATTACTTTCTTATTCCCTGTCATTCAAAAACAATATCCACATTAATTATTGCATCCATTTTCTCATCTATCTTAAGTAACTCTCATATGACATAAGGCATTCATGCATTTCGTGTGACAGCCCTTCTTAGGTGGAGTGTGTGAGTCTAGTTATGATTTGGTCATATCCCATATTCCCTAATTATAAATACCCATAAATGTTGAAGGTTCAAAGTCTCTTCATCATAATGAGCTACCTCTATAGGTCCTCTGACCTTGGTTTAGGTAGAGCCAAAAGCAATAGGGAACTAACCATCCCCTTTGTTAGGCCCCTCCTAGTTATTGTCCTCATTCAATTTTTTAAAGGTGTTGAGCCCTCCCTATATTCAATGACATCTCAATAATCTCCTCACCTTTTATTTTCAGCCCCCTATTTTTTTTTGGTATGTGAGGTCGAGTGATGGCAATGTGCAACCAGGAACTAACAAGTCATACCTCCCTTTCTAGGATCAAGGGGAAAGTTTCTTGAGTCTCCCTTTGTATGAGATGGGTGAGGGTGCCAAGCATGTTGCTCTTTAGATTGAACACTTGATAAACCAAACCTATTCATTAGAACTTCACTTGACTTGTTCTCAAGTATATCATCTTTAAATAGGTCTCTAATGTAGACATATTCCTCCTAACCTTGTAGATATACTTCATGTTGCTTCCCACTCTCTTTCTTACGATCAACTTTCATCTTCTTTATAGACATAGTCTCAAAAGGAATAATATATTGTTCTTTAAAATATTGAGGCCAATATAGATTTGTCTTGACCTCTAAATTTTGGTGTGGGTTTTATTCTTTCTCACCTATGACATGTTGGACAATGTCATCTTGCTCATCTATGACATCTTGAACAATGTCATCTTTCTCACCATCACTAGTAACAAACTCTAAAGGAGTTGTAGACCCCTTGAGAGATTCAAACTCTTTGTAAGTGTCCTCAAATATCTACCACAAGTCATCATATTTATTTGGATCAACATTATGAAGGGGAACAACAAGAAATACTCCCTCATATTCTTCTTTATATTTCACTTAGATCTCTTCCAAGATTTCTTCCTCAACACAAGGAGTGTATGCTTCATCACCAACCAAATAAGGAGATCCAACACAATAACTCACCTCTTTTTCATCACTTTGGACCTCTCAAGGTTTTTAAAATTATACCTTATCTTTCATAATCTAATCTTGTTAGTCAAGGGCTGCAAGATATTCGATCTCCTTCTTAGTGATGCCAAGACTAGGCATCTTGAAATCCACTGCCTAGCCTAATAAGGTTGCTAAAGAGTTGTACTTTCTTCAAGTAAGATTTCTAAACTTTTCTCAACCAATTGATCTTTTTGAGGTTCCCACACCATAGGTACATTAAGGCAAAGGATGATGGGATGAGGACAAAAGGAACTAGTTGGTGGAGATGGAACATATGACTCAAAATTAGATTGAGAATGCAAAGTTAGGGATTCTTTTGGGAGCTCTTGAGGAAGGGGAGGCAGACCTTGGGCTAAAAAAATTGATTTTCTTCCCTCTATTTTACAACCACTTGATTATAATATGATTTATCTTGAGAAATCTCTTTAGGAAGGGTGGATGAGGTATGTTTAGGCATATGATCTTCTTTTGGGTTTAAACCTTACATCACACCTTGATTTAAGAACCTCATCTTTGACTCTAAATCCTTGATTTATTTGGCTAGATTCTCTTGGAAAATTCTTTCTAATAGGAATCATCATGAGTATGAGTAATACATGAGGGTTGACATGAAACACAAGAAGCCTCATGAGGAAGGGTGGGAGGGACTTACAAAGGATCAACTCCATTCTCCATTTCACACTCCTTGACCATGCTTCTATTTTCTTTCTTTCCCCATGATTCCACTATTTTACTCTAGCTTAGGATGCTAGGATTAGAAGTATTTTCTTGAGGAAGGATGGTAGAGGTTTGTATAGGATCAAGTTCCTTCTCAACTTCACACTCTTTGTCAAGATTTTTCTCTTCTTTCTTTCCCCATGACTCCACTATCTTATTCCAACTTAGGACATTGGGATTATGAGTCTCCTTTTGAGGTGGCAGGGATGCAATATGAGAGGGAAATGAGGGCTTAAACTCCAATTATTTGGATGCTAACATGGATTAATGTAAATGTATATTATACAACTCAATTTGCCTATCAAAATTAGCTTCAAACATAAGATTTCTCCTCTCAAATCTCTCTCCCAACTGATTGGGAAAAGGATGACTTTAATATCTTTGATTTGGCTCATGATTAGGGGTCATATATGGATAATAGGAAACTTAGGTAAGAGGATACAAAGGATGATATATTTGGTGAGGTTTCCTTTAATGAATCCCTAGCCTATCTTCTAAGGAATAAACGAGGCCACTCACATCAAGTATCTCACTTGTGAGCCTTTGCAAATTGGCTCTCTCAATAGGTACCCACTCTCTTTTGATCAAATCTAATTCTTCTCTCACCTTATAAATGACATGGTTAGGAATCTATATACTACATCCTTTTTGTGTGTCAAGATCCAAAATGTAAATCTCATAACCCAAAAGTGTCTTCTTGAAGGTGGAAATGTGTTGGCTTGAGAAGTGATTAGGTTGACTAGGAGGAGCAAAACATTGAGGAGGATGGTTATATAATGAATATACTTCATGCATGGGCTGACAAGGATATTATTGGGGCTAATGAAATTCATATTAAGGTTAGCAAGGATAATGATAAGATTGACCAAGGACTTATTCATATTGATAGGGAATAACATAAGATTGCAATGTCTCACCAACTTATAAAGAACAAAACTCAACACCAAATTTAGCCATAAAACTTCATTAAAATTAAGAAAATAAATAAATACATTACTAAAAATCTTCAAAGGATAACTTGGGCTACTTGACCAGTTGATATATCTTTAGATTCACCATTTATGCTTGAATAAATGCCGCCAATGGTTTCTTATTGAGAGACAACACCAAAAATACCTCAACTTCTTAGACCAAGAATCCCATTGAGCACACCAAAAACTATTGTCACTTGGATTTTCACCCTTAAAAGAGATAGAAAATATCTCCTCATCCAAGTGTCATAATGGAATCACCTCTAGGCTTGTGGGTAGCCTAAGGAATGAGGTGAATTCTCTAGATAGGGCTAGCTCCCTTGATGTACCACTTTGGATTACAACTACAACTAAACTTGGGAGGTGAAAAGGGAGAAGGATAACTAAAATAAAAATAACCTAAGGGAGGTGATACACCAAATAACATGATGACATCCAACCATATGCATGTTACACTTAAAATCAAAGGACAAACTGAACATACACTTCAGTCTTCATCTTCTCACATCGATGCTACAATGTGAGGTTATGTATGAATGTGAAAAGATAAGAGGACTAGAAAAGAGGATTATGAGTGAAATAATGAAAATATTAACTCACTCAATCTTTGGCATCTCCTAAAACACTTCAATACCTTGAAAGAAGAATATTTCCAACTATAAATATGATAATAGAATGATAAAACATGCTAAGGAATCCATAGTCTTCACTTATGAAAAATAAAACATTCCAAATGAAAACACTAATAATAGTCATGTAAGAGGTCAAAATTAGTTATCTTATTGATCAAAATGTATAAAAATGAGCAGGGCTTCACCATACTTAAGTGGAACATAGAATACGATGGCCAAAATGGCTAGTTATTATAAAACTTGAGAGAGAGAGGAGAAAAGAGAAGTAAAAGGGTCATAAGGACACTTTTAAAGCTAATAAAATCAGTTATTTATGCATGAGAATGGGATGTGGGATGAACCATGTAAGTTCAGGAGCTATAAGTGTCAATCCAAGTCATAAACCTCATGAAAAGTAGTAAAAAACTCCTCATTCTAGCTCAAAAAAATTGCCTACATGATTGGCCCTATTTGAATTTCTCATAACTAATTAAGAGTAGGTCCAATGATTTTAATATAAGGGGAGGCTCTCAGACATGCCTCCTTGGAAGGAATCAATCATCATCTGCTATCAAGAAAAACCACTCTTTCATGTACCCTACACACTTGGCTTCTAAAAAGACATCAATTTCTCATGAAATTCCATAAAAGGTATTGAATGACATGTTTCAAGGCCCTGAATGTCCTTATAAGCATTAGGGACACCTTAAAAATCCATTGACTTAAGATTTTCACACTTTTCACTAGTTTGTCCACTATGCCGATTTTGATTGGTTAAGTTAAAACACATGGTTTGGACACTTAAGAGTTGTTTTAAGGTATGAGAGTGATATGGGGGATTATATTACTCTTAATATTTTCATCCATGTTATTTTCATCTCTTGAAACCTCCTAAAACGTACAAAACACACAAAATAATAAGAAAAACCTTATTTATACCCCCATCCATATAAGTCCATATAGGCAAAAAGCATGTGAGGGAGATTGCGAGAGTCATTTCCAAGTTCAAAAAATTTTCATGGTCATATTAGTCCATCTAGATGTATTTACAATGTCATTTCTCCAATCAAGTTCCCTTAAGGGTTTTGCAAGGGTTTTAGATAGTTTTACCCTCTTAGCCATTGTACATAGAGATTACACATTCAACATTCAATCCACTACCACAAAATAGTTTTTAATACCATGACTAACTCTTATAAACTTCTTAGACCTCTATGCAAAGTTTCATGAAAGATGTGAGCTTCCAAACTTGTCATATCGAGCTCTTTTCCCCATTTGCATAGGCCTAACAATGGTCTTAAGCTAAAATTGATTTTCCTAAATCCATTTTTTCAATATTTAAATTTAAACATACCTAATTATATCCTAATAACATGTTATAATAGGTTTTAATTCATATTTTAGGCCAAAATTATGGGTGACCTTCTCTTTGGGTGTTAGGCTTGATCCTTGCCTAGTAGGCTTACCTATAACTCAGAGCCTAAATTGAGTTTTGATCATTTATATTACATCTTAAGAGATTTAAAATGTCTATTATTATCCCTCAAACATGTTTCAACAAGTTATATTTATCACTCCAAACTATAAATTAAGATGATCATCTAATTGGCTTCTAGGCCTAAAAATGCCTATCATGCATGACTATAACCTTGAGGTTTTAAAGCATCCTATTTGGTTTATTTAATCTATACTTGGTATCCCATGTTTATATACATGTGTTTAAAATTTTCTCACCTTCCTAACAAATTCTTTTTCTTCTGGTCCACTTTTCTATCCTCATCCCCTAAAACTACCAGTTCTAAGCATGAGGGGAGTACCCTTTATCTAAGACAAAATATAGTGAACTTAACCTATTATGTCAAACAATTTGGATGTTATGTGATATTATAAAATTGGTAGGGACATCCCACAACAAAATTCAGCCCTTAGATGGGTCAATAATCCTCTTAACTCATCTAAATCCCATGATGGACCTCTTAGAGGAAGGAATGTGTAGGGTTTAACCACAAATGGACTGTGTTATGAAGACTAGAGAATTTTATTATATTTGTGTACATCATGATGATTCAATTAGATTTATATAATTTGGATTAATGTGTTCATCATCCCCAACCTTTCACAAGTCCCTCAAACTACTTGCTTGAGATGTCTGTGTTTCCTTGCCTAAATATGGGTCAAACTATATGTGTGTTAGGGCCTTAAGAGGTTTATGCAAGTTTGAAATTCATTGTCAAGGGTTCATAGAGGTCATCATGGATTTAATTATTTTTTATATATGCTATTCCATTATGTTAATCTCACTTACAACCCTCTCATGCACTAGAGTTCCCGAATTGAGTTCCTCCTTTCATGACTGTGAACCCCTACCTATTAGATTCCTGTAGGTATGAATGTAGTTAGAGTTTAAAAACAAAGATTAAAAAAACTTTAGAATCTCCAAATATATTTTTTCAATGGTTTTAACCTCTTTCCTTATCCTTATAAATCTTCATACCTTCTCCACCTTGACTAGTGTAGACTGAACATAATCTTGGTTTGACTGTATTTCCTATTTCCTTGGTCAAAATTTGAACCCTATAGGTGTCTTGAATGGTTAACCCTAGTTTTATAGATTCAAAACCCTCTTGGAGTCCTAAAAAGGTCATTTTACACTTGATTGAACCCATTCCTAGCACCTTTTATAGGCTAAGCTTCATTAGACATACTCTCTTTGATCTTTGCCTGCTCAATCACAACTGACTATATTTCCTATTCTAAAAAGAGACCTATAGGTGTTAAATGTGATCTAGGATTTGAATTCAAAGTGAAAATACCCTTATTTAGTTCCCATATACTATTTTTTCATTATTTTTCACATATATGTTTCACCTTCATGCTTTCAAACATTTATACACACTCCTTTACACTCACTGCCTGCTCATTGAGACACTTTACAATTTGACCCTGTTGTAGGTCATTTTACTCCTTGAGATTTTGGTTAATATGTGGAAAGGCTTCCCTTGAACACACTATAGGTCACTTTACATTCCTCTATCTTACAATTATTTTGAGTGTCCTAAAACCAAACCTAAGACTCATATTAACTCATTGTTATGTATACCCTAGTTGTAGGTGTCTATGACCTTATTCACTTGGTCATGGTGCCCAAAAATATCCTTGAACCCCCTTTGAGGTCATAAA
Source organism: Torreya grandis (assembly GCA_037957365.1). Taxonomy (NCBI): domain Eukaryota; kingdom Viridiplantae; phylum Streptophyta; class Pinopsida; order Cupressales; family Taxaceae; genus Torreya; species Torreya grandis. The sequence goes on along the minus strand of JARHVA010004361.1, from coordinate 837,956 downwards.
ACATGTTTTCCATTTTTAACTCACTTATATGTTTCATTGAAACCCAAACTATACTCTTATTTAGGCTAAGACACTTTTCCCCTTAAGACCTTATTATAGGTGCTTATTGGGCTATTGTACGGATTGATAAGTGAAAATGAGTTGAAAGGTAGTACATCATTATCCATTGACCTATAAACCATAAATTCTATCTTTCACTATATAAAAATTCTTGATTATGAAGGCATGGTTATAACTACCATCATGGAATGCAAAGTTACTTAAAAACTCAAACCTTTGTAGATATCATTGACTGAAGTCAGTGCATAAAATGATAATTTTAGGTCTCTTAATGATCATCTTCCCTTGGATATCTGTTCTTAAAATATTTTTGATCTCTTGACCATGCTATAGGATATCAAACTCACCCATTTTTATGCCTTGGAACATCCCTCAATCAAGTTTAAAGATATGTACAAAAACCTCCCAGGCCTTTATTTTACCACTTTAGGGACAAGAGACCTAAACACAGTCCACTACCTTTTCAACTTAATTTCACACTCCCCTTACTCTTTATAAACTTTATTTTTATTTTCTAAATTGATCTTTATACCAAGGTTTTAGAAGGTGTCAAATGGTTTCATATTTTCCATGAGAGCATCCTTTGGTGCCCTGCTTAGCCACCTATAGGTGGATGTTTTGATGCACTACAGTGATTTAGATATGAACCATGAAACTCTCCATGCATATTAACCATGTATGATCCTATCCAACACCATAAAACCACTTTAATAGTTCAAAAAATTTGGAAACACATGTCTTTCTCTCTTCAAATCATCATGATATCAGCAAGACCTGGTATGTGTGTATTGGTTGTATGTATGGGCAATGAGTGTCTAGAATGAAGCAAAAAAGATGGGAAAAGGGACTCATTGGAATTTAAAATAAAAATAAACCTTAAAATGCATGATTCCCATCAAAAACATATTTAAACAAGATTTAATACATCATCTCCAATGTGAAAATCACTTGCAACCAGAAACTACATGGCAAACCATAATGTAATGGTTATTTGTGTGACATGTGAGGTTTCCAACCATGAGAATTTACTTGGATAATAAATATGAAAGGAAAAAGGGAATAAATAACACTTTTTAAATATTTAAATTAACTTAACACAACTTTGTGAAACCATGGATAAGCACAAGTTTCCTTAAAATGGTGAAAGGAGACCAGTCTACAAATTTATGGTTATTAACACATCCAAACACCATAAACATGAAGCCAATCATGGAGACCATTTGATGAATAATTAAACATAATATAAGATCAACATTAGAAGATAAATTGTATATAATCTCCTAAAAAGAGTAAAACCGATAGGGTGCACAAAATAACTAGCAGATTTGCATAATCAACTTGTTAGCAATGGTTCATGAAGCACATGCCACCATATTTCAAAATAATTATATGTAAATGAATTTATCTAAGTTTAATACAACCTACCAAAATAATTTTCCATGAAATGTCCTGAGCTGCCTATACCAAGCAAAAACCTGAACATCACTTCTACTTGTTACAAAGGGTGAAAAGAGAGATGAATGGTTTTAAGCAAGAGATGACACTTCCAAATCAAACTAAGTATGTAAATGAGCATGGTAGAGCTGAAGAGTCATATTTAAACCTTTTACAAGTAGCACACTTACCAAGAAAGTTGTACAAGTGCTAAATTCCTCTTCTTCCTTAACAAAACTACTCATTCTTTTTCATAACCTACCATATTTTAGTTTTGTCAATTAATTATGACTTATAGGGACACACGGGGCATTACATCATCTTTTTACACCAAATTTCCAAAAACACCCGTATAAAGCATTAAATGCACCCTTTTGACCTTTAAAATGACTTAAAAGGACATATTAGCTAATGAAATTTATGACCAAAGCTAATATATCATTGAATAACATCAAATGACCTATAAAACAGCTCATGACAAGATATTATGCCCCCTATAGACCTAGAAATTCAATTTTTTACCTTTAAGTTCCCCAATTTGACTAAAAGTCAAATTTGGTTAGCATTACTATTGCAAAATAGTTTTGGAGTGTAGTCAATAAGATGTGTGTCCCAACATATAAATTTGTTTATGATGATAGTATAACACAAGCATATGATTTACCCAATTAGGTGAATCCGTTGGGAGTGTGGACATTGTTAAACAACCAATTTTTCTTGATGCTAGGTTTGAAAATGAAGGTGAAGTTTGGAGAATTCCATTAAGTGAAAATGGAGTTATTTTCTATGCCCTTGAGGATGAATTCTTTTAGTTTTATTTTAAGCAAAACTTTGAGTTTACAATTGACATTGTTAATCTTGATGCACTCTTGATTGGTACTCACATGATTACAACTGAAAAGCATTTTTATTTACAACTGCTAAAGGATTACCATAATATTTTTGCTTGGTCTTAACCATACTTGAGGTCATGTAAAGAGGATTTATTTCAATGTGTCATTTTATCACAGCTTAGCGACAGATCTTTTAGGCAAGTGTAAAGATGGGTTTACTTCATTTTGGCCACCAAGCTGCTAGAAAGGTTCAAAAGATTAAGGGATGGAAGAATTCTAGAGCTACAAGATAATGGAAATAATCCAAATAATTTCCTCAACTGAGTCTAGATAATGTACATATTATATATTGTTTTGTTTATTTATCTTTCTGTTGTTTTGTTACCCCTTTACTTTGGGAATTGTTTATATAGTTTTTTTTTGTGTTTCTATCATGTGTTCATTTCTAGATCCTCCTAATCTATTTTTCTAAGTTTTCCATGTTTTTGTTGAGCCTTCATAAGTATTGCTAGTAAAATTACTAAGTCTAGACTCCATATCCCAATGGATTGGAACCTAGTCTTTTATTCTAGGGTTCTTTGCACACTTATAGGGGGTATGCATCCCTAAGAAAAAGCCAATGTTAGTGCCCAAAATTGTACTAAAGAAATTTTTCCCTTATTGCTATCAATTTCTAAGTCACTAGCCCAATTAATATTTTAAAGTATTCTTTTAAAAAGGTTAAGTTCATGTTTAAGAGGCTAAGTGATTTAACTTGGTATATACTTAGTGTATTTCCTTTAGGCACTTTGCATCGAGTATTTCCTTGTGTTAATTTGGTCTATTATTGGTAAAAAGTCCTTAGATTCTTTCAAAAAAAGTATACATGTAAAAATCCCAAAGGGTCATTTCCTTTGAGCATTTTGTCTACACAAAAATCTCAAAGGGCTATTTCCATTATTTGAGGTAAATTGTAAGGACTTATTTATTTCAGCCAAAGTGTTTACAAAAAGTTTAAAATATTATTCCTTTGGTAATTTTGTCTACACAAAAAGTCCAAAGATTTTTCCTTTGGGCATTTTGACCTCAAAAAAGCTTTAAGGGTTAATTCCTTTGGGCATTTTGTCCACACAAAAAGTCTAAAGGATTATTCCTTTGGGCATTTTTTCCACACAAAAATCTTGAAGGGTTAATTCCTTCAAGAATTTTGTCTACATAAAAATCTTGAAGGGTTATTTTTCATTTAATTTTTTTTTGAAGCATCATTTCCTTTGGGCATTTTGCCCTTATAAAATTTCTGTTAGACACTTGCTGAAGGGTCATTTTTCCTTTGCAAATTTTTTGAAGTATCATTTCCTTTAGGAATTTTGCCTTTGTGAAATTCCTAAAATGTGCCTTCAAAAATTCTAAAAGGTAATTCTAGAGGGTGAAGGACACTTTCAATAAGTCCAAAAGGCACTTTCAAGAAGTCTAGAGGACCATATCAAAAGGTCAAAGGGCAATTATGTAGGGCAAGTATCCTTGAAAAAACTTTTGAAGGCTACATTCCAAATCGCAAAGGGTAATTTCAAAAAAAAATCTATGAAGTAGAAGTCCTATTTCTTTCAGACATTTTGCCCATGAAATGTTTTTGAAAGAATTGCATTTCTTTGAGGAAAGTACCAAGCTCAATTTCTGCAAGGAAATTGTTTGAAACAAAATGTCTGAAACAATTATCCTGATGAAGACAAAAGGAGCTAAGTCTCATTTATTTCAACAAAAGTGCATAGGTCTAATTTATTTAAGAAAATTATTTTGAACAAAATATCCAAAACAATTGTTCTAACAAAGGCAAAAATTTGAAGGCTAAATTCTTTCAAGAATCTTTCCCATGCAAAAGGTATGATAAAGCTCAATTCTTATGAGAAAAGTGTGAAGTCAAAATCCTTTGGGGAAATTGTCTTGAATATTTTATCCAAGACAATTATTTTGATAGAATGCTTGAAAAATATTATTGTAGATCATGAATGCCAAATATAAATTATTGTAAAGAATTATTGCAAGATAATTGCACAAAAGAAAATCCAAAAATAGAAGTGCCTAAGCAAAGAGAAATGCTAAAGACAAAGATCCCACTAATCAAATTACTATGAAACAAAGTCCCTGAAGAAATTTTGAATTTTAGGTATGATGATCTCATAGACATCTTTTGACAGCCACATCGATGTCAAATTTAAGCTACAAAGACTAGTTATTTGTATTCAAATATTCTAGGATGGTCACACGAATGTCATTTTTAGACCTCATGAAGTAGCCATTTGTTTTTAAATGGAAGAAGATCCCAAAACATGCATTTTTGTAGAGTAGGATGATCTGAGAATGGATGATCAAAGATGAATAGTCAAAGGAACCCAAGATAAGTGTAGGCATGATAAGTGTCAAGCTCATGGGGCATGATTTAAATATTGAGCACATTTTGAAGATTGATGGTATGTGTTCAAGTGTACACTATCCAATCTATGACACATATTAATTCAAGGTTTTTAAATGAGCCCCAAAATGAACATGGGACTACCACTTAACAAGATCATGCTAGCTCAATAGAATTGAAAGAACAAGACATAAAAAGCCTATGGAGCTACCGAGAGGAATCATTCTAGTATAAGACCCATAGGCAACTAATAGTGTTTGATCCTTTGGATCAAGATCAATGGCACGTGCTTATTTAGGTGAGTATATCTAGTGATATGAGTCAAGGTAGACTTTTCAAAGGGCCTAGATTGCATGAGGGAGTGCTAAGTGTTTATATTGGAGCTAATTAATTGACTTATTCACTCTTAGGCCCCAAAAATGCCTAGTTAGATTTGATGTGGTGTGCCAAATGTTAGTATGTGGCAAGCTTTGGTTTAAAAGCTAAACTTGATGGCTCTTTCCTAATCAATTAATGAGTTGAAGCACATAATAAGGTCTTTAAGTTGTTCCAGAGTGAACATTTCAAATCATGATCATGGATCATTTTTTATTTAACGTCATAACTGTATCATTCCCAAACCATCATTTTAAGAATAAGTTGTTCCATGGCATACATAAAAATAAAGGTAGTTGTCCAAGCGTTTCTAGCTATGTAGGCAATCGTTCATCGGCATCTCTAGGAATTTACACATGGTAACAAAGTTTGCTTAGCCTCTACCATGAAATTCACCTTCTAAGAAGGTGTAAAGGGGCATATTTAGGTAGTTACACATAAGAACAATGTGTTTTTGGCTCCTCAAATAATTTTCTCCCTCTAGCTATGAACATCAAGTGGTTAAGAGCATCTCTAGGTGGTTGTGAGTCCTCATCAATCCTTATAGAGGTAGTTACAACAATGATTCTTTTATTGCAAGTGGATGAGAACATCAAGCATGACAAAGGGCATATTCTATTTAGAATTATCTTGGTAGACTTGAAGGCTTGTTCTATAATTTTGAAAATTGTGACCCATAGTTACAAAATTGAAAAGGGTAAAAATGTATAGATAGAAGGCTTGTCTTCTATTTGAGAGGTTAGTTGGCCATTGTGTTCATCATTGTGTTGGTCCATTTATTATTTAGTATAGGCTCTTCTACATTTTGGAATCACTACTGTGTGTGTGTTTTTGTCTCTCTTACTGAGGTGGTTACAACTGTACAACCATTAACAAGCTCTGAGAACATCTCTATATGTCTCCCCTATCCAACATGGATTAAATCCACCTTGCTTATCCCCATGGCAAAATTTTGAAATTTTTATGTATGTAATATTTTATTGAAAAGTTAATGAAAATGCATGTGGTTATCTTGTCTACTATTTTTTATTGATGAAGTGTAGTAATATGTTTTACAAATGTTGTTGATAGGACATCTCATTCCCTGCTCATTACTGGTTGTCATCTTGGGCTTAGATATAGGTTATAAATCCCTTTCTACATTATATTTGGAAATATGTTATTGAATAACTTGTTATGATACCCTAGATTTATGGATTTAATGGAAAAAGGCAAATCACGAGTTCCATTAGCTTACATTTAATTTTTTGTGTCTTTGTCATAAATGATGTCATGATTGATTGAAATAATCTCTACTGATTGAAAGACCTCCACCACACCATTCTCCCCTTTTTATAACTATCAACTTGTCATATCCTATCCTACCCTGTAAATAACACACCTTGTTGCATATTATAAGTGTTACTTGCCTTGTAAATGTATAAAGTCTTTCATACTTAAAATTTATTTATAGTTTATTCTTTGAATCCTAGCATTGAAGTCTTTCATTTAGTCCTTTACTATTGAAGATTATTCAAAATGAAGATTGTAGTCATAATTTCATTTATCTTTATTAGCTTGTGTATGACTTAGAGAATTTGTGCATTTCATGTGACAACCCTTCATGGGTGAAGTGTGTAAACTTGGTTAAGTTCTGGTCATATTTGTTCCTTGTGCTAAAAATCCCCATGGAGATTGAATTACAAAATCTATCCATGTGAGCAAGTTACCCCATAGGTCCTCTCACCTTAGTTCAGGTAGAGCCAAAAGTAAAAAGGAGATAACCCAACCCTCTGTATGTTCCTCTCAGTCATTTTATACATTCAATCTAATCTTGATGCCAAACCCTTCACCATCTGCAATGACATACTAATAGGGTTTCCATCATTGCTTGTCATTATCTCTCAAGTGTGCAAGCTTGAGTGTACGAGGTGTAAAATTGGGAACTAACAAGAGGTTAGAGGGAATAATATACCTATTAGTTCTTCACCTTCTATTTTTCAAGTTCCTCCTACCCATTTTAATATTCCTCATGCTCCAAACTTTGAGCAACAATTTTATTTCATGCTCAAACTAGGAAAGAAAGAGATTCTTAGAAGTCACTCCAAACACCTTCCCTAGTTGGAGGAAGACTCTTCAAGTGCAAAATAGGGGTAGTTATATCAAGTTAGGAGGTTGCTCAAACTCCTAAATTTGTTTTCCTAATCCTCAAGTTTACATTTTTAAAGACAACCAAGGCATATGAGACCTAGAAAACACTACTCAAGAGTGGAGAAGGGAGAATGAAAGAGGCTTAGAATAAAATTTTCCTCCCCTTCCCTAAGAGCTTCCCAATAGATCCTTTAAGTCCATTTCCCCAAGAGCATCCCAAGAGATCCTTTAATATCCCTAATTGGAAGGATACCTTTGCAAGTATCAAGCATCCTAGTGAAATTTACTACCCACCCACCCTCTCCTCTCTTTAAAAGGAATCAAATGCATCAAAATTATAATATGAACATATAAGCACAATGGATAAACTATCAAGGTTGGTCAATTAAGGGGAAGTCCTGTAAGAAATTAACCATGTCATAGTTATATAAGTTCTCAAGAACACCTTGAAGAGGACATATAAAGTGTCTATGAGGAAGAAGCTATAATTGAAACCGTTATTTATCCTAGAAGATCAAATTTGAAACATGAAAAGGAAGTGGATGATAGATGGCAGTCACAATACCATAGTGATGGAGTGAATGAGAACACAACTCATGCCAATCCTTCCCTATGAGACAATCAAAAGTATAGCCTTCATGAGGGTCATATTGATACTGATGTCATAAATCCATTGAATTATCCTTGGTAGTATCTATACCTTGAATTCTTGAGAGAAATAGAACAACTCAGTGTGGTAGACTTGAATGATGTAGAAGGACAACAAGATGATGTTCCAAGTGGAGAAGATAATGAAAATCAAGAAGTAACAAGACAAGTTGAATTATAATTTAAATGGGTTGAGGAGCTACCTTTCTCCATTAAATATGAATATGAACAAGCTACAATAGACCAATAATTTTGCTTTGACCCTACCAAAGAGTTGGAGGTGAGTGATCAACAAGATGTTTTATAATGAAAAGGTAAGAATAGAAGTCAAATATATGGTTTGTCCATTGATCATGATGTTGTAATTTTGGGAGGACTTAGAATATTTTTTCTTGATTTTAGACACCATACCTCTATGCCAATTATAACTTGAAGAGTACCTTGTCAAGTATAATTTGGTAGCTAACCACTTTGAATCTAATGGGAAAAATTAGATATAGCTCATGACTAAGGAAGAGATGATGATGCTTATGAAAATTAGAAGAATATGGGAAGAATATGATTGGGTTATTAACTCTCATAGTCAACCCATGCACTTGGGGATGGAGCCAAAAGATCTAGTCACTCTTCTAAGAGACCATGAGAATGATAACTACATGTGGAGGTTGTCACATAGTGATGAAAATATGATTATACCTAAATCATCACATGAAAACCACACATCATGGTAATAAAATGATCAAATGACATTCCCATTTTATCTTTGGGGAAGGAAGTCAAGTTTGGTTTATTTTTTTATTAGTTATTGTCATATTCTAATAATTAATTTGTATAGGTTGTAGATAGTGTCTTATTGCTTTAGTTATTTCCCTAATTTGTTCCTAGTTGTTAGGTGTGTTTCTTAGTGTTAAGTGTTGTTTCCTTATTGTGTATTACTATTATTACAATACAAGAGGTGTATTTGAGTCATATTCAATTGGGTGATCCATGATTGTGGTATTTTAGGTCATGAGTCATACTTGAGCCACTGGGTTCTCTTGACCAATAAAATGGTCACCTATGGGAGTCACCAAAAATTTTGACCAATTTTGACCCTTAGGTTAAAATAGTCACCCCTATATTCAAAAAAAATCATTTTTGTAAGTTTAATAGTCATTATATATCTTAATATGTACTTCATGAGCTCTTTTTCCCTCATTAGTACTATTTAAGGTTCATTTGAAAGGTTTAAGGTAAATAACTTTTGAAAACTAGTGTTATTTTAGGCATTTATGACCCTAGTTAAGAAGATTTAAGAGGTTTAAGTGATAAAATGGTGCCATATTGGTCATGCCATGATATTTTAATGTTTAATCCACCTTTCTATAGTCTGTACCACTCCTAAAAAGGTGGAAAAGTCAAATTAGAATGTGCATCTCACCTTTATGTGTTTTATTTCCATTTTATGACATTTAAAAGGTAGTTTTTTGAGTGAGATGGTACATTGGAGGGAAACTAAAATGTTTAAAATTCCATGATAGGTTTTTAAATGTGTGTAGTAGTTTTAGGATCACTTGGAATCCATCTTCCATCAACCTCCAATGCAAATGTGGTAGTTTCAAGCCAAAATGAGGTGTTTTCACCAAGTTCATGTGGATGTGCTTATAAGAGTTTTATTAAAAATTATCCCATGTATGTATATATACCATAAATTCCAAATCTAATTAAAAAAATATATATCCCCAATATTACAAAAACCTATCCTATTCTCGCATCACCCTCCTTGGCCAGCTTATGCAACACTTCAAGTTTTCATTTAGTACATATAAGAGAGAAAAGTTTAGGACCTAAAATATTAATTAAAGGAAGGTACACCTTGAATATATTATCCATTTAATTTTTATAAAAATCCATATCCTATGCTTTATGAACAATTGATAACAATCTAATCACTCTCATGAGCCTATCCATCTATATAGCGTTTGAAGATTATAACAATTTTGGTCCACTTTTGGAGTCTTTATACAAATCAATGTTGGTTTTATGTTCAAAAGGATATCATATATTTCCTCCACCACCTAAAACCATATATCAAACATGTGGGAGTGTTAATATCAATCAAAATTCAAATCCTCTTCCATTTGTAGAGTATGGTCTAAATTTCTTAAGTTGCAAGATTCTGGTGTACTTGATGGGAAAGGGTTGTGATTTTTGAAGTGTTCGTTGGTCCCTTATAATATTTCATGTCTCCTTTGCTCCAAAAATCCATTATTACATTCATCATCAAGAACAAAAATCTCCATAAGCTACCGACGAAGTCAAATCTATAGTTTTATCTATACCAACCATCATGAATAGAGGTGTATGGTGTTAAAAGGACTAAATGCCTCCAAAGAGAATAGTTTATGTCCACTTAATATGGAATGTCTTCCAATTTCATGTCAATATTCAAGTAAGGAAGGTATAAATTGAAAAATCAATAAGACTCATCATCTCATCAACAATGAGAACTTAGTCAAGTCTCTTAAGAGTTTAGATAGAGGCATGAATTCAATGGTGACAACAATATGAGAAGATGGAGAGGGAATTCAAGGAATCATCTAAATTAAAATATTTGAGAGACAAATCCATGGAATATGAACCAAATGTATACCTACATGTAACTCTAAATGGTTAATATGGAAATGAGTGTCTCTTTGAAAGGGGTCTTCACCTACAATAATGCCATTATAGTAAGGGTAGGAGAATGGGGTATCATACTATCAAACCCAAGTCAGGGATCAATATCACTTATACTAGGTGAAATATATCCAAACATTGAATTTATATGCTTCAATCAAGATCCAGGTGCTTAAAGAGGTAGATGATAGCCTAGTGTATGTAAAAAAGTTAATACTCAGTCCAAATAAGCACTTACAACAATCATCACTATTGTCGCAAAATTTAAGGTAGTTAGGTGGTCTAATAAGGTCTACATGGATGAAATACAATGGTCACTATGTTAGCCCACTCACTAGGTCAATATTATAAGAAAACCAAGCAAGTGCTATCATGAAAATCAAGTTAGGACACCTAATAAGAATCCCAATTAACCTTGTTAGTAGAAATTAAGGTAAGTTTGGGGATTTTAAGGTAATTTGGTTTCTTGTTTCCATTCAACCTCATAAGAGTGAATGGTGATTATCAAAGTTGGGTGTGGGTTTACAATGGTATTTAATCAAGTCATATTCCATCCTTTCATATTGAGGATAGTCTCATGCCTCTCCTTTATTCATAAAAAGGTCTGACACACCTAAAACATGCACCAAAAAGAACACTTCAATGAGTGGCTAATCGAGTTATCTTTAACGACAAGTATAGGTGATAGAAGAGAGGAATTATGGTTACTTATATTACATAACCTAATTCTATAAGAACATCATAATTATATTTGGAGCATCCATCTCAGATGACACACTTGGACTGTCTCAGTCCGTATAATGAAGGTTGTACAAATCTTGGTAATTAGCTTGAGAAGGGAGATCAAGACATCTCTTAAAGAATATATGAATATAAAAGGGTATTAATTACATAATATTATTATTAAAATGAGTCATATTATAACGTGATACCACATCCACCCAGTCATAATCTCATAACACTTCTAATTCAATTTTATACACACCTACAACCACCTTAATTGGCTTAGATATTTTGAGTAAGGTTGAACTAGGGGAGTGGATAAGATTATATGAATGCTTATGGAGGAGTAATCACAATAATGATATAAAATTGGTTTATAACACCTATATGGAAATCATTCCTCTCATAATCAAGTCACCTATAATAATGTTCAAGTAGTGGAGGTATAAAAGTTAGGCAGTGAGATAGCTTAGAGACTACTATGTGTACCTATAAGGTAAGATTGAGGGGCAAAAAAGGTCCACCATGAGAAGTGTTAAGAAATGAATAGGTCTACATGGAATTATTTTAGGTTTGAGCATCTCACCTTCATTGGTAAATAATTGACATTTAGTCAAGTCAAGTACCTCAATTGAGTCCTTCCTACCTCTTGATTGTGTCATGAACAAGTTGGATCACAAATGGGTTAAGTAAAATAAGATGAGGAAAATATGAACCTGTAGAGATATTCTCAAGACATCCACACTTGAAAAAAGTTCCAAGAAACTCATATTAATAAGGTTTTCCCCCTCACCCAATTAAGAAGAGAAAGATAACACTATAGGTGAGTTAATGTCTTAAAGTTTATGTAGGCAAATAAGAGCCAATAGATGGTCTTGGATTAGTGGAACATGGTGATAAATGTCCTCAATCTTCCTCCAAAGGGTCTAACACTCAAAATTAAAACTAAATGCCTTAGTGATAGGCTAATGTAAATAGTCACATAGGCCTACCTATAGACCCTACTGCCACTTCAAGGTACCTCCAAGTGTTTCTACGCTAATTTCACTTTCACATTCAAAAGAGAGAAATGAGAAACTAAGAGATGGTCTAGGGTTAGAAGATACTCGGATGTAGTCATGCACACTAAAATCAGACGTTGGAAGGTACTCCTCTTTAGCTGTGGAGGAATGACACCTGCGAAGAAAAAGAGACTAAACACGAAAAATGTTAGACGAAGATATGGTGGGCTGTCAAGCAAAAGCTTGATCCCTGAAGTACGAAGACTTCCTTAAGGGATATCAACCCACTAATTAAAAATAGAATATTTGACTGAAGTAGAAATAATGAAAGATAGAATGAAAGAAATAAAAGACAAAAAGTAGAATGCGTACCTGATATGTAGCAAACTACTCTGCATAGTCACCAGTGTTGGTCTCTGTGCCAACGTCAGTCAAGGAAGGGAGCTAACATTAGTTAAAGTGTCGGTGTTGGTAGGGGTAATGACCGGTGTCGGTCGGGGTAATAGCTTTTGGACGAGGTCTGGTCGGGTCTGGGCAGGGTTTTAAAATTTGTAGAATGGTCTGAAGTTTTTGTCTAAAGGTTAGGGAACCAGTTTGGGAGTCAGAGGGATTGTTTGGGGGTTTGTGCAGGGATCTGGGCAGAGTTACAGACTGTATATTCTATAGAGGGTGGATAGAGGTGATACGGGAGGCAGTCAGGTTAGGTCTGTGGTCTAAATCTAGATCAGGGTTATGATATTAAATAAAAACAATAACCAAAAAATGAAATAAAAACATAGAACAAATGCTTACATGTTACGTGCTGAAGATAAAGTCAGAGACATGATTGATGTTGTCGGTGTGTTGCAAAAGTTTGATGTATCAGACCTCCAGTGAGATGACTGAAGTAGAATACCTATATCGGAGAGAGAGAGAATGCGAGAGATTGATTGCAGATTGGTTGAATGCAAAAGTTGGCTGATCATTCGAATGAAGAGGTTGCTGATTGATCTGAATGTTGAGTGGTTTGCTGATTGATTGAAGGAAGGTCTAATAACTGATCAAGAAATAGATTGGCAACTGAATGATGAATAACGGATAATGGATAACAGATAATAGATAATGAATCCTATGTTTGGGTTGAGAATGCAGTGTTAAGGATAATTGATGCCAGTAGAACTACCGATGTCAGCCGAGTAGTGACTGACGTCGGTGACATCGGTCGGGTAGTGACCATCGTCGACAGATGTAGAATGGGGACAAAGGCTAGCTTTAGCTTTCTACTCATTTTTACATGCTGCCAGGGTCAAGGCTCATGGGAAAATGGTCGACAGGGGTTAAATAGGCATGGGAGAATAAAATGGAGTTAAGGGGAGGATGACAAGGGTTAGATACAATTACGATGTCTACATTTGCCCCTTTTTGTCTTGTTGGTTGTTCTGGATGAACTACAAGACAAAAATAGGAGTTGGTTGCCCCAGGTGTGGGATAAGGTCGATTTTATCTTGTTGGTTGTTCGAATGAACTACAAGACAAAAACAAGAGGTGGATTGCCCCGATTATGGATGAGGTATTCCCCCTCAAAGCAGGAGTTGACGGAAGGGAACTGGGAATCAGGTGCTGATTTAACAAAGAGTGGATGAAAAAGGGGTGAGGGTGAACGTTGTAAAAGTCATGATTACGTGCATACCACTTCACGAGATGGTCAGGTTAAATTGTCATAGGTCAAGGGTCGAGGAGTGACAAAATTGAAGTAACTGGGCCCCAACATTTAGTCGTCTACTGATTGGGTTATTCAATCGAAGCTATAGCTCCAATGGGTCATCATGTTCCAGGTATCCTAGGCTCAGGAAGTGCTCCTAGAAACACGAAAAAGTCACAAGTAGTACGGATCAACCAGCTTGCAATCTTATACTTGTGAGGGTCCAAAATATAGTCTGCGCACAATTTTGCTAACTAGTCATGAGGTAGCATGCAGGTAAAAAACAACCAAAACAACATTGTCTTGGAAGTGGTCAAAGTCATAGGAGATAGGCATGATCTCCAATGGTCATTGGTCAAGGTGGATGGATGGATGAAAGGATGTGGCTGAGCTAACCTTAGAAGACGTTATGTGATTTGAGTGCTGCCTACATAGCCTTGTGTGAAGGGCCTCAGGCCAATGTAGTTCTCCCTAAAAGGGAGGAAGGGTCAAAGGGATGGAATTGGTCTTGGTTGAGGGCAAGGGCATGGTCAAAAGGAGGAAAAAAGGTTTGTCCATCAGAGAGATGAACAAATGAGGGTGGTCAAGCTAACCCCAGAAGATGTCGTGTCATCTGAGTGCTACCTACATAGCCCCGGTCTTAGGGACTCAGACCAATGTAGTTTGAATAAAGAGTCTGAGTGGTAGACAGGTGGTGAAAGTGGTTGATAGACTGGTCTTGGTCAAGGTCGAGGTCGAGTGATGAAGGAGAAAAGAAGAGTTTGTCCATCTGAGAGACGAACAAATAGGATGGCCGAGCTAACCCTAGAAAATGTTATGTGATCTGAGTGCTACCTACATAGCCCCCATCTTAGGGCCTCAGACCAATGTAGTTCGAACTAGTTGAGAAGATTGGTCGATGATTGGTTTGGTCATGTGTCGAAAGGATGAGGAGAAAAAGATGTTACAACCTTTTCCAAATGGTGAATTTTGCAACATTGGTTGAGGGGTCTTTCATCCCTAGCAATTTTCCATATTCATGATGGATGTATGCTAAAGATGAATTGAGGTCTATTTATGCTTCAGCAAGTATTGGTTTATGCTTAACATAAATTGCGTCTTGTCGATAGTTTCCATGTGTATTGGTGTCCATAGAAACTAGTGTGAATAGGCTATGGGAGTGGCCTGAAAAGAGAGTGGAGTTGAGTTGATTAGGTTTGACAAGTGATGAAGTTGAATGTGACCAAAGTGTAGAAGAAGTGAAAGGCATATTGCTCTTTCATTGACAAGGACCAGAATGACAGCATAGATAGGGGTTGTTAGAACTAAGAGCTCCATTCATGCATGACGTCGTTGACCATATGTTGTGTTAGAGAGGTAATCGAATCACTTTGACACTAAAGTGAGCTTGAAGTCCCTTGAGCAAGTGATAGGAGGAGGATAGGGTAACCCATTTTAGAGCAGATATAACTTTGCCCCTTTTTATAGGAGACCCTGAGACAACTACAAGCCAAGTCCATGATTTTTTTTTTTTTTTGAGTGCAGATTGATCAATGCGAGAAGTCTGTGGAGAGATGTCATTTGTTTGGTGGTCATTTGTGAAGCTGATCAATGTGGAAAGCTTCTAAGAAAGATTGCTATTTGTAGCAAGAGCTAGTCATAGCCATCCTTCGAGGGAGTGGTCTATATTTTGCTTTATATATAAGGGCTTTGAATAGTTGTCCTTCGAGGGAGTAGTCTATTAGCTACATCAATGATAGTATAGCTATCCTTCGAGGGAGCAGTCTGCCTTTTGATTCTAATTTGGTGACCTTGGATATTTTGACATCTTGATTTGTTTTGATAGAAATGTGAGTCATGGACAAGACTATAGAATGTCAAGGGCTCCCTTTTATTAGGATAAAACATCCATACTATATAAAAGGGGTATATAGGATTTGTTAAGGGGAGTAGGGTTGAAAGGAATGAGGACTAAGAGGATGGGGATTGCTCAAGGGACGAGCTCAAGTTAAATGTCAAGTGGATGAGTACTCGACTAACAGTAGAATGGTCGTAGATGCAATGCATTAAGAGGCTCAGGTTCTAGTCATCCATCAAGAGAAGACAAACGATACGTCCTTGATCCATACTTGTGCATGATAATGAAAGGTCCGAGCCAATTAGGGGCAAACTTGCCTCATTTACTTCACTCCATATTGGTCACATGCTGATTGATGACGGTTTGAAGAAGTGATAGGTGTTTGGTTGGTTAATGTTTGATGATTGAAGTTTGGTCAAGGTTTGGTTGCTACTGGTCATGGTCATGATAGGAAGGTTGATTGATGATTGGACTATGTGTGGTCGAGGTCTGGTCGAGGTTTGGTTGAATGTCTGGTCGAAAGCTTGGTTGAATGTTTGGTCAAAGTCAGGATAAGGTTGGATTCCCCTAGTCGCTTAGAGAGAATGTTAGATAGATTGGTCAAGGTCAGTTGAGGCTTAGTGGTCAGATGGACTGTGTTGATGTCAAATAATGGGGTCAAAGGCGGCAAAGGGACCATAGTCTAGCGTGGAGATCCCGATTTAGGTGATGAGGTTTGAGAAGCATGGGTCAGTGTTGATGATTTGTCGAAGAGGTGGTCAAGAGGGTCCTTGATGAGAAGGGAATCCTTTTTTTGGTGTTGATGAATGACAGCTTTGAGAGTGCAACAACGCTCAGTGTCATGTCCCAGAGTGTGATGATAGTGGCAAAATTTAGAGTTGTCGAACCAAGATGGCCTTGATCTGAGAGTTGATGAGTGGGGTGGTGTTGAAGGTTTATTGATGATGTGGTCGAGAAGAAGGGTGTCATTCCCTAGACATTGGTGAATGATGACCTTGAGGGCACAACAATGCTCGGTGTCATGCCCAGGCATGCGATGATATGCACAAATGCAAGTGTCATCGAACCAGGGTGGTTTTGGTCTGAGAGATTGGTATGATTTAAGAGGCAGGAGATAGATGCGAGAGGACTATAACAATTACCATAACAGTAAGGCATAAGAACCTGCTAACGGGTCTAGATGTTTTGTTATAATGGGGGTTGATGACTTTGGTTTGAGAGGCATAAGAGGCATTGGTCGATGGATTGGAGGAGATATAAGTCTGACGGGTTGATAGAGTAATGGAGGCGGCTTGCCTCTGTGAAGTATGGGAGTAAGAAGAACTCCTATTAAAGTGGATGGATGTGGGCCCAAGATTGAGGGTAATGACGAAGGTGGGAGAGGAGTCCTCTGGTGTGGTCTAGTAGCCTTCTTTAGTTTGGGTTGAGGGCCACTATTATGCGAGGCAAGGTTAGATGTGGGGTGAACACCAAGAGGTTTAATCTCTTTGGGCATGATGAATGCCTGTGCGGGTTTGGGCTTAGATATGGATGGTTCTTCTCTTGATGGAGAAGGGATTGAAGATGTGGGCTCTTTAAGTGGAAAGAGCACTAGAGTAGTCATGGATTCTATGTGTGGTTGAGGAGATGAAAAGGTATGATCATCTATGGATGATAAGAAGGATGAAGGCGAGGCAGCTGGTGTTGACGTGGTCAAAGCGTCCTCCAATATGGGAGAGGTTGATGGAGGACTAATAGGAGAAGAAGATTCTTCTACCTATGGAAGACAAATGGGAGAAGATGGCTCTTCTACTTGTGAAAGACAAATGGGAGAAGATGGCTCTTCTACCTGTGAAAGACAAATGGGAGAAGATGGCTCTTCTACCTGTGAAAGACAAACAGGAGAAGATGGCTCTTCTACCTGTGATGGAGGTTGGTCAGGGACAAGAGGCAAAATAGTGTTGATCGTGTGTATATGATGGTCATGAGAGTCATTGGTCATGGTCTGAATGTTGTTGTGGCTAGGAGGATGGTTAGGGAAGGGTTGTATGTACCGTCGTTGGAATTGTTTTGTGATGCTTTGAGATGTTGAAGGTTGAGGTTGATTAGTTGTTGTCGAGGATGGTGATCTAATGACCATAGTGTTGGCCACTCCTTTGGACTCAGAGTTGGCAGAAGAAGAAGGTCTGGAAGAAGAAGGGTCATTGGCTTTTGCATTGGTATTACGCAATTTAACCTTATCTTCTTCAATGGCACGGAGTTCAAGCTTTTAGGCCATGGTGAAAGCTTCGTCGAAAGTGTGGAATGTCTAAATTTGCAAGGTGGAAGAGATGTGGCTAGCACATGCTTAAGAAAAGAGCTCAATGAGCTCAGGTTGAGGCAAGGAGAGCTGGTTAATTAGGCCTCTCCAACGGGCAACAAAATCGACTATTGATTCATCGTCAAATTGCCTAATGGAGTAGAGGTCTGTGATCGAGACTTGTTTGGTGATATTGATAGAAAAATGGTCGAGAAATAATTGGTCAAGTTGAATGAATGAAAAGATAGAATGTCTGGCAAGAGAGCTATACCAATCAAGGGCAGGGCCAGTAAGCGACATGGGGAATGTGTGTAAAAGTAATGCATCGTCATGCGCTATAAGATAGCAGGCATGTCTGAATGCTCGTAGATGTTATTGTGGGTCTTCCTTACTCTAAAAATGAGTAAATTTAGGAAGCTCCCACTGGTTGGGGTAAGGTCGGATTGGGATGGAAGGATGGATGGGCTTGTTGCAAATTTGGTCGTACGAGAGTGCATTGCGTGAACCAGAGATAGAGGTCTCGAGATTGGACATTTTATCCATCAGCATCTTGATGATGTTTGATGACAGATTGGCAGGTGGGGCACCCCCTAGATTGTAAGGCACTTGAAAGAGGCTAGAAGAGGCATATGACATAGTCAGTTGTACCAGTAAGGGCACAACATACGGATGACTAGTCGTAGGGATAGAAGTGGAGGCCAAAGGTGGTCAGATTATGAAGGTAGAAGGCATAAGTTGATTGGATACCACCAAAGGTGGTTGCGTGATGGCATGGACAAAAGGGGAGGTAGGCACTCCTACATATATGGGTGCAAGAGTGTGTGGGGTCGAGACAATCAAGTTCTAGTATAATGTAGAACTTGGTTGAATTGTGTGTGGTTGAGGGGGTAATGAAACCCCAATGGAGGTTGGTCTAAAAATAGACGGGGAGACCAAACTTTATGTATTGGCCATGGTTGGGTTAATGGTTGAGGCAAAAGGTTGGGTAGCAGATGGTGTTAATGTCATCACCGCTTCACCCGAAAGGTCTCACATTGGGTTTCTTGCGAGATAGTTTTGGAGGGCTATGACATTGAGGTTCAAGAATCTTTCAAAATCTTGATCCCCTTTAGGGACGATAGGAGTTTGGGTCGGGGATGGTCTAGTAGGAGTTCTTTCAGTCTCTGAGTGGAACTCCATTATAGGACTAGTTAGGGACGAGGGAGCATGGTCAAGAAGAGCCTTGGTTTGACTGTACGTTAAAACCATTCAAGGCAAGAAGAGGGTCCTCACAAGCTCAAACAAGCAGATAAGAACAAAAAAGATGAAGAACACAAGCAAATCCTAAAAAAAAGAATCCTAGGAGTAAATTATTAAGATTATAGTGGCTTATGCCTTAGAATGTGTGAGGAAGATTGGCTTTTGAGTCGGGTCCTAGAAGAAGTAGTCTATGGATGGTTTTGGGTTAGTTATGGTGCTCAAAAGTCTATGTTAGGTTTTGTACATGGCCTGGTGCTAAGGAGCAATCTCCCCTCACTTCACGAGTCCAGTGATAAGCTGGGCCCGCTTAGCCAAAATATACTTCCCCTAGAGATTAGACTCTGCCAGAGAATAGAGTGGGCTTTCCCCTTGGTGATGAAATCCAAGTAAGATCGCTGGGATGGGTAAGGTATCCGCTGGGGGATGAAATCCCAGTCGGGCCTTGTCTCAGGTGAGTTAAGATGTTTGTTTTGTGCAAGTGGTTTGGTCGTGTAACATAAAGTGGACTAGATTAATTCAATATGCGGTTATTAATTACTAAGTGTGGTCTAAGAAATGCAAGCAGGCAGAAATGCAATGCAACGTGTTTTAAGCCCAAGTCAAAATGTTTGTTCGTATGAAGACGAATGGAGAAAGGGTCAAAGAGTATGAGTTTTGGCTAGTTTAGAATTGCAAGAAAGAAAAGAAAAGTTCTTTTTAGTCCTGCTTATGGTGTCGTTTAAAAGAGATGAAAGAGGTGAAAAGGAAGGAACCTAATGCACCTATATGAATGAAAGAAAGAACCCAAGGAAGGCCCTAGGGTCCTACCAAGCGTGCCAGAATGTTTCTACGCTAATTTCACTTTCACATTCAAAAGAGAGAAATGAGAAACTAAGAGATTGTCTAGGGTTAGAAGATACCCAGATGTACTCGTGTGCACCGAAATCAGACGTTGGAAGGTACTCCTCTTTGGTTGTGGAGGAATGACACCTACGAAGAAAAAGAGACTAAACACGAAAAACGTTAGACGAAGATATGGTGGGCTGTCAAGCAAAAGCTTGATCCCTGAAGTACGAAGACTTCCTTAAGGGATATCAACCCACTAATTAAAAATAGAATATTTGACTGAAGTAGAAGTAATGAAAGATAAAATGAAAGAAATAAAAGACAAAAAGCAAAATGCGTACCTGATATGCAGCAAATTACTCTGCACAATTGCCAGTGTCGATCTTTATGCTAGCGTTGATCAAGGAAGGGAACCGACATCGGTTAAAGTGCCGGCATCGGTAGGGGTAATGACCGGCATCAGTCAGGGTAATAGCTTTTGGACGGGGTCTGGTTGGGTCTGGGTAGGGTTTTAGAATTTGTAGAATGGTTTGAAGTTTTTGTCTGAAGGTTAGGGAGCCAGTTTGGGAGTCAGAGGGATTGTTTGGGGGTTTGTGCAGGGATCTGGGTAGAGTTACAGACTGTATATTCTATAGAGGGTGGATAGAGGTGATACGGGAGGCAGTCAGGTCGGGTCTGTGGTCTAAATCTAGATTGGGGTTGTGATATTAAATAAAAACAATAACCAAAAAATGAAATAAAAACACAGAACAAATGCTTACCTATTACGCGCTGAAGATAAAGTCAGAGACATGATTGATGTTGCTGGTGTGTTGCAAAAGTTTGATGTAGCAGACCTCTAATGAGATGACTGAAGTAGAATACCTATACCGAAGAGAGAGAGAATGCGAGAGATTGATTGCAGATTGGTTGAATGCAAAAGTTGGCTGATCGTTCGAATGAAGAGGTTGCTGATTGATCTGAATGTTGAATGGTTTGCTGATTGATTGAAGGAAGGTTCAATAACTGATTGAGAAATGGATTGGCAACTGAATGACAAATAACAGATAATGGATAACGGATAACGGATCCTATGTTTGGGTTGAGAATGCAGTGTTAAGGATAACCGACACCAGTAGGACTGCCGATGTCAGTCGAGTAGTGACTGACATCGGCAACGTCGACTGGGTAGTGACCGTCGTCGGTAGATGCAGAATGGGGACAGAGGCTAGCTTTAGCTTTCTGCTCATTTTTACATGCTGCCAGGGTCAAGGCTCATGGGTAAATGGTCGACAGGGGTTAAATAGGCATGGGAGAATAAAATGGGGGTTAAGGGGAGGATGACAAGGGTTAGACACAATTACGGTGTCTACACCAAGCTCTTGAAACAAGTTGGATGATTAGGGCAAGGTGTATGAGGATGTTTAAGACCCACTAGGGAGTTTCTAAGTGGAAAAGAGGGAGGATAATATCCTAGGTGTCTTTAAACCCCACTTGATCTCTTCACCCTACACACAATCAACTCAAGTGCCAACTTAAAAGTCTTATTCACTCCATTACAAGAAGGCTCCAGACTAGAGATCTTAGGTAAGTTTAAGTCTCCCTATGAACTAATAATCCATGAAATATTGATTAGCAGTAAGGGGCTAGTATTCATGAACAAAACTTACAAAGATAATCACTAAAAACTGGTTTACATACTACCCTAGGGTCACCTTCCAACGTTCATTTCTCTATCCATCCTTTGCAAGGTAACCCAGATCATTCATGAAAGTTGAGGAGGCTAGTTCCATAGAGATTCATGACATTTTTTTCAAACTTGGATTTCTGTATAGTATGAATTATCCCTAAGACTCATAAGCATTCTTAAACCTCCCTAAAACTTTAAGTAGACCCAATTTTAGATATATTGATATCGTGAACCCATATCACTCTAAAATGGTCTTAAAAACACCTTATATATATATATATATATATATATATATATATATATATATATATATATATATAACTTAGATGGGAACATGTTCCTAGGTTTTAGTTGTATGGACATGGCATGAAATGCTTAAAAATCTATACTTTCTCAAGGAAATGAGCATAAATAAGGACACATGATAGTATAGAGTGATTATAATACTTGGAATGGATGGTGTGAGACTTGATCCAGCCCATAAAGTCATAATATGCCCAAGATTTCACTTAGAAACATTTTTGTAATTCACTTCAAAACTATTAGTCTGCAAATGCTAGAAGAAGGTGAACTAGTCAACAAAGAGAAGTGGAAGTTAAAGTGCCTAGTATTTGTATAATCCTATAACATGGTTGAAAGTGTTGATTAAAGTTTTAAACACACTCATTCACATGTTTCTAAGTTCTCTTATAGGTATTTAATGGCTACCAAATTCTAACACTTAGGTATTTAGGCCTAATTGGCCTATTTAATCAACAAAAAGAGTTCAAATTAACATTCAAGATTTAGTGGGGTGAGTGAATGCAAGATGATACACCTTTTAAATGATCATTCAAGGGAAAATAATGAAATTTCAAGCCTAATATGCAAGGTGGAGGTAGTTTTAAGGCTTGGTCCACCTATATAAAGACTAATAGGCTACTCAACACCTCTTGGGAAGGCTAATTACAGCATGTATGCCATGTAGATACCATTGGGAGGAGTGATGGACTATTTTGAGTATGGCAAACCATTTTAAAATTAAAATTTAAGTTGACTCATCTACCACTACCCTCATTTCAATGCTACCAACTCATTTAAGGAGCCATTAAGGAGGACCTACACATGGATAAGGTTGAAGAGAGACTTATAACTAATGTAACTATCATTTGTAGTGAAAATTGATCAATTATGACCCCTTATCTCACTTATATGTAAAATTTACCTTGTTTTATCCCCATTTTATTCTATATATTGTAGGATTTTAGCCTTGTATTACATCCCTTAGGCTAGTATGAAAAAACTCTACCAATGTTTGTACTTGTACACCTCTTGGAATGATGAATAGAGTATTTTCAGTTGTTTCTCAATTATTAATTAGTGTTTTATAGTTTAATTTCTATGTAAAAGTGGTTTAATTTTCCATGCATGTCTAGGTTCTACCTAAGTGCTAACAAACCTTCCTTGCTAGTCATCTAATGTGTCTTGGTGTTGAAGTCTCAAGATTGAAGTGGATCTTTGATTGTAAATGAATTTGACCCAGACCTTACTCTCATTTCCCTCTTTTTTTGGTAAATCAAATTGATCTCTAGGTGAAACACTTTTTATTAGAAGTGATTATAGGTGTTGTTTTATTTTTATGCACTATCCATTAGCATGATTAAGAGTTCAAGCTTAGAGAGTGGATGGAGTTAGCATCATGGTGCATCACCACTTTAGAGTAGGTTTTAATTATGTAACTCCTTTTCCCCATTTTCATACTAATAATTTAGGTATTATAAGAAGAAATTTAAATTTATAATTTGGAGAGATATCCCTATTAAAAAATATAGAGGTTTGACATGCATAGTAGGTAACCCATAGCCTAAGGTCATTCCCATGTTAGCCTAGGTTTGAGGTTTGGACATGAACAATATTGTCCTCAGTAAGGGTGAAACCTAAACCACTAATAGTTACCTTCTAGAGTTTACTACATGCTCTAATATATTTTTTAGTCATTTGAGATCATTTTGAGTTGTTTTGAATAAGATCTTCCACATTAGGTCTTTATTAGGGTTTTAGGAAAGTTTAACAAAGGTTTTAGTGTTAATGATTGTTAATAAAGGAATACCCATTAAAAACAAAACCAATGCCTTTATATCTTATCTAGGACCATTCCCAATCTCTTTTTAACATCTTAAGTTCCTATGTAGAGGTTACACATGCCAACAAACAACTGAAAGTCCTCAAGTTTGTATGTCTTCATTTTGTGTACTCGAGAGACCTCAAAACCACTTTTCATGACATTTACTATAAACCATGACTTCAAAATTCATGATAAATTTTAAAATAGCTTTAATTAATTATATCCATGCCCTCCTTCACACATTCACCTTGAAATCTTATCCTCGTATGTAATTAGGTTAGGCAAGGCTAAAGAATGGTCTATGTGCAGACCAAGACTAAAGGACCTACCTTAACAGACTCACTTTAAAACACTCTTGAGTGCATCCATACCTTATTCTCATGTTCACACAAACTTAAAAACCTCTCACATTCTTTATATGACTCACGTCTTCATGCCACCAACTCATACCTCTACCATGCCATGACTAGGCTCAAGCTTATAATGCACTTGATACCTTAACCTATTACTTTCATGTCATGACCTTAATAAAACATAAAAAAATAAAACATAAGACATGAAAACACACTCATATCACTACACCATTCTCTTTTTGATGATAACAGTCTTCTACAGCCTCATACATACCTAAATCCACATGACCAAGCTTCATATGTCTTGACATCTCTCTTCCATGCACCTGAACACCTTTGAAATCATCCTTGACATCAACCTTGAATTTCATGTAACCATAATACATTATTTGACTTAAAATTATCTCATTAATTTAAATATTCTCTTTCCTTAAAATTCTCACAACCACACTCTTCTCAATGCATCTTGTCTCATTATACATTATCAACTAGGCTTAGTCACCTTTGACATCATCTTGTTGCCAATTGAGGAAAAATTATCAATAGGCTACTCATATCCACTAACATCATCAATTAATTTACAAAACATACCTTTTAAATCAATGAACATCATGCCTTTTGATGATGTACCCCATTTGACATCAATGACAATAACATTCTAACAAACTCCCCCTTTGTCATTGATGGAGAACACATTAATAGAAAACATATTACAATATGAAATCACTTCAAAATGGTACTTTTACCATCTAATTATTTTGACCCTTTTGAAATTAATGATAAATAGACACCATTAACTTTATCCCTCATGATGTAACTTCTTGGATTACACCTCTTACAACAAACAAGATCTTCAACATTTCTTGATTCTATAAAGCATTCTTAACTTTTTCCCTTTTTGAGCTCTATCCCCTATTTAGTAATAAGATCATATATTCTATGAATCATCATAGATACATTAACCCCTTAACTCCATACATACCTTCTTCAAATGAATTTAGATATATAGGAATACTCACCGTGTTTTTAATGTTACTGATATAGATCAAACTCTTGATCAGTCACTAGGCCATCATATCTATTCTTATCTAACATATATCTTTAGATGGACTCAAATACACATTATCAATCACTTTCATTTATGCATCTTGATGATAAAGAGATTGATAATATCCATTTTCATTTCCTTTTTTGAGCTTCATAAATATACATCATGCTCTTAGTCTTGGCCACATTCTTCAATCTATCTTCATGTTTTTTGTATACCTTATTTGACATAGGCTATTTAATTATATGTTCTTGAAGCTAATGAATCATCTAATTATCTCCTCCTTTTTAATCATATCTTATGATCATTATATGATTTATTAGGACTCACAAACCATTCTCAAAATCCTTTAAACATCTCTCATATACCAAACAGGTACATAGGATTTCATCACACTTCTAGCTCTATCAACAACATCCAACTTATCTCTATGGTCATATTGGTCTTGCAGACCAATGTGTATTCCATATATCTCTAGACACAATCTTATGATTAGTCTTAAATTTCATATCATGACTCCTTATGAACTAATATCCATAATCAATGCTCATACTAACCAAAACTCATTTCACCTTGTTATATATAGACAAGCTAAAAAGAAAACAACTCATACTTTACAACATAGTCAACCTAGAATCCTCTCAAGATGAATCCTTCTTTGATTGTAGCCTTATGATTGTACTGATAAAAGACTATATCCATGAAGCCTAATGGAGTCACCCCTTTTCATAGGGTTCTCAAAACTCCATGAACTCAGGAGATTCCTAGATCTCTAAACCACTCTTCTTAGCCATCTTACAATAATGAGACTGACAATTCCTCCTTAGAATCCACTTAGTCTTGACTAAAGCTTTTGACTCATCCACCTTGTCATCCTTCTTATTATCTTTGATTACCTTATCAATACATGTAGATAACAAGTGCTCTTAACATTCCTTCACTTCTAATCCTTAGTCTATCTTAGCAAATAGTCTATCTTAACTATTGGACTCAATATGATCAGCCTTGACTTTTTTTGGTTTACATACCAATGTTTGACCCTTCTTATGCACTCTAGGAGCTCCATATACCTTGTTAAGTCTTGAGGGCCTTCTAAATTTGTTGAAATAGAATCTTTAAATGTGTCTTGTATTATGACAATTGTTTAAAAAAATTTTACTATACTTACCTCTTGAATGAATACTTCTCTAATGTTCCCATGATAACTCATTCTTTTAGACCATTATATAATCACTTTCTACCATAGAGTAGTCATAACTAAAATATAGTAAATTTATGACAAGTAAAATAATAACCATTGAAATAATTAGAATACCTTAATGTATTAGGATATTTTATTGGTCTCTTCACATTGATTTTCATCTTGGTACTCTTGACTTGATAATGATCACTTTGAGTCTTAGATTTGAGAGTTTCTACATAGGTATTTGAGATCTGATTCTCTTTGTTCTCATTTTGGTATTTCTTGAACCTAATACCTATTTTTTCATGTGGAGGCCTTTGAATACTCAAAATATCACTATAAACTTTAGTACTCTTTTCAAATCTCTGATGTGTCTTCAACTTGATTGTTTCCTGATCCAATTCTACCTTCAAGGACTCCATTTCTATTCCAAATTTGATGCATTCTTCCTCCTTGGTCTTAATATTTGTAGTGAAAATTTCAATATGAGTTTATAACTATTTGGTGATCTCCTCATGTTCATTGGTGTTGATGCTTTATCTCTCCTCAAAGATATTGATTTTATCCTCATAACTCTTAACCAACAATCTTAGTTTTTGATTCTTCCTTCTTTGGAACTTAAACTCATCTAGAACACTCATTGATTCTGCCTCAAGGTTTACTTTGGCCTCTTCTTCATCTATTATTTCATCATCCATAAGGTCTTTCCCTTTTGTGAAACCCTTATTATCCATTTATATATCCATGAATAAGGTTTCATTATTATTATAGTCATCATCACTATCATATGTACTAGTGTCAATTACATCAAATGAACTATTATCTTCTTTGGTATAAAACTTCTCTTGTTCTTGAATGATCTTTTCTAATCTTCATAATTTATGAAACCCTTTTATCTCTTTTTAGGCTTATATGTCTTATTATAATCATCATGATGTTCATCATGTTCTTCATTATGATCAGTCTTATCCTTGTTAGGAAATTTAGAGGCAAAGTGACCGATCTTACCAAAATTAAAGTAGTTGAATGGTAATTTACACTTATACTTACATGAACCTCTCCCTATTTTTTTCACAAACATGGATTCTATCTTGTCATCATCAATGTCTATGTCATCATCCTTAGACTTATTACCTTGTGACTTATTCTCAACTTTGAATACAACATCCTTCTTGGAGGGTCTTCCATCACTTTTTCTCATTCCATAGGTAGTCAAGATGCCATGAAATTCATCCATCTATAGTGTGTTAATATCTTTGATATCCTCTACTGTAAACACTTTTGAATCAAACTTAGAAGTCAAGGATCTTAGTATATTTTATACTATTGTTGATTCTTCTAAATTCTCTCCTATACCTTTGATGACATTTACCACTTCATCTACTCTCAACAAATAAGATGCAATGTTTTCATCTTCCTTCATTCTTAGACTTTCAAACTACCTACAGTGTGCTTGTAACTTTTTTGACCTAAATTTGGTGTCTCCATCATAGATGGTCTAATTTTTTTTCCAAATCCCTTTGGATATATGATAATGTATTACCTTAACAAATTATACTTTTGAAAGACCACACATAATGAAATTCATTGCCTTAGAGTTATTTTCAATTTCCTTCTTTCTTGTTGCATCAATTGGTGGTGTAGAGGGTGGAGTGAATCCATCAATAATAGATTACCATATGTCATAACCCAAGGACATTATATAGGACTTCATTATGATTCTCTAAAATTCATAATTAGTCCCATTGAAGAGAGGAGCCTTATTGGTTGAAAAATCTCCTTGTACTTGTTGACTAGACATGCTTGTGCTATAAGTATCTCCTCCAAGTTATTAGGCCTATATCAAAAGACCAAGGTCTGATACCAATTATTATAATCACAATGATTGAGAGGGGGTAAATTAGTCTTCAAAAACTTTCAATCAATTGCATCCACTCATCTATGAACTATGAAAGCAACACAATTGTCTATAAATGCATTAAGAACTAATCACATGAGCATAAAAAAATATAACACATCAAATATGTGGGAAAAAATCATGGGGAATAAAAACCATTGAAAAAAATATTGGGAAAACTATCCTATACTACAATGTATCAAATTTAGTTGAGCATCAATCCAACATGGAGCACCAACCCCAGATTTATCAAGCCCTTACTTGACTTTAGCAAACACCCACTTGCTATGAGGATACAACCCCCTATGAGTAAGCACAAAATCAGTCAAAGGACACTTATACAAGCACCAACCTAAAATTCAGCTCCAACTCCTTTACCAACACCAACTCAATCGAGACCAATTCTACAGGTACCAACCTACAACGAAGCTTCAACTCCCTCTTTGACCAAGCACCAACTTAGCTAATCAATCTTATTTATTCCATTTAAATCTATATCTATTATATCCACTATCATACATCAATAAAAAATCTATGATAAAACTCTAATATCCTTTAAATTGGCAATTATCACTCTAACTCTACTCCACTTGATCTCTCTCAAAATTGCCTCTAGGCTTCTTCACTTAAGTAGACCTATTGAAGACTGAATAGGTCAAGTATCCTTGATCTTCATCTATAGAATACCTATATGATGATACTTAAATTATTATATTTTCTCTTCTTAGTGTTTATAACATGTTACCCAACCTGCTTAGTCTCTTTGATTTGTCCATTAATTCACATCTAAGCTTATCAAATAAGCCTAAAATGCCTTGTATATATACTCATCTCTTGTTGATATACCACTTGGTCAGCCACACACCATTAACATATTAGGTAAGACATATAATAGGTCTTAATACATATCATAAAAATGACTCAAATAAACTTTGAGTCCCCTTTGGTCTGTTATATCTCTATTAGACCTCATTTCACTTTTAGGTCTTATGGAGACCTAATTGTGTTAGGTCTATATTTTTAGTGTCAAATATTGATCCTCTTGGGCCTATATGGCTTTAAAAAAAATTTAAAACCATTAAATAACTTAGGATAATACCTATAATAACCTCATAAATTCTTGGTTAGACATGTATCTTCCATTTATACAATTAAACCTTTTTTAGTGCAAATTATCCTATTAGTCCTATGTACACCAAAATGTCTACCTTTCAATACTGAAGCTCAAACACACTTAAGCCACTCAAATATGATAAAAAGTACATAGATAGAGTCTAAATTACCTTAGGGTCATTACCAAATGAAATAAAAACTTTCACTTAGGGCTTAAGGATTCAAGATCATCTTTTCAACTTACTTAGAACTACTAATTTTCCTCAAAGACCAGTCATGTTGATTTGGAACTCCAACACCTGTGTAGAAACTTTCAAATATTCCTAATGAATTATAAATATTATATGACATATTATAAACATACCTAAAAACAAAAATCATATGTTATAATGGAAAATATTGGTCTTGTAAACCAATCTCATGACCTTATATCATATTGTCTTATCTGAACTAGACAGGTCAACTTGTGAACAACTTTTTCACCATATTCACTAACCTCAAAATATTATTTAAAGAATATACATGACTTTAAAGTCCCAAAAAAAATATCCATGCACTTGGTTTCATCATTATATCATGAAAACACACTCTAATTCATCTTCTCATTACTACTTGGGTTTTACACTATTTACACCATTAGGTATATTTACGACTAGCTAACTTGGATGACCAATTTAGCATATTTTAAAGGTTTAACCTATCCATAAACCTTCATGTTCATGAATTATGAGTCTATATATTATTATTCCATCCATTTTATTTCCTTTACCAATGCAACTTTTGATTGGTACAACAAATTCTTCACAAATAAGCTTGTATCTATGCATTTTCTCTCTCATCTGACTAACACCACCACCACTTAGAGGTAATTAGGAGAGTTTAATACATGATATAATATATTTTATGTGAATTTGAGATCAATTTTGGTTGTTTTGAACAAGGTATTATAGATTGGGTCCTTATTAGGGTTTTAGGAAGGTTTAACATAGGTTTTAGTGTTAATAATTATTCATAAAGGATTGCCCCTTAAATCCAAAACCAATGCTTGTGGATCTTATTTAGGACCCTTACCCATATCTCCTTAATATATTAGTTTCCCATGCATAGGTTACACATGCCAGTGAACACTTGAAAGTCATTTTTGGGTTTGCATGTCTTCATGTTATGCACCTGAGAGACCTCAAAACCACTCTTCATGCCATTTTCTACAAACCATGACCTCATACTTCATGATCACTTATAAAACAACTTTAATTACCTATATAAATTCTATCCTTACACATTCACCTTGAAATCTTATCCTCGTGCCTCATTAGGCTAGATAGGGCTAAAGAATGGTCTATGTGCAGACCAAGACTAAAGGACCTACCTTCAAAGACTCACTTTCAAACACTCTTGAGTGCATCAAAACCTTATTCTCATGCTAAAAAAAACTTTACAACATATCACATGCTTGAATTAACTTACCTCATCATGCCACCAACTTATACCTCTACCATACCATGACTAGGCTCAAGCTTCTAATGCACTTGACACCTTGATCTGTTCATTTCATGTTATAATCTTAAGAAAAAATCAAATAAATAGACATAAAACATCAAAAAATACTCATATCATTTCACCATTATCTTTCTAATTACACCAATCTTCAAAAAACTCATACAGATCTAAAACCACATGACCAAGCTTCATATTTCTTGACATTTCTCTTCCATGCACAAGAACAACTTTGACATCAACCTTAAATTTCATGCAACCATAATACACAATTTGAATTCAAATTCTATATTTCCTTAAAATTCTCATGACCACACTCTTCTCAATTCATATTATCTCATCACACACTACTAACTAGGCTTAGTCACCTTTGGCATCATCATGCTACCAACTGAGAACACATTCTCAATAGGCTACTCCTATCCACTACCATGCTCAAGTACTTGACCAAATAGACCTTTGACATCAATTACCATTATTAATTTAAAATATTCACCGCATTTGACATCAATGAAAATAATATGCCAATACTTTATAATGGTTTTCTTGTTAATTTCCTCTTCAAACTCTCCAACCATCTCATTAGCTTAGGCCTATGGTCTTTATGCCAATATACCTAGAACACCCTAGCTAACTGATGATATTATCTTATTTTATCTATTTCTAAGGGAATCAAACATCATGAAGTGTTTGTGTGTGTTTTTCACCATCTCTTTGAGCTTAGTAATGTCTCAACTCACTCCACTTTAATATTTCTTAGGACTGACTACCCATGTACGTTTGGGTATACCATTAAGTCTGTTAGGACTGAATAAGGTTTCCATATTCTAATCACTTAAAGCTTGAATATAAAATATTATGGAGTTTTTAATCACATGAAAACATATTCACACACCTAATTTATCTTATTCCTTTTGCATATCTCTAGACCCTTCAAATAATAAATATTCTTATGAGGTAGGCTGTGTGTGCATTTAGACATGTTAGAGGTTGAATAGGGTTTAAATGGGTTTATTTCACTTATTTATTGAGTTTGAGGCTTTTTTAGAGTGATTTTGACACTATACCATAATCTTCAACTTCCTTACTCTCCCTCAAACCTTCTCACACACCTCAAGACCTTTCAAACAAACATAAACCTTCCATGAGCAAGCAAACCTACATCTACAGTTAGTTGAGTAGGCAGAGTTTGCAACATTATCATCTAATAATATGAGTTTTGAAAGTTATATGATGATATAAAAACACCATAATAATTTCTCATAGACCTCATCCTTTATCAAGCAAGCAACTTCATGTTGGCTAGGTAGGCATATTTATGTAAGGATTGTGTGTGTGTAGTTAGTCCTATGACCCTTGCTTTGTATTTTATCTTAAAAATCTATGATTGGAATTTCTTTGATCTTAAAAGACTTGGGAACCCTAATAATCTCTTGAATCTAACCTCAACTCTCTTAAATAAATCTGTCATTCTCCTTAAGGCTTGAAATTATCCCATATCATATAATATTGGATATATGTCTCTCTTAGAAAGGACTGAGTGCATTTGAAGACCTTTTGGTTATCCAATTACACTCATAAAACTTATAAATTAATTTATCTTGTTATTTTTGATGTATTTGATACTTATCAAATACATATAACTTTATTACATTCTAAATCATCATTCACTATGCAAGGCACACTTCCTCAGCTCGTTGTATATGAGTATCTGGAGTTTGGTTGTGTTTGAGGATCCCTAGTCTCCTCTTATCACTCCCTATTCTAATAATAGAACTATCATGATATTTATGGTTTAAACCTTCCTCCAAATACCTTTATAACTCATTAATTTCATCAACATTTTCATCCAAGATAGTCTCTTCAATGGATGACTATAGGTGACATTGAAGGGACCTGACTGTGTATGGTCTTGAAGTTGGTCTTGATATCCAATCCTGAAACCTCCCAATGGATTTAATATATATATATATATATATATATATATATATATATATTTTCCTATCTAAAAATCCTTTTCAAATCCCTAAAACTATAGACCTTACCAACATCATTTTCTAAATCCAATTCCCTCTACTTGACTATAGGTGTTTATTTTGAGAATTGAAGTGCATATGATCTTGAATTAGCCATTTCATAATTTTAACATGATATATTTATAGTGGTCAGTAATTTTTATAGGTATCTTATTATTTCATTACAAAATCCATAGATAATTCTCAAAGAACATTACCAAACCTCTGATTTCATTTTTTACACACACAGTCTGTAGGTGCATCTTGGGCTAGTTAACTTATTTGCAACCTCTTTGACTTTAAGTTCTTAGAGAATTAATCAATATAAACCCTTTTAAATTTGAAAAATCACTATGATTTCATGCATATAATCTCAACTTTAAATGTTTACAATCATTGGACTTCCATTTAAGTTGTAGATCTACAGGTCTTTAGGTGACCATTCTCAATCTTCTGTCCTAAAAAATTTGAAAGGTACAAATATGAATTTTATGACTCAAATATCATTGAATCCAAATAATAAATATATTTAAAAATAAAAAACAAATATCAAGATTTATATAAATGCATATTCAAAATCTCAAATCACCATTCTATGCAAGCACATAGACATAGTCCATAAGGTGGATGGATATATGACCATTTAAAATTAGTACATAATGTTTTTTTGATTAGGAGGTCATGAATAGATTATGAATATGATAAGAGATAATGGATAACCACTAAAATTCATTAGAACACCTAGAGGACCTCTATAAAATAGAAAAGTTACCAACCACTTCAAACTATGTACAATAACTACTTTCATTATCAAAATACCATCCACACATGCCACCATGATGAGCGAATGTGTATGATGCATCTACATACATTTTATAATTGAACCCAAATGGTTTCATGTAGTAATGATCTCATAGTTTACATTGGAGTTACACCAAATTTAGCCTATGGGGATTTGAGATTTCAAAAAGTAGTCTAGATCCATAGTGATTGTTCATAAATCTAAAGACACCAATCCAAAAAAAATGACACAAATTAGAATCTCACATGGGTCCCAAACTTTTGCCAAAATATTAGCTCCCGACTCAAATTTTACGGCCTATACTATGTAATTTAATTTGACCTTCACTAGGTTTTTAATGGAGTGATCGAAGTGAGAGAAATATTTATGCAATTATGAGAGTTAAAAATTATTCCCATGATTTTTTATGACATTTATAAGCTTATAATAAATTTATAAACTCTTGTCTCCTATAGGTGACTTCCAAAAGTCTGTACAACTTCCTTAACTCCTCAAGATGGCATTGAAAATCAAGAATATGACTTTGTTCTAACTTTATGATAGGTGTGTCCGATATGTAAGTTGTCAAAGGTCCCTATAATGTGTGTGTTATATATTTTCCACTTTTTTAACTTTTGACATACATAAATGCTATCCAAAAATCACATTTTCACTCATTTTTACCACCTTTAAGACTACAAATGATCTTTAAACACTTAAAAACATCATGAAATGATATGACAATATGTTTAAGACATAAAATGACCTTTATAGACCACTTTTAACCTATTATACCACTTTATCATTCCTTATCTCTCCATGACATGCCTAGACCACTATATGACCAAAACATGACATTATCTTAACTTCTCTAAATTAACCTTAAACAATGGTAATAATGTTTCTTGAAGACCTCTAAGAACCATATAAGGCATGAAAATATTACATAAAAATAACATGAAAATTTAAATATATATTGGGTGACCAATTTTTACTTGGGGTCAAATTTTGGTCAACAGTCTTATGCATTCTCTTTATACTGTACTAAGTAAGAAAAGGTAGCCTCTTGGGTGGAAAGACTACATTCTATGAGGTCTAGAAATATTTAGGCCTGAAGGTGGTATATTTATGTTTGATATGAGATTAAAATGATTTTTTTTGGTTTTTAATGCTCATTATGACCCATTTCACTAGTCTTGTTACCATCCTTTTTCTTTAGACCTGCGACATCTTCCCTTTACCCGTATCTAAAGTTCTCTAGAAAATCAATACTAGTGACCCTAACCACTGTGTCTACTCCATTTTATAATTTTAAAATTAGTTATAAACCTAATGTAATTTATAGTTTAACTTAATAACACTTACTATGGGTTTTTATTTTCTCTTACAACCCTTCACCAATAGACTTTCATTACTAAATTACACACAAGCCTATATGGTCTTTATTAATTTCTGTGACTGAGCTGTAAAAAATCCTCTTATTTATAAATGAGTTGAAAACCAAATATATTTTATTATTAAAGTTATAGACACCTATTTATATCCTTAAATTATAATTATTTCTCACAAACCAACTTCCATCACCATATTACATACACAGGCCTCAAATTAGCTCAGGTTTGATAATTGTGCACGTATGTCCTCATTGGTTATATTTGTTCAAAATATAAGTTAGTCTTGTATGA